>CM022297.1:535138106-535675923 GCA_011799875.1 Thinopyrum elongatum
CGCCGGGACTGCCCCGCCGTCATCCCCGTCCACCTCCTCGACCCCCCCGCTGCCTTGACCCTACGCGCCTCGGTGAGGCCCCGGCCTCTCCCCTCTCTCTCCCGTCGCCGGTTCGGCCCGTGCTTGTGCTCACCGCGCCCTCGTGCGTCGCTCGCGCTCACCCGCTCGCGGCCACCTGCACCGCGCGCTCACTGCAGCCGCTCCTCCCCACTGCTGCAACAACTACTGCTGCTGCCTGCCCGGACCTGCTCCGGCCGAATCCGTCGCCCCTCCCTCACCGCGCCTTCACCGCCGCTGGCCCGCTGCTGCACCCCTCCCCGCTGCTACCCTGCTGCTACTCAAGCTCCGCACCGCCCCGGTTGCTGCCGCGTGCGCGTGCCCGAGTCCACGCCGCCTCGCGCCTTCCCCGCCTCGCCGGCGCTGCTGCGACCCCGCTGGCTCGCACACCCGCAGCCCCTTCCTGCTCGCGCACGACGCCGCTGGGCGTCGGAGCTCGTCCCGCGCGCGTGCTCCACCGCGCTGCCCCGCCTAGCCCCGCCGCGTCGCTGCTCCGGCCGCGGCCACGGCCGCCATGCGCCCACGCCCGAGCGCCCTTGGCCATGCGCCCGCATGCCCGCGCGCCCACTAATGGCCTATGGGCCACTGACCACTGGGCCAGTACCCCCCCTGGCCCTATGACAGATGGGGCCCACGCCCTTAAAACGTTTAATAAAAATAAAAATGAATTAATAAAATAATTAATAATTAACTAATTAGTTAATTAATTAAATTAATTACTCTGTTTAATTAATCTAATTAATTAGTTAGTTTAATTAAACTGTAATTAGATTAACTAAACCCTAATTAGACTAAATAGACACTGACAAGTGGGACCCACACGTAAGTTTGACCCAGTCAACGCCCAGTTGACTGCTGACGTCATGATGACATCAGCCTACACTATTCTGGGTAATGTTGATTTAAAATAATTAAATAAATTTCAGAAAATAATTAAAACTTTAGAAATTAATATAAAATAAACCGTAACTCCGATGAAAATACTTTATACATAAAAGTTGCTCAGAATTTCGATACGAATCTGAATACGCCCTTCGTATTCCTATCAGATGCCCCTAGCTAGATGAAAATGGAACTTTTAGACCGATTTCAGTAAATGAATAGTGCTTGACTTTAATAAAATAAATCCAAATTAATTTCTAAATTAACTAACTCATTTAGTTAGGCAGTAGAACACCTCTGCATAGCATTTAGGCATGTCATGCATATTGTTTGCATCTTTGTCGTGAGTTTTTTGTTTCTCTCCCCCTCCTTCTCTCTCGATAGACGCCGAGACCGACGCCGTTGCAGCTGAGTACGACTACGCTCCAGACGAGCAGCCCGTTGACGACCCCTCTTAGGGCGTCACAAGTGGTATCAGAGCTGACTGCCTGTAGGAAGCCCCCTTCCAATTCTTGGCCGAAGTTGAGTTTAGAAACGAAGAACTAATTTACTAACTTAGCTGTGTGGCTTACGGGCCCACGTCGCCACTGGGGTGGTACTAGGATCTTTATTCCTTCTATACTCTGGGACTCTGATTTCTCTTCTATTCGGGTTAATGAATTTTACTAACACCGACACTTAGGATCTCGTTAATCTCGTCTACCCGGAGAGCTGGATAGCTGTGCTTAATTCCTTACCCTGATTTGATTAGTCTGATAATTGTTTTCCTTTTCATTGTTTTGTTAACCTTTCTCTCCGAGTTGTATTAAACTTCTCATTGTCATTTGCAATCCTGAATTTCCTCTGTTTCAGATGGATCGTCGTTTCCACCACGTCCTACGACACAGCTTGTGCCTCGCCACTTGGGGCTCGTGATTGCCCCTGGGTTTCCAGCTGTTCTGATCGCACTACTGACCAGACTTGGCTAACGCTGGGTACCTCGAGTACATGGTTTACGAGGATTACCGCGAGTTCAACCAGGAGCAGTACCATGCTAATGTTCGTATCTATGATCAGCAAGAGAACTCAGACACCGAGCTGCACCTTTTCCACGGTATCGGCGTGGCGATTGAGATGGCAGTCCATGATGCCGCCTACCTACTGCTGTCGCACGTCTCCGAGGAGAGTTCAGCGACAAATTGTGCCTCTGAGGTTTCGATACATTCCGATGCCCCTACTGGAGATGCTACCGGATACTACACAGCTATCTATGCCCCGTACGAGCCTCGTTGCTATGACCCGCGCGTTCTGATTCAGTGCACTCAGGCTTGGATCGCACTGTTCGGGCTCTTGCCGTCGAGTTGGTTGCACTCGAGCACATCTCTACGATGCTATGACGCAGTTGCTACCAGTTGTTCGTGCAGGGATACATCCGGAGCACATCCTTTACCCCGCGCAGGACCTCAGATATATGGGTATGATTGGCGTTGTTTGGACCGTGCGAGGCACACACCTGCAGTGGACTTTCTTAAAGCTCGATACGGGTTCTGCATCAAGAGTGCACATGGAGCGCAGGATCCCTCTGCGACGAATCTTCGTCGTCTGCACGTGCAGTTCCCCCATTTCAGTAGTTTTCCCGACGTTTGATGTAGCCTTTGTATGTCTCATTGTGTACTTCCTCTACCGCGTGCCTGGCGCCGCCTAGCATGTCTAGATTTTTAAAATTTGCGCCGGTTATGCTGTCCGTTTATAACCGACTATGTATGGATCGTATGTCTTAATTGGCTAATGTTATGTATCTGATACACTGCTTAAATTGTTGTCGAGTACATCATGCTTGTCACTAAACACTCGCAATTGCTTTTACAAACTACCCCCTGTTGATACTTAGCAGGATGGTTAGACTAGGTGGTCGTGGTCATGGTCGTGGTCGTGCCCCTGACGCCCACCACCGCCGGACTATATGGCAGCTATGATGCAAACAATTCGAGCTCAACCGCCAGTTCAGACTGGGATATGGCTCAGTTTCTGCATCAAAACAAACGAACCAGAACCCTCCTTCAATAACTCTGCCGGAGTTTTATGCGACTTAACCCCACTCAGTTCGCACACTCTGACAAGCCACTGGATGCTGATAGATGGATTCGCGACATCACTCACGAGATGGAGCTGCTAATGTCTCCCCTGCCAACTTGTTCACCTTAGTGTCCTTTTTCTTAAAGGGCCCGCTGCTCAATGGTGGGACACACAAAGCGTACACTGCCTGCTGGAACAGTAGTTACCTGGACTGAGTTCCAGGCTGCTTTTCGTGCCCGTTATATTCCTCAGGGAATTATGGATGGATGAAGACCCAGTTCCGCAACCTCACTCAGGGCAACAAGACTGTCGAAGCTTATCAGCGGGAATTCCTTGACCTATCCCGCTATGCTGAAGAAGACATCGCCACCGATGCCCGTAGACAAGAGAAGTTCCGTAATGGACTCCACCAGACCTCGAGCTTGCCTTCTGCTCAAGACTCAATGACTTTTCTACTCTGTGAACAAGTCTATTCTGGTTGAGACCGCTCCGATGAAACACAAGGACTCACGTGCAAGCACTATCGGATGTGCTGGCTATCTTCGGGCTCAGCACAGAAGCGTCGATGTCTGGATTCCCAACAACGTGTTCCGTCCAAATGCCCTGGTCAAAGAACAACTATGTGCACCACGTCTGCTCCTCCACCACCGAGGCAGCCAAGACCTCAAGCTATTCAACACAATGCTCTCTTCGTCCTGAAGATGGTCTGTGCTTCAAGTACGCAAACCAGGTCACCAGCTAAGACTGCCACTAGACTCAGAATCAGTTGGCTTTCCTCGTACTGGCCGTGGCAATAGTCATGGCAACAATCAGGCCCGCAACTATAATACTGGGTCTGCTACTCATGGCCGTGGACCTGCTTACAACATTGACATTGAAGAAGTCCAGGATCAACCTGCTACTATGATGGGTACCCTTCTCGTTAACTCAGTACCTGCTTCTGTTTTATTTGATTCAGGAGCATCACATTCATTCGTCTCTGGAAAATTTGCATTCATGCATGGCATTCGATATGAGAAGATGCATACTCGTTAGTCATTAAAAACTCCCGGAGGTCTTGTCATGCTGACGTGATGCACCTGACGTTACCGTTGAAATTAAAGGGATGGAATTCCTTGCTCACCCATGTCTTGAAGTCTTCCACCATAGACCTCATACTCGGAATGGATTGGTTGAAAGCTCACATTGCTTCGATCAATTGTGCCACTAAAGTTGTCCAACTTCTTCACCCCTCCGATGAGATAGTGAACTATACTACCCACATTACAAGGAATGCTGAAGCTCAGATATATGCTCTGAATGCTTTGAATGCCTCACCTTTGGAAGGAATCGAGAACGTTCTTGTCGTTCGAGATTTTCCGGAGTTTTCTAGAAGAACTTCCAGGAAACCCCCGGCTAGAGCGTCGAGTTCGTCATCGACTTGAAGCCTGGCACTACCCCTATTGCGAAGCGTCCTTATAGATGCCTCGCGCCACCTTCTCGAGTTAAGAAGAAATCGACAAGGCACTTAAGAGAAGGTTTCATCCGCCCCAGTTCCTCTGCTTGGGGGCACCTTCACTCTTTGTTAAGAAGAAGGATGGAACTAACCGATTGGTTCAAGATTATCGGCCCATTAACCAAGCCACAATCCAGAATAAATAACCACTGCCCCGGATCAACGATCTTTATGATCAGCTTGCTGGATCCTCTGTGTTCTCGAAACGACTTGAGGTTTGGTTATCATCAGATTCGAGTTCGTAAGGAGGATATCCCGAAGACTGCCTTTGTTACTCGATATGGCTCTATGAGTACACCGTTATGCTTTTGGCTTAACAATGCTCCAGCAACCTCTCCCGGTTGATGAACTATATCTTCATGGATTACCCGACAAATTCGGCGTGGTTATTTGGATGATTCCTTATATATTCCAAGAATGAAGTAGAACATGCTAAACATCTTCAGCTTGTATTGGAGAAGCTACGAGAACACCAGCTTTACGCCAAGTACTCTAAGTGTGAATTCTGGTTATCTGAAGTGACCTACCTTGGTCATGTGATTTCCAAGGATGGAATTGCTGTTAACCGGAATGAGTTCAGGCTATTCTGACTGGACTCCCCGAAGAATGTCAAGCAAGTCAGAATTTTCTCGGACTCGATAGTTATTGTCGTCGATTCGTTGAGAATTTTTCCAAAGTTGCCAAGCTATTGACTGACCGCTCCACAAAGGTGTTAAATTTGAGGGACAGAAAAATGTCAGAAAGCTTTCAGACGCTGAAGAAGATAAATTGACTTCTGCCCCAGTGCTGCACCCCCGGATACTCGCAAGGATTTCGTGATATACTGTGATGCATCTCGTCAAGGATTAGGTTGTGTCCTAATGCAAGAGCGCCAAGTGATTGCTTATGGCTCTCGACAATTGCGTCCTCACGAAGAAAATATCCAGTGCATGATCTTGAACTTTCTGCGGTTATTCATGCCCTGAAGCTATGGCGAATTACCTTCTCGGTAATCGTTGCGGAGATATAACGATCATCAGAGTTTGAAGTATTATATACTCACCAGATCTGAACCTTCGTCAACAAAGATGGCTCGAGACAATAGCCGATTGATATGAATATCTCCTACAACCCCTGGCAAGGCTAATGTAATGGCCAATGCTTTGAGTCGCAAGGCTTATTGCAACAACCTTATGTTCGGGAAGCACAACCTATGCATTTATGAAGAGCTTCGCAAATTGAACCTCCTATTGTTCCACAGGGTTATCTCAATACCCTGGTTGTTGAACCAGCTCTTGAGCAAAGCATTAAGGTATACAAAAGTATGACTCTGAAGTTGAAAGGATTAAGCGATACCTCGAAAAAGGAAAGCCGTCAGAATTCCATCTTGATAAGGATGGGATCCTATTCTTCCAACGCCGTCTCTTCGTACCCAAATTCAAGGATGAGATGGAACACGTTATGAAAGAAGCTCATGACCATCCTCTGTCAATTCATCCTGTGCACAAAGATGTACCGTGACATTTGTCAGAGTACAGGTGGCCTAATATGAAGCGAGACATTGCTTGTTATGTTTCTGAGTGTGAGTTTGCCGCCGCATTAAAGCAGAACATCAAAAAACCTGCTGGAAATCTGTAACCCCTTGATATTCCTGAATGGAAATGGGACAAGGTCCAAATGGATCATTACTGGTTTTCCAAGATCTCGAAGGTCTCATGATGCTATCTTTGTCGTCATTGATCGTTCTCAAGGTTGCTCACTTTCTGCTAGTTAAGGAGACAATCACTGCTAGTCAGTTGCAGACTTGTATGTTTCTGAATTGTGTCACTCCACGATGTCCCGTTGGAGATCAGTTCGGATCGTGGCAGCTCTTACCTCCAGATCTGGAAGTTTCCAAGAAGCTATGGGAACTCATCTGTCCTTCAGCACCGCTTTTCACCCTCAGTCTCAGGGTCAAGTCGAACGAGTTAATCAAGTGCCGAAGATATGCTCCGAGCTTGCGTCATCTCCTTCGGTAAGAAATGGGAGGAATCTCTCCCGTATGCCGAATTCTCTTACAACAATAGCTACCCAAGCTAGTTGAAGATGTCTCCGTTTGAAGTTCTATATGGACGTAGTGTCGAACCCCTCTGAATGGTCAGAAACTAGGGACGCACACTCGTCGGACCGACATGTTCAGCAAGCTGAAGAACAAGTCCGCATTGTCGGGAACATCTGAAAACTGCTCAGTCTCGTCAGAAGAGCAACTATGACCGAAAGCACCAGGAAATGGTTATCAACCTGGCGAGCAGCTTACCTTGCGTCACTCCGTTGAAAGGCACTCATCGGTTAGGAATCAAAGGCAAGTTAGCTCCTCGCTACATTGGCCCGTTCCGTATTCTGCCCGTCGAGGAGAGAATGGATATCAATTGCAATTGCCCAAATCTTTCTCAAGTGCATGATGTCTTTCATGTATCCCAACTCGTCGCTGCTTCAAGGATCTATTCGAGCTGTGGATCATGAAATGCTTGAATTGCGTGAAAGTTGTACGACTCTGCATAGTTCCTATCGAGTGCCGAGGGTGATACCTCGTAACGCACTCTTGATGAATACTCTGCAGTGTAGCTGTTCGGTCATGGTCATTGAGGGTGATTCCTCCTTCTCCACTTCCGATACGACCCTGTCGTGCAACCCCTCAGTGTGAACCTCGAGGGTGATGCCTCATACGTTCACCCTGATGATTTCATCGAGTGGAATCCTCCGAGGGTGATTCCTCGGGTTTCCCCCTTGATGTTATGACCACACGGTTACTTTGACCTTTGTTACAGGCCGGTCGACCCTGATGGGTACCTGCAGGGGATCTATGATGTCGGGTGTGCCGGAAGGGCACTCGAGTGTGATATTGTGGTGGAGCATCAGAGACTCTGATTGTCTCCGCGTGTTACTAAATGAGCCTATTGGATTTGGGTGTGTGATCTGAGTGGGTCGTCGTGCCCTTTACGCACTACCACCACGCGGGATAATGGTTATGGGGCCCTCTGTGATGTACGTTTCTCCCGAAAGCTCTTCAGACGTCACGATTCACCGTGCGGGCTGATTGTCGGGAATGGGCTGGATACTTCACTGACGAGTTCAGTGTCGCGCCTGCACCCCAGCCAGTCTCGCAACATGCAGGGTGCCCAAGGAGAAGGCCCAAGACCTCTGGGTGCATAGGTTAGTCCGGTGTGCTGACCTCTCTGCTGAGCCTAGGTAGGGCGCTGCTTCGTGTTGATCTTCCGAGGCCGGGCATTACCCAGCAAGTGTGTCCGACTAGAGTTGATCGAGCGTGTTGGGTAACAGTAGTGCACCCCTGCAGGGAAGAATAATCTATCGATAGCCGGTCCTACGGTAAAGGACGCTCAGTTTGTGTATCCCGATCTACTACTTGAACTGGATACTTGTTACTTAATTGAAGCTTCGGGATCGCTTTCTCGCAGGGAGTCGAGGAAGGATCTCCATGCTTTACTTCAACATGTTTGCTTAATAAAATGCTATTCTACTCTCTTCTATTGCTGCAAGATGGTGACTTCGTGAAGATGCTAGTCTTCGATAGGACTAGGCTTTCTCTCTATTCTGGCATTTCTGCAGCCCCGTCCACATATACAACCTTTTCTCTTTGATAATGTTGCATATGTAGTGTAGATCCTTGCTTGCTGAGTACTTCGTATGAGTACTCACGGTTGCTTTGTTACTTCTTTTCCCCATACCCCACTTTGATGATACAACAGACGATGGAGCCCAGGATCCAGATGCCACCTCAGGAGCTTACTACCAGGAGGGTCCAGACGGCACTTACTACTGGATCGAGCCAGCCGACCAGGAGTAGGATCGGAGGTTCCCAGGCAGGAGGCCTACGCCTTTCGATCTAGAGTCGTTGTTTGTGCCAGCCTTATTAAGGCAAAACTTGTCTAACTATGTCTGTACTCAGATATTATTGTATGACTGACTTATGTATTCGGATCCTCGTGATACCTGGTCTGTAATATTGTGGATCTCCGTTTATTTGTGTTAGAGTTGTGTTGTGATATCTTCCCGTGAGTCCCTATGCTTGATCGTCCATGTTTGCGTGTATGATTAGTGCATGATTGAGTCGGGGGCATCACAGGCTTTGACCAGTGGACTCTTCCACCTGGTTGCGATAGGTCAGCCCATAGGAACATCCCCGAACACGGTCTGGACCCAACCCACCACTAGTTTCCCTTCGGTTTTACCTGACGCAAACATTTCCCCTCGCCAAGTAACGGCGGCACTGCCGTCGGTGGAGGACGGCCACACCCCAGAGCCCCAAGACGGGCGTCTACGCATGCCACATCACTTTCACACATGCATCAGGACCCGATGCGGTGTTTCGGTGGCATAGCTACACCCGGAAGGCCACCACGAAGCCCCGTTGATCAGGAGATCTAGCCCTTTGACTTTCACCAGATGGGCTTTGACCAGTGGACTCTTCCACCTGGTTGCGATAGGTCAGCCCATAGGAACTTCCCCGAACACGGTCTGGACCTAACCCACCACTAGATTCCCTCCGGCTCAACCCGACCCGCACATTTCCCCTCATCCAAGTGACCGCGACAGTGCCGTCCGTGGAGGGGGGCCACACCCCGGAGCCCCAAGACGAACATCTGAGCATGCCACATCACTTTCACACATGCAAGAGGACCCGATGCGGTGTTTCGGTAGCATTGCTACCCCCGGAAGGCCACCACGAAGCCTTGTTGACCAGGAGATCTAGCCCTTTGACTTTCGCCGGACGGGCTTTGACCAACGGACTCTTCCACCTGGTTGCGATAGGTCAGCCCATAGGAACATCCCCAAACATTGTCTGGACCCAACCCACCACTAGATTCCCTCCGGTTCTACTCGACGCACGTGTTTCCCCCCTCCAAGTGACGGCGGCACTGCCGTCGGTGGAGGGGGCCACACCCCGGAGCCCCAAGACAGCGTCTACACATGCCACATCACATTCACACATGCATCAGGACCCAATGCGGTGTTTCGGTGGCATAGCTACACCCGAAAGGCCACCACGAAGCCCCGTTATCAGGAGATCTAGCCCTTTGGACTTTCGCCGGACGGCTTTGACCAGTGGACTCTTCCACCTGGTTGCGATAGGTCAGCCCATAGAAACATCCCCGAACACGGTCTGGACCTAACCCACAACTATATTCCCTCCGGCTCGACCCGACCCGCACTTTTCCCCTCATCCAAGTAACCGCGACAATGCCGTCCGTGGAGGGGGGCCACACCCCGGAGCCCAAAGACAAACATCTGAGCATGCCACATCACTTTCACACATGCAATAGGACCCGATGCGGTGTTTCGGTGGCATTGCTACCCCCGGAAGGCCACCACGAAGCCCCGTTGACCAGGAGATCTAGCCTTTGACTTTCGCCGGACAGGCTTTGACCAGTGGACTCTTCCACCTGGTTGCGATAGGTCAGCCCATAGGAACATCCCCGAACACGGTCTGGACCCAACCCACCACTAGATTCCCTCCAGTTCAACCCGACACGCATGTTTCCCCCTCCAAATGACGGCGGCACTGCCGTCGGTGGAGGTGGGCCGCACCCTGGAGCCCCAAGACGGGCGTCTACGCATGCCACATCACTTTCACGCATGCATCAGGACCCATGCATTGTTCGGTGCATAGCTACACCCGAAGGCACCAACAGCGTTGTCAGGAACAGCCTGACTTCACCCATCTTCACGGATGGCTTTGACCAGTGGACTCTTCCACCTGGTTGCGATAGGTCAGCCCGTAGGAACATCCCCAAACATTGTCTGGACCCAACCCACCACTAGATTCTCTCCGGTTCTACTCGACGCGCATGTTTCCCCCTCCAAGTGGCGGCGGCACTGCCGTCGGTGGAGGGGGGCCACACCCCGGAGCCCCAAGACAGGTGTCTACACATTCCACATCACATTCACACATGCATCAGGACCCGATGCGGTGTTTCGGTGGCATAGCTACACCCGAAAGGCCACCACGAAGCCCCGTTGATCAGGAGATCTAGCCCTTTGACTTTCGTCGGACGAGCTTTGACCAGTGGACTCTTCCACCTGGTTGCGATAGGTCAGCCCATAGGAACATCCCCGAACACGGTCTGGACCTAACCCACCACTAGATTCCCTCCGGCTCGACCCGACCCGCACTTTTCCCCTCATCCAAGTGACCGCGACAGTGCCGTCCGTGGATGGGGGCCACACCCCGGAGCCCCAAGACAAACGTCTGAGCATGCCACATCACTTTCACACATGCAATAGGACCCGATGCGGTGTTTCGGTGGCATGCTACCCCCCCGGAAGCCACCACAACGCGTTGACCAGGAGATCTAGCCCTTTGACTTTCGCCGGACGGGCTTTGACCAGTGGACTCTTCCACCTGGTTGCGATAGGTCAGCCCATAGGAACATCCACAAACATGGTCTGGACCCAACCCACCACTAGATTCCCTCCAGTTCTACCCGACACGCATGTTTCCCCCCTCCAAATGACGGCGGCACTGTCGTCGGTGGAGGTGGGCAGCACCCTGGAGCCCCAAGACGGGCGTCTACGCATGCCACATCACTTTCACACATGCATCAGGACCCAATGCGGTGTTTCGGTGGCATAGCTACACCCGGAAGGCCACCACGAAGCCCCGTTGATCAGGAGATCTAGCCCTTTGATTTTCGTGGACGGGCTTTGACCAGTGGACTCTTCCACCTGGTTGCGATAGGTCATCCCATAGAAACATCCTCGAACACTGTCTGGACCTAACCCACCACTAGATTCCCTCCGGCTCGACCCGACCCGCACGTTTCCCTCGTCCAAGTGACCGTGGCAGTGCCGTCCGTGGAGGGGGGCCACACCCCGGAGCCTCAAGACGAACGTCTGAGCATGCCACATCACTTTCACACATGCAATAGGACCCGATGCGTTGTTTCAGTGGTATTGCTACCCCCGGAAGGCCACCACGAATCCCCGTTGACCAGGAGATCTAGCCCTTTGACTTTCACCGGACGGGCTTTGGCCAGTAGACTCTTCCACCTGGTTACGATAGGTCAGCCCATAGGAACATCCCCGAACACGGTCTGGACCCAACCCACCACTAAACTCCCTCCGGTTCTACCCGACGCGCACGTTTCCCCATCCAAGTGATGGCGGCACTGCCATTTGTGGAGGGGGGCCACACCCCGGATCCCCAAGACGGGCGTCTACGCATGCCACATCACTTTCACCCATGCATCAAGACCCGATGCGGTGTTTCGGTGGCACAGCTACACCCGGAAGGCCACCACGAAGCCCCGTTGATCAGGAGATCTAGCCCTTTGACTTTCGCCGGACGGGCTTGAAGGAAATATGCCCTAGAGGCAATAATAAAGTTGTTATTTTATATTTCATTATTTCATGATAAATGTTTATTATTCATGCTAGAATTGTATTAACCGGAAACTTGATACATGTGTGGATACATAGACAAAACACCGTGTCCCTAGTAAGCCTCTACTATTCTAAGCTCGTTAATCAAAGATGGTTAAGTTTCCTAACCATAGACATGTGTTGTCATTTGATGAACGGGATCACATCATTAGGAGAATGATGTGATGGACAAGACCCATCCGTTAGCTTAGCATATTGATCATTCAGTTTTATTGCTATTGCTTTCTTCATGTCATATACATATTCCTTTGACTATGAGATTATGCAACTCCCGGATACTGGAGGAATACCTTGTGTGCTATCAAACGTCACAATGTAACTGGGTGATTATAAAGATGCTCTACAGGTATCTCCGAAGGTGTCTATTGAGTTGGCATAGATCGAGATTAGGATTTGTCACTCCGAGTATCGGAGAGGTATCTCTGGGCCCTCTCGGTAATGCACATCATAAGAAGCCTTGCAAGCAATGTGACTAATGAGTTAGTTACGGGATGATATATTACAGAACGAGTAAAGAGACTTGCCGGTAACGAGATTGAACTAGGTATGAAGATACCGATGATCGAATCTCGGGCAAGTAACATACCGATGGACAAAGGGAATAACGTATGTTTTTATAACGGTTCGACCGATAAAGATCTTCGTAGAATATGTGGGAGCCAATATGAGCATCCAGGTTCCGCTATTGGTTATTGACCGGAGAAGTATCTCAGTCATGTCTACATAGTTCTCGAACCCGTAGGGTCCGCACGCTTAACGTTCGATGACGATTTAGTATTATATGAGTTATGTGATTTGGTGACCGAATGTTGTTCGGAGTCCCGGATGAGATCAAGGACATGACGAGGAGTCTCAAAATGGTTGAGAGGTAAAGATTGATATATAGGATGATAGTATTCGGACACCGGAAGTGTTCCGGATAGTATCGGGTATTTATCGGAGTACCGGGGGTTACCGGAACCCCCGGGGGAAAGATATGGGCGATATGTTCCATAAGAGGGGAGCACACCAGCCCACAAGGGGTGGCACGCCCCCGCTTAGGCAGGAGGCCGAATAGGAGAAGGAAGAGGGGGTTGGCCCCCCCTTTCCTTCCTCCCTTCCCTCTTCCCTTTTTCCCCCCTCCAGTAAAAGGAAAGGGGGTGGCGAATTGGACTAGGCCCCCAAGTAGGATTCCTCCTACTTGGGGCACCCCATGGCTGCTCCCCTCCCCCTCCCACCTATATATACATGGGGAGGGGGCGCCTAGAACACACACCAACAATTGTTAGCCGTGTGCGGCGCCCCTCTCCACAGATTACACCCTCGGTCATATTCTCACTGTGCTTAGGCGAAGCCCTGCGTGGATCACTTCACCATCACCATCACCACACTGTCGTGCTGACGGAACTTGTCGTGGCCTTATCACGGCAGATGTCCTAGAGAAAGGACTTAGTCGTGGAGCCATGGCGACGGGTTAGCTTAAAGGGGTTAAAGCGGACAATGGACACAGAGAGTTTATACTGGTTCGGCCCCTTGTGGTGAAGGTAAAGGCCTAATCCAGTTGTTGTGGAATTGCTAGGGTTTCGATGACCAGGGAGTGAATCCGCTATGCCTGGCTCTCGAGTTGTTGTCCCCCTCAAACCGCCGTCGGGTCGTCCCCTTATATACATGGGTTGACGCCCGTCGGTTTACAGAATCCCGAGGCCGGCTCATAAACGTGTCCGGCTCGGTCTCTACTCTTTTCTTGTCTTACAAGTTACATATAATATAGCAGTTTACACCTACAAGCCCTTAATCCGCCTTTGGGCCCTGGGCCTTCATAAAGCGCCATACTCCTTGTCTTCATGGGCTTCAAATATAAATAACTCATTATGGGGATAACCCGGCCTCTCCTGGCCGGTTTACGCCCAGTAATAATATCCCCAACATTCGGCGCCAGATTGATTTGAACTTGTTCACATCAATCTTCAATACCTGACTTGTCACAATCTTGCATCACTTGTCTAATAAACCTTGCTGTAACCTGCCATGACGTCAGCTCACAGAATTTTTTTAAACCGCCATGACGTCGCTTCACATTAACCTCGCACGTGGCCCAGAACATCTTAACTGATCTTTATCTTAATAACCGTCCCGAGAATCGAGGCGTCCATATAGCCATATGATGATTTTGGCCTCCTCGATTCCCGCGCATGCCTTGTATCCACCCCCTTATAAATAGGGACAGGGGTCCTTATCATTTCCCCCCTAATTTCCTCCTTTGTCTTCCTCCTTCGCACAGCCGCACTAGCGCTCGAGCTCCGCCGCCGCGACCTCCGACCGCCGCATCAACGCAGGCCGCTGCATCGACCTGATCGGACCAGAAAACCGCGACGCCTCTCCGCTGTTCCTTTTATACTGGTAAGCCTTCTCTCCTTCCACCCTAGATCTTATCATTAGGGTTTGTACTCATCGGAGTTCTTCGAAGTTCTAGAGCTGTTCTTCCCTGTTCTTCTCAGTAGCGCAAATGGCAAGTTAGATCTGATATTTTCCGGTGCCTTTGTAGTTAAAGCTCCCTTTTCCCCATTAGAGCATCCCTTTCATACAGAAAAACTCATCTGAACCTGATGAACTGTTTAAGTACCTGAAGTTTAGGTCTGAGTATATTCTAGTTTTCTGTCGCGCTGCAGATCTGAAATTATCATATCACTTTGTGAAACTTGTTTTTCCCTCACTTAGGTATTTTAGATCTGTATCTTTCATACCAATATAGGTGGTTTAGCTTTGTCAAAGAACAATAATCCGGTAGGCATCATTAGTCCCCTCTTAAACCGCCGATTCATTGATCTTTGCACCTTCTCCACTGTCAGACTCCGGTTTAGTAATACCAAACTCCGGTTTTACAATATGTATATACCTCTGCTTCCGCTTATCTTGCATTGCTTTATGCTCGCCCGTCATAAATCTTAAACCGGCAATAAATGTGTTTCAGCTTCCCATTGAAATGGCCAAACAAGTTTACGAGTGCAACTGGGTTCCTTCCCGAGTTACTGAAGAGCAATTAAACATATGTGTCACAACTGGAGCTTTAGCCAAGAAAGAAGTCATCCACTGGAGGGCCCCTGGTCCGAAAAATCCTCCTGAACCCAAGGACGGAGAAGTAGTTGTATTCACTGACCATCTGGGTCGAGGCTTTAGCCCTCCCGGTTCAAAAAATTTCCGGGATGTGCTGGCCAGCTTCCAACTCCACCCTCAAGATATTGGACCAAACTCTGTGTCCAATATTTGCAATTTCCAAGTATTTTGTGAGGCCTATCTTCAAGAGGAACCCACAGTTGAATTGTTCAAGGATTTCTTTTACTTAAACCGTCGCACAGAGTTCACAGACGGACCCAACACTGAGCTTGGTGGAATGGCAATTCAAAAGAGGAAGGATGTCAGCTTCCCTCATGCCAAGCTTCATAGTCACCCCAAGGACTGGAATCAGACTTGGTTTTACTGTAAAGACACATCTCCAATTGATGAAAATCCTCTGCCGGGTTACCGTCCCCACCGGCTTAGCAACACTCATCCCTTCCCTCAAAGGCTGACTACCAAGGAACGGTCCAACTATGCACCACAACTGTCAAAGCTCAGAACCTTTATGGCAAACGGTTTGACAGGTGTCGACTTTGTTCGCTGTTGGATAACTTGGAGCATTCTGCCCTTAAGCCGGCGCCCCGGTTTAATGTGTGAGTACCCAGGGGATTTGAAAGACCCGCAACGACACATCGACATTCAGCTAACAGAAGCTGAAATTACTGAGGCTGTCAAGAAAATACTGAATGAACCGGAAGCTGTCTGTAGCCAGACCGGGTTAAGCCCTTTCTGCGTCTCCAACAGGCCGCCCACTGTAAGAATCACAACTTTCTTGTTTTAGCTTACCCCTTTTCAAATAGTCTCAAAATTTTGTCCATCTTTCACAGGGCGATGACCCATTCTGGAAGAAAAAACCACAGGATAAACCGGCCAAACCACTTCGCCTGAAGACCAAGGTCACCAAGAAACCTGCCAAGAAGAGGATCACTGAATCTTCTGAACCAAATGCTGACGCGGATCTGGCTAATCCGGACTCAGAGGTAGAACTTGACTCTCTCGGTTCTTTCTTCATACACCTTATTGACAACGACTGTTATCAGGACGACGCCGAAGGCAGCCAGGCTGACGATGCAGAGGTAACTATCCTTTCTTCCGGTTCAGACCCTCTGCCAACACAGAAACTCCATCAAGCAAACCGGAAAATAAAATTTTCTCACCCCTTAGCTCACTTGGACCCAAACCTTCTTTTGAAGAAAGAGCAACATGAAGCCCGCCGCACAACCCGGCACAGTGGCCAGGTAGTTACCTCTGCCAGTTTACCGAACACTCCAGTCCGGAAACGTCAAACAGAGGTCTCTTATACTCCTGATATTTCTTGCCCCAAGGCGGGTTGTTTTCGACAGCCCCTTAATCCGTCTGATTCAAATTATCAGGGAACACCTAATTCGTCCTCTGGCGAATCAACGGCCACACAACTTCCAACCCTCAAGACGGTCCCTGGGTAGGTTATGCTTTAATCTTATCCTTAATGTGTTATGTTTGCATACTGTACTGATCTTTATGCTTGTTCTTCTCAGTGCCAAGCCTAGACCTAGTAAGAAGGCCCGGTTAAATAGACCGTCTGATGACAATGTGGATATTGAACCGGAGAAGACTCCAGATCTGGAAAGAACAAATACTGATGTTACACATGATGATCCACCACCTCAAGATTATAACTTCATAGTTGAACAAACAGAAGTTGACACCACAGGCCACACTGATAAACCGACTAGCCTGGCTCGCGCGGATGATAAGTCGGCTAGCCCAGCTAAGGTTGCTGATAAACCATCAACTCCCGTGAAGGCTGCTGATGATAAAGAAGATGATATTATGATTACTAGCGTCGGCCACACCGCTCCTGGCAATCCTGTTGCTTTATCGAAGCATAGTGCCAAGGACGAGGTTTCTACTATGGGCAAAGGCAAATGGAACACAGATTTGTCAACCTATGCTCACCTCAACGCCCAAGACATCCATTCTGGTTTTTTAAACCGCATGTACACAAGCCGCGACTTTGAAGCCGGTTTAGTGAATCTAATGAAGGAGCGATATGAGGTAACTGCATAACTGCTTCTCTCTTGTGTTCAATTCCAAATATTAACTCCAGTAGCCCCCAAGTGCCGGTTTATGATAGTCATCTAAACTGGGACTTTGTAATATCTCAACTTTGCATGCTTAGCCTCCAAGGGTCGGGTTATCTTTCTAAGATGAAACGGTACCTTAGAATTGCAATATTACAACTTTCGCCGGTATAGTCCCCAAGGGCCGGTTTAACTGATGAAGATGAACCGGGACTTTTAGAAGAATACTCATAATGTCACTTTGAACCAGCATACATTAGCCCCCAAGTGCCAAGAGTAATACTTGTATTGCACTTGGGACTTGCAGAAATTTCTGATTACGAGCAAATATGCATTAGCCCCCAAGTATCAGGTGCATGACTTGTTATGTGCTTGGTACTTCAAATATGCACTGCCAATTCATGATATGTTTGTCTCTTATAGGCTGAGCTGAGCAAAAAGGAAACTCAAACCGCTGATCTGCAAGAAAACATCAAGTCCCAGCAGGCAGAAACCTCCAAAACCAAAGATGAGCTTACCAGTGCCTTAGCCGCTATGGAAAAGCTGAAGGAGAGTTTCAACAAGGAGTGGGCGGATTGGGACAAAGAAAAATCTGCATTGCAAAAAAGAGCCGAGGACGCAGAAGCAGCTCTCAAACCGGTGGTGGATGAGCTAACTGGTGTAAAGCGGCAAATGCATGCCATGACTGCTGCTGTGTTTGGTAAATATCCTGGCTTTAAATTTTCAACATATCATCCCATACATTGCCAGTTTACTGATGTTTGTAATGGCGCAGGAACTCGCATTAGTCATCTGGGCTCTGACGTACAGAAGAAGCTAAAGGCTACCTATACTATTATAGAGCAGTTATATACCGGCGCGCAACGGATCATCTGCACTGCTTCTCACAACAAGCCGCCCCCAAATTTAATCAAGGAGACCTTAGAAAGGTTGTCAATGCTGCCTGTCTGGGTAGAAGAGCTAAAGAGATCTGCTGCCAGGGCTGGTGCTCTGACCGCACTAACCCGGGCAAAAGCATGGGTGCCTGATCTTGATCCGGTGGATGTGGCTAAAGGCTATCCAAGCTTAAAAGAAGACGGATCAGAATTTGGCCATGAGGACCTCCGAGCAATAAACCGGGAAGTACGTCCACTGGCTTGCCAACTGGCTGAAGAAACTGATCTTTCATATTACCAGGCGAGTTATGATGTCAACAACAAACGGGTTGCTGCACCAACCCCTGAGGCTCAAAATCGTATCCCGCCAATCCATAAGCACACCTATGCCCCTGACGTTGAACCGTCCACACTTATAAGCGATGAAGCTGTGTTCCGAGCCTTAACTGGGATCGATTGGGCCACCATTGACTTCCAGCCGCTGGGTAGAGAGGAAGAGGATGAACCGGCGTCCACGTTCCAGGCGCTTCTACCCGGTTTACCACTGGCTGGTTGCTGGTTCCGGCCCCTGGCGTATTGAAGAGATTCCTGGCTTCATAAACCGGAGGCAGGTGAGACCGGTACCTTCTCCTCATTACATCATTGGACGCGTTCTGATCCAACATAAGCCGATAGGCCTGTGCATCTAACTCGGCCCGCTCTGCAGCCATCCTGGTGTTTTCAGCTGCCAGATCCACCTTGGCTTGGGCTATCTGATCCTTCACCTTGGCCACTTCTGCGTTGTGCCGCTCCTTATCCGCCGGGCGTACTTCGGCCGCTAACAGTGCTGCCAAGGTGTCAAATAAATCGGACAGAGCCTGAGCCGATGATAGCGCAGGGCCTCCTGCCCCAGCGGCCGTCGCCGCTGCTGAACCGGAGATCATCGCCGCAGCGGTCGAAGATTGTGGCGCTGACTGCGTATCGGCCATGAAGATCGCAACCCGGCTTGGCGGGTCGAGAGAGTCCGGAATACTGTCGCCATCGGAACAACCACCAAACCGGCCATCTTGCAGCTAGTACAATGACTCGGTCTCTCCAGTAGATGACTCGTCACCGGAATAAACAATGGTTTCGCCATCATACTCCGATCCATCTTCAGATTCCACTCCGTGGATGACTCCCACGAAGGCATGCTTCATGACAGGCTTAACCCGGGCAGACCTCGCACGCTGAGCCGTTTCGACGATGTCGGTGCAGATGTCCGGCTCAGGGCCTGGTTCGCCAATCTTGCCAATGAACACGTGAATGCCGCCGAAGGGGACCCGGTACCCGTACTCAATCGAGCCAGCCTCGGGGCCCCAGCCTGCGTCGTCGATGTAGAGCTTGCCGCGATGACTTTTGGTCATCCGGCCCACAGCGTATCCCTTGAGTCCTTCGAAGCTGCCCTCTAAGAACTCGAAACCATCGTGCGATAGCCCCACGGTGGGCGCCAACTGTCGTGGCCTTATCACGGCAGATGTCCTAGAGAAAGGACTTAGTCGTGGAGCCATCGCGACCGGTTAGCTTAAAGGGGTTAAAGCGGACAAGGGACGTAGAGAGTTTATACTGGTTCGGCCCCTTGCGGTGAAGGTAAAGGCCTAATCCAGTTGTTGTGGAATTGCTAGGGTTTCGATGACCAGGGAGCGAATCCGCTATGCCTGGCTCTCGAGTTGTTGTCCCCCTCAAACCGCCGCCGGGTCGTCCCCTTATATACATGGGTTGACGCCCGTCGGTTTACAAAATCCCGAGGCCGGCTCATAAACATGTCCAGCTTGGTCTCTACTCTTTTCTTATCTTACAAGTTACATATAATATGGCGGTTTACACCTACAAGCCCTTAATCCGCCTTTGGGCCCTGGGCCTTCATAAAGCGCCATACTCCTTGTCTTCATGGGCTTCAAATATAAATAACTCATTATGGGGATAACCCGGCCTCTCCTGGTCGGTTTACGCCCAGTAATAATATCCCCAACAGAACTCATCTACTTCCTCGACAATTTGCTGGATCAAGAGTTCGAGGGACGTCATCGAGCTGAACGTGTGCAGAACTCGGAGGTGCCGTACGTTCGGTGCTTGATCGATCAGAACAAGAAGAAGTTCGACTACATCAACCGCGTTGTCAAACGCTTCCGCTTTCGGTCTAGGTGGGTACGTAGACACACTCTCCCCCTCTCGTTGCTATGCTTCTCCTAGATAGATCTTGCATGAGCATAGGAAATTTTTTGAAATTGCATGCTATGTTACCCAACAGTGGCATCCGAGCCAGGTCTATGCGTAGATGATATGCACGAGTAGAACACAAAGAGTTGTGGGCGGTGATCGTCATACTGCTTACCACCAATGTCTTATTTTGATTCGGCGGTATTGTTGGATGAAGCGGCCCGGACCAACCTTACATGACCACGTTCATGAGACCGGTTCCACCGACAGACATGGAACTAGTTTTGCATAAAGGTGGTTAGCGGGTGTCTATTTCTCCTACTTTAGTTGAATCAAATTTGACTGCGGCCGGTCCTTGTTGAAGGTTAAAACAGCAAACTTGATAAATCACTGTTGTGGTTTTTGATGCGTAGGTAAGAATGGTTCTTGCTAGAAGCCCGTAGCAGCCACATAAAACTTGCAACAACAAAGTAGAGGACGTCTAACTTGTTTTTGCAGGGCATGTTGTGATGTGATATGGTCAAGACATGATGTGATATACGTTGTTGTATGAGATGATCATGTTTTGTAAAAGTTATCGGCAACCGGCAGGAGCCTTATGGTTGTCTCTTTATTGTATGAAATGCAAACGCCATGTAATTGCTTTACTTTATCACTATGCGTTAGCGATAGTTGTAGAAGCAATAGTTAGCGAGATGACCACGATGCTGCGATGGCAATCAAGGTGTCAAGCCGATGATTGTCAGGGATATCGTGCGACATATGCCAGGGGGTGGCTTATCGTGGATGGGGACAAGAGTACGTCGCCAGGCTCTAGAAGCGGGAGTGAGCGAGACCGCATACGCCTGCGAATCTTACCCAGGTTCGGGGCTCTCCTCGGAGATAACACCCCTAGTCCTGCTCTGCGGGGTCTCCGCATGATGACTATGATCAACAAGGTAACTACAAGCTTGCTCCTTGAGCTATTTCGGCTAGAGGAGGAAGAAGGGCAAGGCTAGCTCTACTCTTCTCTCTACGTGTGTGTGAATGGCGTGGGTGTTGAACCCTTTGCATGGGTGAACCTGGGGGGTTTATATAGGCCTACCCCCTAGGGGTACAATGGTAATCCGGCCGGGTGTAGGACCCGGCCGTCAGCATCTCTGGTCGCCGGCTTCTCCGCCGACCGCTGGGGCCCACCGCCTGGTGGGCCCCGCCGACTGCCATGATCTCGGCTGACAAGTAGGGCCCGCCGCCTGCGGGCCATGTTGACTGCTTTATACTGTAGCCTCGCCCTTGATGACGAAGGCCTTGTCGGGGGAGCATGGCTACAGTCGCGCCGCCTGACGGGCGCTCACTGTAGCCATACCCCGTCTCATCTGGTTAATGGCGCACAGACTCCAAGGGGGAGAAGGGCCGCCTGCTAGGAGTCGGCCCTCCCTTGTTGCCGCATGCTTGAGGTTTGCCGCCTTCTGGTGGCTCGCGGACAGGTAGGGCCCGCCGCCTGTGGGCCATACCGACCGCCCGTCGTGGGAGCGTGGCTCCCTCTGGCACTAGTGATGTCACGGACTACGTGGCAACAGTGCCACGATGGGCGGGGGGTGTCCGCCCAGTACACAGCTCTGTGGCCACGTTCCATCCTGGATTTGGGGGTGGCAGGCTGCACTGTAGCCATGCCTCGCCTTGTCGTGGTGATGTGGTGCTGACTTCGAGGGGACGAGAGGCCGCTTGCCAGGAGTCGGCCCCCTCGCGGCCGCCTTCCATGGTCTTGCCGCCTTCTAGCAGCCGGCCTCTTGGACCAGCCGGCCAAAAAGGCGATCGTGCTTCCGGAAGTTGTGAGGGGCGCAGCCAGCCCCGATGTCTTGAAATACCATGGGGGACTGATGAGGCTACCCGTGGTCATTTACTCCAACAGTAGTCCCCGAAGCTGGTGGGGCACCGCGGCTGAAAAAACGAGGAGCCTCAGCAGCTTCCTACTCTGAGTGGTCTGGTAGTTGAGCTTCGTCCGTCTTCTGGAGAGGCCGACTGCTAGGAGCCGGCCAAGGCCAGGCCGGCCGCCTGGCGAGTTCAAATCGTCGTGGTGGAGGCCGGGTAGAGTGCCAGCCGGACGACAGGCTTGCTGCCCGTTGCTCGCTCGCCACGCGGCGCCAGCAGGCCAGGCCGGCCTGCCAGCCCGCATGCACGATGGGACGTCACCGCAGGCCTGGGCCCGCCACTACAGGGCCTCGGCACGCGCGCGGATCCGCTGCGGCCGAGGCAGGCGGTTACGCTTCCCAGGTGCGGTTAATACACGCCTTTACGGCGCTGTAATCGCGGGGTCGCGGGGGGATTAGGCGTAGTTAATCTTGCGCCCCCCCATGTCTCGCCCCCTCATCTCCGCCGTCGGGGGGGCTATAAGTAGAGAGAGGAGGGGAGCGGCAGAACGTACGCGCGCCCTCATCTCCCTTCGTCTTGCCTTTCTCCTTCCTCTTCTTCTTGCTGCCGCCGCGGCCTCTCCTCTCGCCGGGGTGCTGCCGCAGCCCGCCGTCGCCGGACCTCCTTGCGCCGCAGCCACCTTGCACCGCCGCCGAGCACGGAGCCCATGGCGCAAAGCGGTCGTGCGGGCGACTGGGACGGCTCCAATGTCCATGACGGGCACTTGGAGTTCCTCCGCCAGACGCGGCGGCTCCCTCATGCGTCGAACATCAAGGTGCGTGTCCCCCCTGAAAGGGAGATCTCGCCGGCGCCGGAAGGCGGCGAGCGCGTCGTCTTCCGGTCGCATTTCCTCCGTGGCTTCGGCCTTCCGGCGAGCGGATTCCTTCGCTTGTTTTTGGATTTCTACGGAGTGCAGCCCCACCACCTCACTCCGAATACGGTGGTGCTGCTCTCCGCCTTCATCACTCTGTGCGAGGGCTACCTCGGCACGCTCCCCACACTTGAGCTGTGGGGAGAGCTCTTCTATCTCAAGCTCGGCACCGCCGCCAAGAACGAGGCGGCCCAGTGTGGAGCCTGCGTCGCGGTGCGGCGCACGGGATCCAGGGTCCGCTTCCCAGCTCTCGCCCTGCTGCAGTTGGCCAAACTGTGGCAGAAGTCGTACTTCTACGTCAAGAGCATCCACTCGATGCGGGACTACGTCAACCTGCCGGCCTACGCAGCCGGCCCGCCTGTTGGGCCTCGCACCAACTGGAAGTTCCGACCGAGAACCCCGTCGGCCGCCTGCTCCACCGCGCTCCTCCTGCTCCAGGAGATGACGGTGTCGGAGGGCCTCAAGGCTTCGGACCTGCTGGTCGCGTTCGTGAAGCGCCGAGTGCTGCCCCTTCAAGCCCGGCCTCACTTGATCAGCGACATGAGCGTGCGCCGGGACCCATGCCGGCTTTCCACCAAGGTGATGTCGGATGTGGAGGTGGTCCGCATGGTGAACTTCTTCTCCGACTGCAAGCTGTCAGAGATGGAGTGGCGATTTGGCAAGCCGCCGTACAGCCGGGCCAACCCGCCGCCTCCGGTAAGTCTTCTAATTTTTTTTCCTTTGTTCGCCCGGGTTCTTTCTTGCCGCCTGACCAGTCGGCATTGGTGCAGCGCTTCCCGGGCCAGACGGCCACTGACGCACGGGCCCCAGGTCACCAGTACATGGCGGACCGGGCGGTGAGTGACGTGGACGACCCCGACTTGGGGGCGGCAGCTCAGGAGGAGGACGACGCCACAGGCGGTGGCGGTGAGGGAGCAGGCGTCTCCTTAGGAGGCGGCCTCGGGGATTGGCCGGATGACAACGAGGAGGACGACGAGTCGCGCCGTACCCATGGCGCCGACAGGGCGGGGGCCAGCTCCTCGGCCGCGCCGACTGCAACAGCCGGCGCGCCGAAGCGCCGGGCCGACGCCGGGTTGTTCGGCAGCCGGCCCAAGACGGCCAGGACCTCGGCCGCCGCGACCAAGCGGCAAGTGGCTACCGCGAAGGCGGCCCTCTTCCAGAAGGCCCCAAAGCAGCTCCCGCTGGTGTTCGCGTAAGCGCCTTGTCCTTTCTTGCATCTTGCTTTGCGTTTGCTTTTCTTCTATCTTTGCGATCTTTTTATTCTCTTCATCCTTCGGCGCGTAGCGTCCAACTTTCCTTGTCGCGAGCCCCGGCCGTGTGGATCCGCTCACTGCCCTCCAGGAGGCGACGGAGAGGAACGCGCGGGAGGCACGAGAGGAGCGGGAGGCTGCGGCCCTGGAGAAGGCGGAGGCCGACGCGCCGGCCGAGGCTTAAGCCGACGCCGCGGCCAAGGAGCAGGCGGACGCGGCCGCCAAGATGCAGGCGGAGGAGGCGTCCCGCAGCCGGGCTCCGGAGTCCACCGGTCCGCAATCTGCGGAGCCAGTGGTACTGGAGGGCCAGGCTCCGGCTGGAGGGGCCGGCGATGACCAGCCGGCCCTAGAGAGGGGAGGGGGCCCTGTTGTCCCGGATGGGAGGTGCCCCCGCGCACGCCGGCTGTCGACGCCCAGGGCAGTCGGCCTGACACGTCGCTGGTGCCACCAGCCGGCGGCGAGTTGGTGGTGGGTCCGACTCCTGCAATCCGCACCCCGGTGCGCCGGCGTGCGGAGAAGGCGGCCTCAGCACCGCGGCCATTGGAGATCGGGGCCGCTAGCTCGTCGGCCCCCGACACCGAGGCTACCAGCGCCGCCCCACCGGATTGGACGTCTGGGGGTGGTACGGGTGTTTTGAACGCGGCCTCGCAGGAAGTCCTGGCCCGGTTCAACACCCAAGGCGCCACTCTCCAGCAATACACGCAGGAGTTCCTGGCGACGCGGGCGGCCGTCCAAGTACGTTTCTTGTTTTTGTTTCTTGTAATCTTCCGTGGGGGCGCGCCAGCGCACCCACTGGGTGTAGCCCCCGAGTTCTGGGCCGGCTGCTGAGCAGGCGGCTCGGAACTTCAGGTTGAGCTCCGAGTACTGACTTGTTACCTTCTTCTGTTGTCTTTGTTGCAGGATTACCACAACATCCGTGCGGCCGCCTATAACTCTCAGCTCCGGGAGCTGACCAAGCGGGCCGCCGATCTGGCGGAAGTAAGTATTTGGTCTTCTTCCTCGCGGGGGCGCGCCAGTGCACCCGCTGGGTGTAGTCCCCGAGATTCGGAACGACTACTGAGCAGTCGGGCCGGATCTCCCGGCAACTACTTTCCAGTGGTGTTGATGGTTTTCTTTTTTCTCCGTCTTGGTAGAGGCCGCCGCAGATCTGCGGCAGCGCCTGGGCGAGGCCGAGTCCGCGTTCCACACCAAGGAGCAGGAGCGCAGCCAGGCGGCCCAGGAATGCGACCGCCTGGCCAAGGAGCTGGCGGACCAGGCGAAGCGGCACAAGGCGGAGCTCCAGAAGCTGAAGGAGGAGGAAGACTCCCTCAAGGCCGAGTTCGAGACTCAACGCTCGAACTGGGCCGAGAAGGAGAGAATCCTGACCAACGGCTACGGCGAGATTGAGGACATGATCGATGGTAAGTTGCTTCTTCTTTTGAACAGCAGCCGACTGCTGCAGGAGTCGACTTCTGGCTTCTAATCTTTGATCTTTTTCTTGTGCAGAATACTTTCCCGGTCACTCTGTCACCGTCAGCCAGGCCATCGAGGCGCGTCGTGATGTGCGGAGGAGGGCGGGTGTGGACATCGCGCCCAACGCGCCCCGGAATCTCGGCGAGCAGCTCCTGGCCGTCAAGACGCGCCTGCAGCTGGCTCGCAGGACGCTCCACCGCCTGCAGCGCGCCGGGGCTCAGGTGTTGACCGCCTTCTGTCCCGACGCTCAAATTTCGCACACCCCCAGTCGGACTGCCGCTGGAGGTAGCGGTCGTCCGCTTCAAGGCTTGGAAGGGCGCCGCGGCTCGGGCGGGTGCGCGGACGGCCTTGGAGTTCGCCAAGGCGTGGTATCCTGGGCTGGACCTGACCCAGCTAGCCACCTTCCGGCAGGAGGCCGGACCGGAGCTGGCAGTGGTGGGCCCTGTGCTTACTCAACACGCGGCGGCGATCGCCGAGTACGCCGACACCACCGTTTTCATCCCCGAGCTGGACGAGGAAGGCGCTGAGGTGCCGCCCAACTGGTTCAGGCTGAACCCGGGGGATGAGCAGGACTCGGCGGAAGAGATCACCTCCAGCGACGAGGGCAAGGACGAAGAGGACGAGGACGGTGAAGACGACGCACCGGACGATAGAGCGGACAGCCGACCTCAGCCCGACCAAGCCTCGACCAATGAGCCGCGTGCTACCGCACCGACTGCTGTCGGGGGCGATCAGGCCGAGACCCCTCAGTCGGCCGCTCCACCATCCGGTGCCGCTGCCTCCGCCAACCTGTCGGACCTGCCTGCTGCTCCCCTGGCCTAGATGGCCACTTTATCTTATCTTTCCTGTTCTTGTAATCTTTTGAACAAGTATGTTAAATTCACGCAATTCCACCCGCTGGGGGTGTATTCACACTTTGTTGAATGCTGGCTATGAGCTCTGCTATGTAAATTAACTTTATTCGCACAAGTTGTGCTCTGCCGGGTTCTGACTTTGTCTTGCTTTTCTGCTCTTTTTGGCTTTTTCCTTTGCCGCCTTCCTTGGGCTACCGTCCTGCCAGCCGGACAGCCGCTCTGCAGTCTGTGGCTGGGTCCGGTATTTGGCCGTTTAGGAAGACAAGTACTTTGGCCGTTTAGAACGTAGCAAGTCAAGTGAGAAGCCGGCCGGCCGGCTGCTCAGCAGCCGGATGGTGAGGTGAGGAGCCGGCTTGGCCTATGTTGATGCTTTTTTCCTTAGTCATTTTTCGTGTGGACACTGTTTCCTGCCTTTAGCTCTTGCCAGCCGAACAGTCGCTCTGTGAGCTGCGGCTTAAGGCAAGAGAGGGCTTAGATGTCAGCACACTACTTGTCCGACTGTAGGTGGCACCAACATAGGACAAGGCGGTGAGCCCTCGGGCCGACTGGTTGGACCCGGTGCCAGGCGGAGGAATGAAACAACACATTCTCAGGCATAAACTTATCATACAGATAAAAAGAGTAGCCCCCGAGTGCTCCTCGACGGACCCGATGCCTTCGCTCTTAATACGAAAGGTAGCGTGGTACATATTGCATTAACTGTAAAATCTTCGGAGGAGATTTGCGTTCCATGGGCGCTCTGTTTCCTTGCCGGAATTGTCCCTCTTGCGTGCCCTGGGCTTCTGCGCGTCGATGAGGTAGTAGGACTCGTTACCCAAGGCTTTGCTGATGATGAAGGGCCCTTCCCAAGGGGCCGAGAGCTTGTGCTGGCCGGCTGTTCGCTGGATCAGCCGGAGCACAAGGTCCCCCTCTTGGAAGGATCGTGGCTTGACCTTCCGGCTGTGGTAGCGGCGCAGGGCCTGCTGGTAGATGGCGGACCGGCTGAGTGCCAGCAGTCGGCCCTCTTCCAGCAGGTCAACGCCGTCTTCTCGCGCCTCCTTTGCCTCCGCCTTCGTGTACATGGTGACGCGAGGCGAGTCAAACTCGATGTCAGTTGGGATGACGGCCTCAGCCCCGTACACGAGGAAGAAGGGAGTGAAGCCAGTCAATTTGTTCGGCGTAGTCCGAAGGCACCAGAGGACAGCCGGCAGCTCCTCGATCCAGCAGCCGGCCGAGCGCTCCAGCGGCTCGACCAGTCGGGGCTTGATGCCGGACAAGATGAGGCCGTTCGCTCGCTCGACTTGGCCGTTTGACTGCGGATGGGCAACGGATGCTAAGTCCAGTCGGATGCCCTGCGTCGCGCAGAAACGGGCCAAGGCACCTTTGGCAAAGTTTGTGCCATTGTCGGTGATGATGCTGTGCGGTACGCCGTACCTGACGGTGATATCTGCGATGAAGGTCACTGCAGTCAGACTGTTCAGCTTCATAATTGGCTTTGCTTCAATCCACTTGGTGAATTTATCCACGGCGACTAGCAGATGGGTCATGCCACCGCGTGCTGTTTTGAACGGGCCCACCATGTCCAGCCCCCAGACGGCAAACGACCAAGTGAGGGGGATGGTCTTGAGTGCAGAAGCCGGCAGGTGTTGCTTGGAGCCGAATTTCTGGCACCCTTTGCACTTCTTGACCAAGTCCTTGGCGTCGTCCAAAGCAGTCGGCCAGAAGAATCCATGGCAGAAAGCTTTGGTGACAAGGGATCTGGAGGCCGCGTGGTGGCCGCATTCGCCTTGATGGATGTCTCTGAGGATTGCCTTGCCTTTTTCTGGCTCAATGCAGCGCTGGAAGACGCTAGTCACGCTGTGTCTGACAAGCTCTCTGTTCACTATCATGTATGCTGCTGCCCGGCGTTGCACTTGCCGGGCCAAGGTCTCGTCGGTTGGTAGCTCTCCGCTTACCAGAAAGTTGAGGATGGGCTGCGCCCATGATGGTTCTTCGACCACTGTCATCACGGCCACTGGGACCAGGGCGGTCAGGTTGGGAGGAGGCGGGTTGGAGTCGGCTGCCGCTTGTTGTGTCGTTGAAGTCCCCGGGCCGACTGCTGCAGCCCCCGGGCCAGGTTCTGAAGTCCCTGGGCCGGGTGCGACTGCTGCAGCCCCCGAGCCGCCTGCTGACGTCCCCGGGCCGACTACCGCAGTCCCCGGGCCTGGTTCTAAAGTTCTCGGGCCGGGTGCGACTGCAATAGTCCCCGAGCCGCCTGCCGAAGTCCCCAGGCCGGCTGTTGCAGCCCCTGAGTCGGATCCGACTGTTCTGGGAGCAGCCGACACGAAGATGGACTCTGATTCCGGCGAAGGCTTGATAGACGGCTTGCGGAGGCATTGGAGGGAGACGCCGGCTGGTATCGCTTGGCGGGTGGAGCCAATCTGGCCAGGGCATCAGCTTGCTCGTTGTCGGCTTGTGGCACGTGAAGGAATTCGCACCCGTCAAAGTATCCACTGATCTGCTGGACGAGGAAGCGGTAACTCGCCATGTTTGCATCCTTGGCGTCCCAGTCACCAGACGACTGCTGGACTACCAAGTCCGAGTCGCCGTAGCACAGAATCCGGCGGATGCCAATCTCTTTGGCCAGTCGGAGCCCGTGGACGAGTGCCTCGTACTCGGCCACATTGTTGGAGGTGGCAAAGTGAATTTGCAATGTGTACTTGAGCTTGTCGCCTTTGGGAGAGGTGAGGACGATGCCGGCTCCCAGACCGGTGCGCATCTTTGAGCCATCAAAGTGCATCCGCCAATGGGTAGAATCTGGCACCGGCGGCGGGTACTGGGTCTCGGCCCAGTCGACGAGGAAGTCGGCCAGCGCTTGGGACTTGATGGCGGTGCGGGGCTGGTAGAGGATGGTGTGGGGAGCTAGCTCGATGGCCCACTTGGCCACCCGGCCTGATGCATCTTTTTTGCCCATGATCTCGGCAAGTGGGGCAGTGCAGACAACCGTGATGGAGTGCTCTTGAAAGTACTGCTTGAGCTTCTTGGCGGCAAAGTACACGCCATAGCACATCTTCTGGTAGTGGGGGTAATTCTGCTTGGAGGTCGACAGCACTTCACTCAGGTAGTAGACGGGCCTCTGGACCGGCTGTGCCTTGCCGTCTTCTAGGCGCTCGACCATGATGACAGTGCTGACCACCCGGCTGGTGGCGCCGATGTAGAGGAACATGGGCTCCTTAGCAGCCGGAGCCGCCAGGACAGGCGGTGTAGTCAGCATTTTCTTGAGCTGGAGGAAGGCCTCGTCCGCCTTGTCGTTCCACTCGAAGTGAGTGGTTTTCTTCATTAGCTGGTACAGGGGAAGAGCCTTCTCGCCCAGCCGACTGATGAAACGGCTGAGGGATGCTAAGCACCCGGTGAACTTCTGGACGTCTCGCAGCCGGGTGGGCCTTTCCATCCACTCAATGGCCTTGATCTTCACAGGTTTGCACTCGATGCCGCGTTCCGAGACAAGGAAACCAAGGAGCTGGCCGGCTGGGACTCCGAAGACACACTTTTCTGGGTTGAGCTTGATTTGAAAACGGCGCAGATTGTCGAAGGTCTCCTTGAGATCCTCCAGGAGGGTGCCACACTTCTCCGTCTTCACCACAATGCCATCTACATAGACGTGGGCATTTCTGCCGAGTTGCTTGAGAAGGCACTTCTGCATGCAACGCTGAAATGTGGCACCGGCATTTCTCAAGCCGAATGTCATGGTCAGGTAGCAGAAGGCTCCGAATGGTGTGATGAAGGCGGTCTTCAGCCGATCGGCCAGGTTCAGCTTGATCTGGTGGTAGCCAGAGTAGGCATCCAAAAAACTCAATAGCTCGCATCCGGCTGTGGAGTCAATCACTTGGTCTATCCGAGGCAGAGCGAACGGATCTTTGGGGCAGGCTTTGTTGAGGCTGGTGTAATCAATGCACATGCGCCACTTGTTGTTCTTCTTCAGTACAAGGATTGGGTTGGTAAGCCATTCTGGAAAGAACACCTCCATGATGAAGCCGGCTGCCAGAAGCCGGGCGATCTCTTCACCAACAATTCTTCTCTTCTCTTCTGACAGGCGGCGGAGGGGTTGCTTGACTGGTTTTGCATCTGACCTCACATGTAGTTTGTGCTCGGCGAATCCTGTCGGGACACCCGGCATGTCTTTGGGGGACCATGCGAAGATGTCTCAATTTTCACAGAGGAAATCAACGAGCTCGCCTTCCTATTTGCTGTCGAGGTTGGTCCCTATGACAGCAAACCTCTCCGGGTGCGCCGGGTCCAAGGCGATCTTCTTGGTTTCTTTGGCCGGCTAGAAGGAGCCCTCGGCCTCCGACTCCTTGGGATCTGGTGACAGGTCCGGCTGCTTGCCGGCCATGGCCACAACCCGGTCAAGGAGACACCTTTCTGCAGCGATGACAAGGGACTCGGCCAGCCGACTGCTGGCAGCAGCACATGTGGCCGACTTCTGGTAGTCGCCGGCTATGGTGATAATGCCCTTGGTGCCCGGCATCTTCATCTTGAGGTAGGCGTAGTGCGGCACCGCCATGAACTTGGCCAGAGCAGGCCGGCCAAGGAGCACATGGTAGGGGCTCTCCAGGTCCACCACCTCGAACCAGATTGGCTCGCAGCGGAAGTGATCTTTGTCTCCGAAGAGGACATCTATCTTGATCTTGCCGATTGGAGAGCAGGAAAGGCCAGGTACAATGCCATGGAAGACAGTCCAGCTGGGCTGGAGCTGCTTCTCCTTGATGCACAGCTTCTCCAGGGTGTCACGGTAGAGGATGTTGATGCTGCTACCGCCGTCTATCAGAACTCGGGAGAAGCGACAGGCTCGCCGCTCCGTTGAAAAGGTGGCATCCAGCACCAGGGCGTAGGAACCCGGAGAAGGCATCACCTCCGAGTGGTCAGCGCGGCTCCAGCTGATGGGCCTCTCGGACCAGTGCATGAACTCTGGGACCTCAGAAGCGACCGCGTTCACCTCGCGGTGCTGCTGTCACCGGCTGTGCCTATCGTTGGCCACACTGGTGAAGACGACGTAGGCTCCGTGTTCTTCGGGGAATTCATCTTGGATTGCGCCGACTGGGTGGGCCGTCGGCTGCTGAGGAGGCGGAGCCGGCGGGCCAGCAGACGGAGGGGGCAGCCCTTCGCCTTTGGCAATGTGGGTGAGCCAATGGCACTTTCGGGTGGTGTGGTTGGACGGCTTCGCGCCGCTGTGGAACTTGCAGGGAGCATCAAGGGTTTGCTCGAAGGAGAAGGCGGGCAACCAAGCAGGCTTGCCGCCTTTCTGACGCTTGGGGCCGGGCTGCCCTTCCGGCTGCTGGTCTTCAACTGCTGCCACCTGCCGGCTGGTGGAAGCCGGCTACTGGGCCTTGCGCTTGGTGTCGTTCGACTGCTGGCGCCGACTGGAGTCACCAGCCGGCGTCTTAAGGGCCGGAGGGAGCATCTTTCCAGACGCGTCCACTCGGAGCTCCGACTTCATGGAGGAGTCGGCAGTGGCGTACTTGTCCGCTATGATCAGCAGCTCGTCGAGTGTGGCCGGCTCGTCGCAGAGGAGTCGGTGCTTGAGTAGGGTGCCCTCTCGGCACCCGGCAGTGAAGTACTCTATGGCTTGCACCTCATGCACCCCTTCGCAAGAGTTGTGCAGCTCGGCCCACAAAGTCAGGTACTCGCGAGTGGACTCGGTCGGGCCTTGGACGCACAAGGAGAGCTGGCGAGGCTTGGGCGGCCGCTTGTAGGTGCTGGTGAAGTTGCGGATGAAAACTTTGGTAAAGTCCAGCCAGCTGTTGACGCTGTAGGGCTTGAGGCTGTTCAGCCATGTCCGGGCCGTGCCCTGGAGCATGAGCGGAACGTACTTCACGGCAACGCGCTTGTTGCCGTTTGCTATGTTGACAGCGGTGGAGTAGTCAACCAGCCAATCCTCCGGCTTCACAGAACCGTTGTACTTGGGAGTGTCTCGAGGAAGCAAGAACCCTTTGGGGAAGGGCTCGTCGCGAATGCGGGGGCCGAAACAAGGCGGGCCGATCGCATCTTCTTCTTCTAATGCCAGGGATCGAGCCAAGCGGTCGATCTGGTGGCGGGCGTCGTTCTCTCCGATCCCTTCACGGGGGCCCAGCCGGCCTTCGAGAGTCAGATGCTCAACAGGCGGCGGGGAGGCGTGCCTCTCCCTGCGTGGGGGAGGCGGACGATCGTCCCGCCGTTCCACTGTTCATGGGCGGCTGTCTTGGTCGCGCTCGATGGTGATGCGTGTGCAGCCGTGGCTAACAGTTGGCTCTTGGTCTCCTCGGTCGCGGGTGCCGGCTATCGGCGTCCGGGAGGTCGCGCCGTGCTCTCGGCGAGGGGGAAGGTTCCCGGCCTGCAAGTCGGGTTCCACCACGCGGCGGCCGGCTTCTTGCTGCGCGGCGGCCACATCGATGAGCTGCTGGACGCGCTCCGTCATGCAGCGGCGCTCGTCGCCCTCCAGGCGGTCTAGCTCGTCTGCTGCCGCCTGGGCGGCGCGTAAGTTCTCCATTGGCATGGCTTAGACTAGGCGGTCGGCCCCCAGCATGCTGGCGATGACTGCGCCACGCTGCCGGACCGTGCCCATGCGGCTGGGTTCGCCAGCAGCCGGCGTGCCGCAGACGGCGCGGCCGATCTCGCACTGGTAGGCCTCGGTGAGGCGTCTCATGGCCGCCAACTTGTTGGCGCTGCCGAGGAGTGCAACACGGCACGCTTCCAGCGTTTCGCCGTTCGCACCGGGCGCTACGGGTGCGGACAGGTCCCGCACTGCCGCCTGCAACGGGTCCCGGCCGGCCTCGTCGGAAGCTCCATCATGGCTGATGACCAGCACCTCGGTGATGGTGTTGGTGCTGGCTCTGCTGTCAGCAGCAGGGAGCGGGTCATCGAAGATCACCACGTCACCGGGGAAGGCATCAGAAGGCACGGCGTCGGCGTCGATGACCATGTCGACGGGCGGGTCGGTGGAGCCAACGGACTCCAGGTCGGAGGCCGGCTCGTTGGCGATGTGAAGCTTGCCGAGGTGGTCGACAAGGCAGATCTCGGAGCTGGCTGCACCCGCGTCGGGTGCGGGCTCGTCGGAGAGGCGGATCCCACCGATGGAATCAGCGAGGCAGCTCGCGGCGCAGGCGGCTTCCATGCCACGCAGCGTGTCAGCGCAAACGCCATCGGGCGTGCCGGGCTAGCTGCGCTCGCCAGGAAGGAAGAGGGTTCCCGTCCAGAACGTGTTTCCGGACGACGGTGCACATCGCCCCACGGTGGGCACCAAATGTCGGGGATATCGTGCGACATATGCCAGGGGGTGGCTTATCGTGGATGGGGACAAGAGTACATCGCCGGGTTCTACAAGCGGGAGTGAGCGAGACCGCATACGCCTGCGAATCTTACCCAGGTTCGGGGCTCTCCTCGGAGATAACACCCCTAGTCCTGCTCTGCGGGGTCTCCACATGATGACTATGATCAACAAGGTAGCTACAAGCTTGCTCCTTGTGCTGTTTCGGCTAGAGGAGGAAGAAGGGCAAGGCTAGCTCTACTCTTCTCTCTATGTGTGTGTGAATGGCGTGGGTGCTGAACCCTTTGCATGGGTGAACCTGGGGGGTTTATATAGGCCTACCCCCCAGGGGTACAATGGTAATCCGGCCGGGTGTAGGACCCGGCCATCAGCGTCTCTGGTCGCCGGCTTCTCCGCCGACCGCTGGGGCCCGCCGCCTGGTGGGCCCCGCCGACTGCCATGATCTCGGCCGACAAGTAGGGCGCGCCGCCTGCGGGCCATGTTGACTGCTTTATACTGTAGCCTTGCCCTTGATGATGAAGGCTTTGTCGGGGGGAGCATGGCTACAGTCCCGCCGCCTGACGGGCGCTCACTGTAGCCATACCCCGTCTCATCTGGTTAATGGCGCACAGACTCCAAGGGGGAGAAGGGCCGTCTGCTAGGAGTCGGCCCTCCCTTGTGGCCGCCTGCTTGAGGTTTGCTGCCTTCTGGTGGCTCGCGGACAGGTAGGGCCCGCCACCTGCTGGCCGTACCGACCGCCCGTCGTGGGAGCGTGGCTCCCTCTGGCGCTAGTGATGTCACGGACTGCGTGGCAACAGTGCCGCGATGGGCGGGGGGTGTCCGCCTAGTACACAGCTCTGTGGCCACGTTCCATCCTGGATTTGGGGGTGGCAGGCTGCACTGTAGCCATGCCTCGCCTTGTCGTGGTGATGTGGTGCTGACTTCGACGTGACGAGGGGCCGCTTGCCAGGAGTCGGCCCCCTCGCGGCCGCCTTCCATGGTCTTGCAGCCTTCTAGCAGCCGGCCTCTTGGACCAGCCGGCCAAAAAGGCGGTCGTGCTTTCGGAAGTTGTGAGGGGCGCAGCCAGCCCTGATGTCTTGAAATACCATGGGGGACTGATGAGGCTACCCGTGGTCATTTACTCCGACAGTGATGATGGAGATCATGACGATGCTTTGGAGATGGAGATCAAAAGCACAAGATGATGATGACCATATCATGTCACATATTTTGATTGCATGTGATGTTTATCCTTTATGCATCTTATTTTGCTTAGTACGGCGGTAGCATTATAAGATGATCCCTTACTAAAATTTCAAGGTATAAGTGTTCTCCCTAAGTATGCACCGTTGCGACAGTTTGTCGTGCTGAGACACCACGTGATGATCGGGTGTGATAGGCTCTACGTTCACATACAACGGGTGCAAGACAGTTTTGCACATGCAGAATACTCGGGTTAAACTTGACGAGCCTATCATGTAAAGACATGGCCTCAGAACACTGGAGACCGAAAGGTCGAATGTGAATCATATAGTAGATATGATCGACATAGAGATGTTCACCATTGATGACTACTCCATCTCACATGATGATCGGACATGGTTTAGTTGATTTGGATCACGTATCATTTAGATGACTTGAGGGATGTCTATCTAAGTGGGAGTTCTTAAGTAATATGATTAATTGAACTTAATTTATCATGAACTTAGTCCTGATAGTTTTTGCATATCTATGTTGTAGATCAATGGTCCATGCTACCGTTCCCTTGAATTTTAATGCGTTCCTAGAGAAAGCTAAGTTGAAAGATGATGGTAGCAACTACACAGACTGGGTCCGTAACTTGAGGATTATCCTCATTGCTGCACAGAAGAATTATGTCCTTGATGCACCACTAGGTGAAAGGCCTGCTGCAGGAGCAGATGCCGATGTTTTGAACGTCTGGCAAGCTCGATCTGATGACTACTCGATAGTTCAGTGTGCCATGCTTTATTGCTTAGAACCGGGACTTCAAAGACGTTTTGAATGTCATGGAGCATATGAGATGTTCCAAGAGTTGAAGTTAATATTTCAAGCAAATGCCCGGGTTGAGAGATATGAAGTCTCCAACAAGTTCTATAGCTGCAAGATGGAGGAGACCAGCTCTGTCAGTGAAAACATACTCAAAATGTCTGGGTATTATAATCACTTGACTCAGTTGGGAGTTGATCTTCTAGTTGATTGTGTCATTGACAGAGCTCTTCAATCACTGCCACCAAGCTATAAAGGCTTCATGATGAACTATAACATGCAAGGGATGAACAAGACAATTCCCGAGCTCTTCGCAATGCTCAAAGCTGCGGAGGTAGAAATCAAGAAGGAGCATCAAGTATTGATGGTTAACAAGACCACTAGTTTCAAGAAAAAGGGCAAGGGAAAGAAAGGGAACTTCAAGAAGAATGGCAAGCAAGTCGCCACTCCCGAGAAGAAGCCCAAAGCTGGACCAAAGCCTGAAACTGAGTGCTTCTACTGCAAAGGGACTGGACACTGGAAGCGGAACTGCCCCAAGTATTTGGCGGATAAGAAGGATGGCAAAGTGAACAAAGGTATATTTGATATACATGTTATTGATGTGTTCCTTACTAATGCTCGTAGTAGCACCTGGGTATTTGATACTGGTTCGGTTGCTCATATTTGTAACTCGAAACAGGAGGTACGGATTAAACGAAGATTGGCTAAGGACGAGGTGACGATGCGCGTCGGAAATGGTTCCAAGGTCGATGTGATCGCCGTCGGCACGCTACCTCTACATCTACCTTCGGGATTAGTTTTAGACCTGAATAATTGTTATTTGGTGCCCGCGTTGAGCATGAACATTATATCTGGATCTTGTTTGTTGCGAGACGGTTATTCATTTAAGTCAGAGAATAATGGTTGTTTTATTTATATGAATAATATCTTTTATGGTCATGCACCCTTGAAGAATGGTCCGTTCTTGTTGAATCTCGATTGTAGTGATACACATATTCATAATATTGATGTCAAAAGATGCAAAGTTGATAATGATAGTGCAACATATTTGTGGCACTGCCGTTTAGGTCATATTGGTGTAAAGCGCATGAAGAAACTCCATGCAGATGGGCTTTTGGAATCACTTGATTATGAATCATTTGATACTTGCGAACCATGCCTCATGGGCAAGATGACTAAAACTCCGTTCTCCGGAACAAAGGAGCGAGCCAATGACTTATTGGAAATAATACATACCGATGTATTCGGTCTGATGAGTGTTGAGGCTCACGGCAGGTATCGTTATTTTCTGACCTTCACAGATGATTTAAGCCGATATGGGTATATCTACTTAATGAAACACAAGTCTGAAACATTTGAAAAGTTCAAAGAATTTCAGAGTGAAGTGGAGAATCATCGTAACAAGAAAATAAAGTTTCTACGATCTGATCGCGGAGGCGAATATTTGAGTTACGAGTTTGGCCTTCATTTAAAACAATGTGGAATAGTTTCACAACTCACGCCACCTGGAACACCACAGCGTAATGGTGTGTCCTAACGTCGTAACCGTACTTTATTAGATATGGTGCGATCTATGATGTCTCTTACCGATTTACCACTATTGTTTTGGGGTTATGCATTAGAGACAGCTGCATTCACGTTAAATAGGGCACCATCTAAATCCGTTGAGACGACACCGTATGAACTGTGGTTTGGCAAGAAACCTAAGCTGTCATTTCTTAAAGTTTGGGGTTGCAACACTTATATCAAAAGGCTTTAGCCTGATAAGCTCGAACCCAAATCGGAGAAGTGCGTCTTCATAGGATACCCTAAGGAAACAATTGGGTACACCTTCTACCACAGATCCGAAGGCAAGATCTTTGTTTCCAAGAATGGAACCTTTCTAGAGAAGGAGTTTCTCTCGAAAGAAGTGAGTGGGAGGAAAGTAGAACTTGATGAGGTAATTGTACCTTCTCTCGAATTAGAGAGTAGTTCATCACAGAAAACTGTTCCAGTGATGCCTACGCCAACTAGAGAGGAAGCTAATGATGATGATCATGAAACTTCAGATCAAGTTACTACTGAACCTCGTAGGTCAACCAGAGCACGATCCGCACCAGAGTGGTACGGTAATCCTGTTCTGGAGGCCATGTTATTAGACCAAGGCGAACCTACGAATTATGAAGAAGCTATGATGAGCCCAGATTCCGACAGATGGCTTGAGGCCATGAAATCTGAGATAGGATCCATGTATGAGAACAAAGTGTGGACTTTGGTTGACTTGCCCGATGATCGGCGAGCCATAGAGAATAAATGGATCTCCAAGAAGATGACTGACGATGATGGTAATGTTACTGTCTACGAAGCTTGACTTGTTGCAAAAGGTTTTCGACAAATTCAAGGATTTGACTACGATGAGACTTTCTCACCCGTAGCGATGCTTAAGTCCGTCCGAATCATGTTAGCAATTGCTGCATTTTATGATTATGAAATCTGGCAAATGGACATCAAAATTGCATTCCTTAATGGATTTCTCAAAGAAGAGTTGTATATGATGCAACCAGAAGGTTTTGTCGATCCTAAAGGTGCTAACAAAGTGTGCAAGCTCTAGCGATCCATCTATGGACTGGTGCAAGCATCTCGGAGTTGGAATATACGCTTTGATGAGGTGATCAAAGCAAATGGTTTCATACAGACTTTCGGAGAAGCCTGTATTTACAAGAAAGTGAGTGGGAGCTCTGTAGCATTTCTAATATTATATGTGGATGACATATTGTTGATTGAAAATGATATAGAATTTCTGGATAGCATAAAAGGATACTTGAATAAGAGTTTTTCAATGAAAGACCTCGGTGAAGCTGCTTATATATTGGGCATCAAGATCTATAGAGATAGATCAAGACGCTTAATTGGACTTTCACAAAGCACATACCTTGATAAAGTTTGGAAGAAGTTCAAAATGGATCAGTCAAAGAAAGGGTTCTTGCCTGTGTTACAAGGTGTGAAGTTGAGTCAGACTCAATGCCCGACCACCGCAGAAGATAGAGAGAAAATGAAAGTCATTCCCTATGCCTCAGCCATAGGTTCTATCATGTATGCTATGCCGTGTACCAGACCTGATGTGTGCCTTGCTATAAGTCTAGCAGGGAGGTACCAAAGTAATCCAGGAGTGGATCACTGGACAGCGGTCAAGAACATCCTGAAGTACTTGAAAAGGACTAAGGATATCCGTACCTGTTTGAGGGACAGCTGAAATCTCGAGGACGAGATTTTTCTTAAGGGGGGTAGGTGTTGTAACACCCCAAAAATATTTTTCTGAATATTTGAAATCTTTCCTTTAAAAATAAAAGTTTTTGAAAATCATTTTTTTTACCATATCATCTTTCTTCAATTTGAAAACCTTTTCAAATTTTATTTGGGTTTCAATTTTCTCTAAATATTCTGGTTTGAAGAGTTTAAGATTATTTGGATAATTACTTTGGGGTTTTCAAACAATTTTTAGCAAGAAAAGTTTTGGGGTTAATTAAGTTTTCAAAGGAAATAACCTTTTCACCTCCTTCTAGCCCTACTAAAATCCATCCAACAAATTTTCTTCCACTCCAAATTTATCCCACAAGTCACTCACCTCATCTAGGACAGAATCAAATTCTTTCCTACCCCACAAAAATATTTTTTCACCACCCAAATAAATTCCAAAGTTGGAATTCATATATTCCATCATTCCTTTGGTTTACAAAGGAACCACAATTTCTACAAGGATTCCACCTCCACCAAAATTATCCCAGCAAATATATGGTACCCACAACCCATTTTTCCTAAAACATAGGGTACCCCAGTTCAAAATTTTCAAATCCCACTCAATTCAAATTTGGACCAGATTCAATATTCCTGATCCAAACATATTTTTAAATGCTCCAAAAATTCCCAAACTCTGCCAAACTCATTTCTGAGCATCCACATATTACCACAAAAATCCCCACAAAATCCTAAAATCTCTAGCACCTTCTGTCATTTTATCAAACAGCTAATGTGCACACTGTTCATCGATGTCCAAAATTCAGTTAACTGAATTTGGTTCAGTGGCAGAGACGACGGCGCCGTGCACTCCACTCCATCCCCACTCCTTCTCGTCCACGCCTCCTCCCTCGTAACTGCGCCACCCTGGACCCCTCCTCGTCAGTGCCTCATCGCCGACAGCACAGGAGGAGGCCGGTGCACCTGCCTCCGTCCTCGGCGGCGGCAACCCGAGTTGATCCACGCGGCGCCCGCCATATTCACTCCCTCGCTGACCTCCCCCACCTAACTACTCACCACGCGGCACCTCCTCCGCACTCTCTCCACGCTGAACACGCCGCACTTGGCCCCTTGTCAGTCACCGGAGACGGACGACGTCCGCCGCACCCGTACACCGACCTCGTCGTGGATAAGCCACCAAGCCCGAGCTCGTCCGCGCTGGCGCTTCGGGCAGCTTCCTCCACCCTCACTGACACTCACCGACCACGACCACCGCCCACACCGACCTCGCCGACCATCATAATTCTGGCGTAATCCGAACCTCGCCGGACCGCCTCGGGATAGCCTATATAAAGGCCCCCGAGCCCCGTTCTTCTCACCCATCGCCTCCACCACCTCCCAATCGCCCCTACACCACCCACCCGACCTCGAGGAGGTCTTCTTCCCCCTCTCCGATCACCGCCCCGCCGCCACTGTCCCCGACCCGTTCGTCGTCATCACTCCACCACAACTGCCCAAATCTTGCCAGTAGTCATATACTCCACCAAATCATCGATTCCCCGCTTCAATTCCACTCCCCGAGCTCCCTCCGACGAAATCCCAACGCCACCGAACCACCGTCCGCCACCGTCGACCTCGCCGGTGTTCAGGTGCTCCCCGGCGACCACCACCACCTCCCTCCGACGCGGCACTCCTCCCTGGTCATGTTCCGACCATCGCCGCCCTCCAAGACCCCGGCGATCGCCGCCGGCGAACACCGTCTCCTCTCTGTTTCCGCGCGCAGGTTCAAATATTTGAACCTGACGGGTGGACCCCACCCCTCGTTTTTCTTTTCTTTTTCTCTGTCTAAAAACGAAGGCGTAATCTCGACTTTTACGCCTTCCGAGCTGAGAAGCGTATTTCCACCCGAAGCGTTTTCTTTATAAACGCACAGGGACTGGCTTTTTGCAGAAAAAACCCCTGGTTTTGAAAGTTTAATAGCTTTTAAACCACAACTCCGTTTGAGTTGAACTTTTTTTTGAAATTCTTATTTTTCTCTCTAGTTTTTTTTAGTATTTATTTAAAAATGTTTTGGACAACTTTTTGTACTGTTGTCAAAAATTTTAATTTAAGTTGATTTTGAATTTTCAGAAAAAGAAGAGGGAAACTTTGCCGAGAATTTTGAGGGGTTTTCACCTGACTACTTTGGACAAGGCAAGCATTATTGAACTTGGGATATGGTGATTGCATTTGCATTCGCATGTTGCATCGGTTGATATTGCACCATATGTGTAGTATGTCACTAGCACTTGCATGCATGGTCATATCTCTTTTGCTCATAGCTTGCACATCACTCAAGCAAGAGATTCTTCTGACATGGTAAAGTTGTGGAAATGCGGGAGAGTGTCTCCTGCCTTGGACGTGCCGGTGGGCACAGGCCATTATGCTTGACACGGTGGTGTCATGTGACTTAAGTGGAATATTCCGGTGATGTTAATTAACACCTCCTGAGTCGGCCTAGATCGAGTCTTGTTCCATTACACCTAGCTGGATACCGTGCTGCCATGGGTCCTTCCGCAAGGAAGGTGCGGCTGAGTAAGTTGTTAACCCCTGTCCAGGTACACACCGTACAGAGGGCCACGATGAGGGTTTCCAAAGGCCTTGGACTAAATCCTGTCATCGGGTCAGGGGGCATGGGTGTTTCCGGTTGTGACTGAGAGGGGGGCACCCCTTGTAATCCGCGCGTATTAATAGTGATCCCATGCAGGACGTTGGTCTGTCCATCTTAGAGTTTTTCTTGAACGATGCTTTGGGTGATTCCTGGCATCCGGAAAGTTAATCTGGTGTGTGCTTGTCAGGTGTGTTTTCAACCCAAAAACCGTAATGGGAATTAGTCAGTGTCACGGACTGACTAAAGAAATCCTTTACTTGTGGGTAAAGAGTACACCCTCTGCAGAGTTAAAACTATTCGAATAGCCGTGTCCTCGGTCAAAGGGCGTAGCTGGGTGGGTCAAGTGTTGGTCCCGGTATCGGTCTCCGGAGGAAATAAATAAAATGTGTCTGACTCATTTCTGCAGTATAATTGTTGATACCCTGTTACTACCCTGAATATTTTTATGCTTATTAAATATTATTATGGCTATGCATAATATTGAGGACTAACCCATTTCTCTCATTTTGTATTCTTCCTGAGTGTGTCAGGGGCTGGCTAGACTACCCCGGGCACTCAACTATTATTTTCAAGACCTCTCGTGGCGTCTCTCGAGTTTACAGGCAGTTCCGCCACTACTCTTGTGGACACCCGATTGGCATTTCTCTTCAAGTCCAACCGTGGCGTCACTTGACGCCCGACAGGCATTTCTTTTCAAGACCTTTCGTGGCATCTCTCGAGTTAACAAGCGGTTTATCTCGCCACTACTCTTGTAGACACCCGACTGGCATTTCTCTTTTTTTTTTGAATGTCACTTGGGCTGGCTAGACTACCCATGGCATTCACTTGCTTTTATAAAAAAAAACTGGTTATGGCTAACATGTTTTATTTACTTCCGCATCATTTTTATAATTATGTCATGACCAGGATTTTAGCCAGCATGAGCATGTCATTATGTTCCTACATGAGCATGTGCATCCATTATATCTTTTGTTCATAATGTTTGCGAGTACATTCCAACGTACTCACAGGCTTGTCCCTGGCTATTTACTTGGCCAGACTTGGAGGAGGACGAGCTTGTGGAGAAGGATTGCGCTAGCGAGCCCGACGCTTAGAGGAGTCCCAGTCAGTCAACCTGTGAGATAGGAGTCTACCACATGTATCATCCGTTGAGCTTCCGCTACACCAATAAAATAGTCAAGCCTCACTCTGACGCTTGGCTTTATGTTATTGTATCAGAGATGTATCACCACCACACCACTGTCATATTCCACCACTGCCATATATTTGGCAAGTTTGTAATAATTTTGTTGAGCCTTCAGACTCAACCCTGTGTAATATTATTTGTACTAGTTATCTGTATCAAGGAAGTCCACCAGTTGTGTTGATCTTGGGGCTGGTGTGACTTAGGGCCTTTTCTGAGATTCTTTCCCAGAAAGGGGCCCGACAGGACTTGGTACCAGAGCCAGGCTGACTGTAGGAAACCCTAGGCTTGATCGCAAGCACTCGAGTCAGTACTAACATTTTTTTTGCATGCATTTCATGCATCGTAGCAAATTTTCCTTAGTCATCATATTCTTATGATATGACTGTTTGGATTTTTGTCTACTGATGTAGATGTCTGGCGGCAGCTGCCCATCCCAAATTTTTGCCAATGAGCCAGCGGGATTTTCCCGTCTTCTTGCCGGCATCGCTAGGGATGCGATGAGGTCTCCGAGCCGTCCTGAGTACACGATTTTTCCTGACAAGGTCACAGACACTCTGACTATGTACCAGGCTTCGGTATATATTCGGGGTGGAAGTAACCTGTCCTTCCGCAACTACCGTTTCATGGGGAGAGTCATGCCCTCTGGCATGCTATCCAGATGGCCGCCCGTGAGGCTATTGCACGTCTTAGGGACATCCTGCCTATTATGCAGACTCGTCCCTATCACTTCCTTCCATGTCATGTTCCTTATACCAACCATTACGCTTTTTCCTGCACCATGGGAGAAAGGGATGGGGCGATCGAGCCCCTTGTTCAGTACATCATGGCACTCGAGTTGATCTTTACCGCACTAGTGGACGACCATCTTGCTACACGAATGGACTTGGCTTGTGCGAGGATCACTCACAGGAGTGAGTTCCGTTCACCTTCACCACGTGCCCCTCGTATTCCGACTCCACCACACTACTCTCCTACTCAGCCCGCGGTTCAGCACTCATCCCCGAGTGATGAGGCTAGTCGCTTGGCTGCTCCTGTCCCGACCAGAGCTCCACTTTCGACGCACACGGTGCCACCTCAGACAGGCGTGGCATCATCCGCTACACGACTGGAGACCATCCCAGAGGAGGAGGAGGTTGAGTCTCAAGAGCCACAGCTGGGACTCACCTTCAGCAGTCTTACAGTGTCTCAGACACTCCGTGAGAACTGATCGAGCGTCAGCACCGTAGTAGTCTTTTTATGATGACGCGGTTGTAAGATATTTATTTTCTGTTTCTTCTTCTTTCCCTTTTGTAAGATGGTGAGTAATGGACTCGGACCACAGCTCGTTGAGAGGATGAAGTAGTACGCTAGTTGAATAAGTGGTCTTGTAGTATACAGTTTCTGCAAGCATCTTGTATAATTAAGTCCTGCTTGTATAATTAAATCCTGCATGTATGATTTAACCTGTTGTACGTGCATCCCGGGGGGGAGATTTATTTTCAGTCTTTTAAAAAAATTTGTTGCCTTTATAATTTCTTTTCTCATTGGTGTTGCACAAATACCCCCAAAAAGAAAATGCATCGCCCCTGGACCCGTTCTATGCCAAATCCACCAGAGAGCAACTATGGACAGATGGGAAATAATTTTACACAAGGACAGAGAAGTCAACAGGACAGTGACACAGCATTTTCACAAGTGTGCCGTCTGTACGAGCAAAGCCAGCAACAGCACCAGGAAATGATGCAACATTAAATCAATATGGGAAACCACCAAGGACAAAATCAGAACAGGTCAAAATTATCTGAGCTCCAGAAGACCAATCCTACTGTGTTTTCTCACACCGACAAGCCATTGGAGGCAGATGATTGGCTGCGTGATATTGAAAGAAAATTGGTTATTGCCCAGTGTACGAACCAGGAAAAAGTACTTTATACCCCATACTATTTTTTTGGTACAGCAGCATCATGGTGGGAAAACTTATGCCACACTCATCCCAACGGAGCCAATATGACATGGGAACAATTCAAGGAAAATTTTCGGGGAGCACATATCCCCAACAGTATCATGAAACTAAAAAAGAGGGAGTTTGAGGATCTCAAGCAGCGAGGCACCATGGTGACACAGTACCTGAATCAGTTTACTCAGCTGACCCGGTACGCCAATGATGAATATATGACAGAAGACAAAAGGATGGAAAAGTTTCTCGATGGACTTATTCTGTCTTTAAAATGCCAACTGGTGGTCCACACCTTCCCTGATTTCAAGACACTAGTGGACAAGGCAATTATACTGGAGAACGAGCATCGAAACATGAACGAGATACGCAAGCGCCGTATGAGCCAGTCATCTCAGGTTCGCAACAATAAACCCAAGAATGAATTTCAGAAGCCCACAACACACCGACCAGCAACACTACCACCTCGACCCGCAGCTGTAGCACCGCAGCAGAACCGCAGTGCTTTCAACAACAGAACCAGAGATACAACATACTATCCGGGCATCACTTGCTATGCCTGCGGAGGAGAAGGGCATTACTCCAGGCAATGCCCAAAGCAGGGAAATAATACTACTAAGCCCAACAACAATGGCCGTGGTAAAACACAGCCCCCAAGCACAACAACAACAACCACAATAACAACCAAAGGAAGGGACAAGTCAACCACGTGACCTTTGAGGAAGCACAAAATGCATCGGATATTGTGTTCGGTACGTTTCCTGTCAACTCAATTAATGCTACAATTTTATTTGATTCCGGAGCTTCGCATTCATGCATCTCTAAAAAGTTTGCCGCGGAGAATCGATTTTCTTTTTCGCCTTTGCAAAATTCCATGCTTATTCAGTCCCCGGGATCGAAGCAAAGCACACAATGGTACTGCAAGGATGTAAATATTGAGATCAAAGGAATGGTATTTTTAGCCAACCTTATTGTTCTGGAAGCAGTCGAACTGGATGTTATTCTGGGAATGGATTGGTTAACCAAAAATAAAGGATTCATAGACTACTACAACCGCACAGTGACTCTTACAAGCTGCCAGGGAGAAACAATAAAATTTGGCACAAGGAGGATTTTTGCATCACATGGAAAATTAAATCAAGTGGATGCGGCAGAATTAAGTAAAGTCCCTGTAGTCTGTGAATACCCCAATGTATTTCAGAGGACCTACCAGGCATGCCACCTAATCGGGAAATTGAGTTCGTTATTGAATTAGCACCTGGAACGGCTCCCATTTATAAGAAGCCGTATCGTATGGCTCCGACCGAGCTGGCTAAACTAAAGAAACAAATTAAGGAACTAATGGAAAAGGGATATGTTCGACCCAGCTCGCCACCATGGGGATCGCCAGTTTTATTTGCTAAGAAAAAGGATGGTACCCTGAGGCTATGTATTGATTACAGGGCTCTCAATATGGTCACCATCAAAAATAAATATCCGCTGCCCAGGATAAATGACTTGTTCGAACAGCTAGCAGAAGCCAAGGTATTCTCAAAAATAGATTTGAGGTCAGGCTACCACCAATTGAAAATCCGATCATCAGATATACCCAAAACTGCATTTACTACCAGATATGGATTGTACGAATTTACAGTAATGCCTTTTGGCTTAACCAACGCTCCTGCTTATTTTGTTCATCTCATGAACAAGGTTTTCTTGAAATATTTGGACAAGTTCGTGGTTGTATTTATTGATGACATACTTATTTATTCCAAGACAACCGAAGAACACGAACAACACCTACGAATAGTCCTGGAAGAATTAAGGAAAAAGCAACTATATGCCAAATTCAGTAAATGTGAATTTTGGTTACGAGAAGTTGGCTTCCTAGGACATGTTCTGACACAGGATGGCATAGCAGTGGACCCAAGCAAGGTAAAAGTTGTCCAAGAATGGAAACAACCCACCAACGTGACTGAGGTCAGGAGTTTTCTTGGTCTAGCAGGATATTACCGAAGATTTATCAAAGGATTTTCCACCATAGCTAAACCCATGACCCAATTGCTTAAGAAGGATAAGAAGTTTGAATGGACTGAAGCCTGTGAGAAAAGTTTCCAAGAATTGAAGAAAAGATTAACAACGGCACCCATTCTGGTCGTACCCAATGTGCACAAAAAGTTTGAGATATACTGTGACGCGTCTAGGAAAGGCCTTGGATGTGTATTGATGCAAGAAGGAAAAGTCGTAGCTTATGCCTCAAGACAGCTACGACGACACGAGGAGAATTATCCTACTCATGATTTGGAGTTAGCTGCGGTAATACACGCACTCAAAGAATGGCGACACTTTCTTCTCGGTGAACGATGTGAAATATACACGGACCATAAAAGTCTTAAGTATATTTTCACCCAGCCAGAATTAAACCTGAGACAGCGTCCCTGGCTTGAGTTAATAAAGGACTACGATGTCGGAATTCATTATCATCCGGGTAAAGCAAATGTTGTGGCAGATGCTCTCAGCCGAAATCCCTGCACCAATAATAATAGTGTGCAATTTTCACAACATGAGTTCAACCAGGAATTTGCCAAACTCAATATGGTCCTAGTCACAGAAGGAACCATTAATCAACTGGAGATAAAACCAACATTAAAGGATCAGATCAAAGAAGCCCAAAAAGGACACCCAAGTATTGAGGGGATTAAGAAGAAAATGAAACTGGGCAAGGCACCCGAGTTTACCGTTGATGGTCAGGGAATTTTATGGTTCAGGAAAAGAATATGTGCGCCTAATAAGGAAGAATTAAAGCAACAAATTTTGGCAGAAGCCCATACCACTCCATATTCTATCCATCCAGGAGGAACAAAAATGTACAAGGATTTACAAGAAAATTATTGGTGGCACGGGATGAAAAGAGATATAGCCGTATATGTCACACGTTGTGATTCATGCCAGCGTGTAAAAGCAGAACACCAGAGGCCAGCAGGACTATTGCAGCCACTCAGAGTACCTGAATGGAAATGGGACGTAATAGGAATGGATTTTATCGTCGGACTACCAAGGTCACGACATGGAAATGATGCTATCTGGGTTATGACAGATTATTTGACCAAGGTGGCACATTTCATTCCGGTAAAAACCACATACTCCACACAGCGACTCGCCAGATTATATCTCTCCCGGATTGTTTGCCTACACGGAGTACCCAAGACCATAGTCTCTGACAGAGGCACCCAATTTGTCTCTAGATTTTGGGAGCACCTACAGCATGCCCTAGGAACTCAACTGACGTTCAGCATGGCATACCACCCGCAAACCGGAGGACAAACTAAGCGGGTAAATCAAATTTTGGAGGACATGCTAAGTGCATGTGTACTCACTTATGGAGTTAGCTGGGAAGACAGTTTACCATACGCGGAGTTCTCCTATAACAATAGTTATCAAGCCAGTTTAAAAATGTCACCTTTTGAAGCCCTGTACGGACGAAGGTACCGTACCCCACTCAATTGGTCAGAAACCGGAGACAATCGAATTTTCGGTCCCGAAGTTCTTAAAGAAGCAGAAACAAAAGTGAAGCTTATTCAAGACAGACTGAAAGCAGCTCAGAGCCGTCAAAAGAGCTATTACGATCAAAAGCACCGCCAAATTAGTTTTGAGCCCGATGAATACGTGTATCTCAGAGTATCTCCAACTAGAGGACTGCAGAGATTTAAAGTCAAAGGAAAATTGGCACCAAGATTTATTGGACCATTCCATGTAATCACAAGAAGAGGCAAGGTTGCTTATCAACTAGAGCTACCGGCAGAATTATCAGATGTTCACGATGTGTTTCACATGTCACAACTAAGGAGATGTGTTAGTAACCCAGACAAGCAAGTGCAACACCAAGACTTGGACCTTCAACCAGACCTCACATATAGGGAACATCCTATAAAGATTTTAGAGGAGTCTGAACGGAGCACTCGGCAGAATGTAATAAAATTTTACAAGGTTCAATGGAGTAATCACACCGAGGAAGAAGCAACATGGGAAAGAGAGGATCACCTGAGGACTGAATATCCGTACCTGTTTGAGGGACAGCTGAAATCTCGAGGACGAGATTTTTCTTAAGGGGGGTAGGTGTTGTAACACCCCAAAAATATTTTCCTGAATATTTGAAATCTTTCCTTTAAAAATAAAAGTTTTTGAAAATCATTTTTTTTACCATATCATCTTTCTTCAATTTGAAAACCTTTTCAAATTTTATTTGGGTTTCAATTTTCTCTAAATATTCTGGTTTGAAGAGTTTAAGATTATTTGGATAATTACTTTGGGGTTTTCAAACAATTTTTAGCAAGAAAAGTTTTGGGGTTAATTAAGTTTTCAAAGGAAATAACCTTTTCACCTCCTTCTAGCCCTACTAAAATCCATCCAACAAATTTTCTTCCACTCCAAATTTATCCCACAAGTCACTCACCTCATCTAGGACAGAATCCAACTCTTTCCTACCCCACAAAAATATTTTTTCACCACCCAAATAAATTCCAAAGTTGGAATTCATATATTCCATCATTCCTTTGGTTTACAAAGGAACCACAATTTCTACAAGGATTCCACCTCCACCAAAATTATCCCAGCAAATATATGGTACCCACAACCCATTTTTCCTAAAACATGGGGTACCCCAGTTCAAAATTTTCAAATCCCACTCAATTCAAATTTGGACCAGATTCAATATTCCTGATCCAGACATATTTTTAAATGCTCCAAAAATTTCCAAACTCTGCCAAACTCATTTTTGAGCATCCACACATTACCACAAAAATCCCCACAAAATCCTAAAATCTCTAGCACCTTCTGTCATTTTATCAAACAACTAATGTGCACACTGTTCATCGCTGTCCAAAATTCAGTTAACTAAATTTGGTTCAGTGGCAGAGACGACAGCGCCGTGCACTCCACTCCATCCCCACTCCTTCTCGTCCACGCCTCCTCCCTCGTAACTGCGCCACCGTGGACCCCTCCTCGTCAGTGCCTCACCGCCGACAACACAGGAGGAGGCCGGTGCACCTGCCTCCGTCCTCGGCGGCGGCAACCCGAGCTGATCCACGCGGCGCCCGCCATATTCACTCCCTCGCTGACCTCCCCCACCTAACTACTCACCATGCGGCACCTCCTCCGCACTCTCTCCATGCTGAACACGCCGCCCTTGACCCCCTGTCAGTCACTGGAGACGGACGACGTCCGCCGCACCCGTACACCGACCTCACCGTGGATAAGCCACCAAGCCCGAGCTCGTCCACGCTGGCGCTTCGGGCAGCTTACTCCACCCTCACTGACACTCACCGACCACGACCACCGCCCACACCGACCTCGCCGACCATCATAATTCTGGCGTAATCCGAACCTCGCCGGACCGCCTCGGGATCGCCTATATAAAGGCCCCCGAGCCCCGTTCTTCTCACCCATCGCCTCCACCAACTCCCAATCACCCCTACACCACCCACCCGACCTCGAGGAGGTCTTCTTCCCCCTCTCCGATCACCGCCCTGCCACCACTGTCCCCGACCCGTTCGTCGTCATCACTCCACCACAACTGCCCAAATCTTGCCAGTAGTCATATACTCCACCAAATCATCGATTCCCCGCTTCAATTCCACTCCCCGAGCTCCCTTCGACGAAATCCCAACGCCACCGAACCACCGTCCGCCACCGTCGACCTCGCCGGCGTTCAGGTGCTCCCCGGCGACCACCACCACCTCCCTCCGACGCGGCACTCCTCCCTGGTCATGTTCCGACCATCGCCGCCCTCCAAGACCCCGGCGATCGCCGCTGACGAACGTCGTCTCCTCTCTGTTTCCGCGCGCAGGTTCAAATATTTGAACCTGAGGGGTGGACCCCACCCCGCATTTTTCTTTTCTTTTTCTCTGTCTAAAAACGAAGGCGTAATCTCGAATTTTACGCCTTCCGCGCTGAGAAGCGTATTTCGGCCCGAAGCGTTTTCTTTATAAACGCACAGGGACTGGCTTTTTGCAGAAAAACCCCTGGTTTTGAAAGTTTAATAACCTTTAAACCACAACTCCGTTTGAGTTGAACTTTTTTTTGAAATTCTTATTTTTCTCTCTAGTTTTTTTTTAGTATTTATTTAAAAATGTTTTGGGACAAATTTTTGTACTGTTGTCAAAAATTTTAATTTAAGTTGATTTTGAATTTTCAGAAAAAGAAGAGGGAAACTTTGCCGAGAATTTTGAGGGGTTTTCACCTGACTACTTTGGACAAGGCAAGCATTATTGAACTTGGGATATGGTGATTGCATTTGCATTCGCATGTTGCATCGGTTGATATTGCACCATATGTGTAGTATGTCACTAGCACTTGCATGCATGGTCATATCTCTTTTACTCATAGCTTGCACATCACTCAAGCAAGAGATTCTTCTGACATGGTAAAGTTGTGGAAATGCGGGAGAGTGTCTCCTGCCTTGGACGTGCCGGTGGGCACGGGCCATTATGCTTGACACGGTGGTGTCATGTGACTTAAGTGGAATATTCCGGTGATGTTAATTAACACCTCCTGAGTCGGCCTAGATCGAGTCTTGTTCCATTACACCTAGCTGGATACCGTGCTGCCACGGGTCCTTCCGCAAGGAAGGTGCGGCTGAGTAAGTTGTTAACCCTTGTCCAGGTACACACCGTACAGAGGGCCACGATGAGGGTTTCCAAAGGCCTTGGACTAAATCCTGTCATCGGGTCAGGGGGCATGGGTGTTTCCGGTTGTGACTGAGAGGGGGGCACCCCTTGTAATCCGCGCGTATTAATAGTGATCCCATGCAGGACGTTGGTCTCTCCGTCTTAGAGTTTTTCTTGAATGATGCTTTGGGTGATTCATGGCATCCGGAAAGTTAATCTGGTGTGTGCTGGTCAGGTGTGTTTTCAACCCAAAAACCGTAATGGGAATTAGTCAGTGTCACGGCCTGACTAAAGAAATCCTTTACTTGTGGGTAAAGAGTACACCCTCTGCAGAGTTAAAACTATTCGAATAGCCGTGTCCTCGGTCAAAGGGCGTAGCTGGGTGGGTCAAGTGTCGGTCCCGGTATCGGTCTCCGGAGGAAATAAATAAAATGTGTCTGACTCATTTCTGCAGTATAATTGTTGATATCCTGTTACTACCCTGAATATTTTTATGCTTATTAAATATTATTATGGCTATGCATAATATTGAGGACTAACCCGTTTCTCTCATTTTGTATTCTTCCTGAGTGTGTCAGGGGCTGGCTAGACTACCCCGGGCACTCAACTATTATTTTCAAGACCTCTCGTGGCGTCTCTCGAGTTTACAGGCGGTTCCGCCACTACTCTTGTGGACACCCGATTGGCATTTCTCTTCAAGTCCAACCATGGCGTCACTTGACGCTCGACAGGCATTTCTTTTCAAGACCTTTCGTGGCGTCTCTCGAGTTAACAGGCGGTTTATCTCACCACTACTCTTGTAGACACCCGACTGGCATTTCTCTTTTTTTTTTAATGTCACTTGGGCTGGCTAGACTACCCGTGGCATTCACTTGCTTTTATAAAAAAAAACTGGTTATGGCTAACATGTTTTATTTACTTCCGCATCATTTTTATAATTATGTCATGACCAGGATTTTAGCCAGCATGAGCATGTCATTATGTTCCTACATGAGCATGTGCATCCATTATATCTTTTGTTCATAATGTTTGCGAGTACATTCCAACGTACTCACTGGCTTGTCCTTGGCTATTTACTTGGCCAGACTTGGAGGAGGATGAGCTTGTGGAGAAGGATTGCGCTAGCGAGCCCAACGCTTAGAGGAGTCCTAGTCAGTCAACCTGTGAGATAGGAGTCTACCATATGTATCATCCGTTGAGCTTCCGCTACACCAATAAAATAGTCAAGCCTCACTCTGACGCTTGGCTTTACGTTATTGTATCAGAGATGTATAACCACCACACCACTGTCATATTCCGCCACTGCCATATATTTGGCAAGTTTGTAATAATTTTGTTGAGCCTTCAGACTCAACCCTGTGTAATATTATTTGTACTGGTTATCTGTATCAAGGAAGTCCACCAGTTGTGTTGATCTTGGGGCTGGTGTGACTTAGGGCCTTTTCTGAGATTCTTTCCCAGAAAGGGGCCCGACATAATATGAGCATCCAGGTTCCGCTATTGGTTATTGACCGGAGAAGTGTCTCGGTCATGTCTACATAGTTCTCGAACCCGTAGAGTCCGCACGCTTAACGTTCGATGATGATTTAGTATTATATGAGTTATGTAATTTGGTGACCGAATGTTGTTCGGAGTCCCAGATGAGATCACGGACATGTCGAGGAGTCTCGAAATGGTCGAGAGGTAAAGATTGATATATAAGATGATAGTATTCAGACACCGGAAGTGTTCCGAATAATATCAGGTATTTATCGGAGTACCGGGGGGGTTACCGGAAACCCCCCGGGGAAAGATATGGGCCATATGGGCCATAAGAGGGGAGCACACCAACCCACAAGGGGTGGCGCCCCCCCCCCCCCTGTGGCACCCCGGATCAGAGAAGACCGGAACGCCCCGTATTCCAGCCCAGGGACAAGTCCTCTGGAATACGGCACTGTTGGCATAGAACAAATCAGCTCTTTATTACAATGGATATGGTTACAAAGGGTATATGGGTTACATCGGCACGGCGACACTATGCCTGCACGGGGTAGCTCTATGCTAACAGTGGAGTAACTCTCTCTTGGTAGCGGAACAGCGACGACGGTGATGGACTCCACTCCGAAGGGACTCTGGCTAGAACGCGTATCCTAGGTCGCAAACTCAGGATCCTCGACAAGCAAGCAATCATGGCATGACCTGCAAACTAGCATGACATGCCAGGTGAGTACTTTGAATGTACTCGCAAGCTCACAGTAAACATCAGCATTAAGGCAAGACAACATCATAGCAAGATAGCTACTGAAGTAGATGCAGTAAGATAAAGCATATTTAATCCATACTCCGAATAATCTTAGGATCCAATCCGAATCATGTGGTCATCCGACCTCTCATCTCATAGCCATTCCATGGTTAACATATCATATTCCTGATACCATCTGTACTGCAAGTCTGACAAACTTACTCTCTTCCGGGTTGTCTCACAACCCCTCAGAATACTCACAATCCACCGAGTACTTCTGATCTTACGATGAGTTCTTCCATTATTATCACTACTATGGTTGACCACCTAGTGAGGTCTGGACGGACTGTCCAATACCGTGGACACGGCTATTCGAATAGATTTTACACTCTGCAGAGGTTGCGCACTTTACCCACACCATGGAGCACCTGACCTCGTGATCCCATTCGGGTGGACCAGCTTTGCTCGAACGAAACCCGCCTGACCCGTGACTCTCCCATTGTACCACCGGCAATCATCCTCCCTTGGAGTCCTGCCCTGGGTGACCCCTGTGTCACCGCGGGACACCTGCCACCGTCGTGGCTAACAAACTATCCCAAACGGGGACCTGGTACCATATAACTCAACTGGGCTCACAAGGCTATCGCCGCCTACTGGGCTAGGGTAGCGCGCACGCATAACCTTCCCTGTCGGGCGGTACCGGTGAAAGAGTACGCGATCAGACCAAGTTAAGGCTGTCCCATACCGGCAAATGTGGCTGCACGGATAAGTCCGAATAGGTGACTCTGAATCAACCATGAAGTATCTAATCTCCGAATAGTCTCTGTCATAGCTGACACTCCGATATCATAGCAATCCAAGTCAACACAATATCTGGCTAGAAATCTGGTAACCAGTATACTTAAGCCACTGCTACTAACTCATCTCCATGAACTGCCGGATGAAATCCAAAATAATCATAGACGGTAATCTCAACACCATGGCATCAACGAGTGGGTAAACTACTAGTCACTAACAATCCGGTACTCAATATGGTAGTCACCTATCCAAGAATTTACTCAAGCATTGTATAATCCAATTCATTACACAAATAACTCATACTTGCTGTTAAAGTGAATAGTTAAACTATGGCATTGCAATGCGATTAAGCAGATGAGAGTTGTGGCTTGCCTGGGGATAAAGGGACCATTGGGAAGGAGTGCGGAGAGTCCGCGGAAACGATCGCCGGAAATAGTTCTCTCTCGAAGGGGGCTGTTTACGGCAAGGGTAAAATGGTCATTTCCACAATGGGACCACATAGTGAAAATGATACCAACATGTCGGGCTCGACGAGACGAAGAAGTGGGCTTTGGAATCATCTCGATCGGAGTCTCGGTTAAAAAGTTATAGCCATTTAAAGTCTAGGGACCAATCTACAAAAAGATTCCTCACAAACAAGTCCCTGGTGGCTGAAAACAGAAAGCGCCTTAGGTGAAATACGTTTTCCAGAAGTGAAAATGTATTCTTTGCCACAGCCGCACAAGAATACGCCTTCGGGCAAACGAAAACGTAGGAAAGGTGAGTACGTTTCCACTTACTCCCGCGGGCCCGATGCGAAGTCAACCCCGTGTGGCCGACATGTGGGGCCGCGGGGCCCACTGGCCAGCTGGCGGGGCGATGCCATCTCCTTCCTCTCGCTCGTGCCTGGCCGAAGCAGAGGCGAACCCTGGCGACGCCCGCCGGCGTTGTGGTCCTCCGTTCGCGACGGCCGGCACACCGGCGAGATCAGCGGAACGAGCCGCATCCGCCTGGACCAGTCGTGCTCGCCGGAGAGGTCGAGGCCGTGCAGGGCTCTGGCAGCAGCGGACAGGGGCTTCAGCCAACGGCGAGCTCACGGGAAGAGGGCATCGGAGGAGGAGGAGAGGTGCTGGGGTGGCTCCGGGGTGGTGGTGGAGGTGTTTGGTGGAGATGGAATGGAGGGAGGAGCGCGGGACCGCCGGAATTGGAGTGGGCAGAGGCGGCGGCCATGGCGGCGGTGGCAGGCAAGGAGGAACTCCGGGGAGGGATGGAGCCGTCGGGGAGGACCGGTGGGATGTGGTGAGGCTGGTGGTGCGGACGAGAGGGGCTCGGGGGCCTTTTATAGCTGCGGCGATGGAGGGGATGAGCTCGGCCGCCGTGGCGTTCTCATCGGTACACTAGCGCTGCGGGGAGACGTGGCTGGCGTTTAGCGGCGTCGGGAAGCTTCACGGAGGAGCGGAGAGGGTTCAGGCGTGCTCCGAAAGGCTCGAGCTCGTCCGTATACGGCGCAGCTGTAGATGAACAGAGTATGTACGCCGGCGTTCGTCGCGGCGCAGCAAGGAGGAATCTGGAGGGGGAGAGGCTTCCACAGCGAAGGCGGCGACGAGGGGAAGCCCCTGGACATGGATAGGTGGCGAGGGAGAGAAAGAATGGACGGAACCGAGCGGTTAAATCACCAGAGCGCGCTGGCTGGCATGCCAAACGCGTGGTCACCGCGTGCACTGGCGCACGTGGTGCATTCTGGCGTGCCAAGTCATGTCCAGAGTGTTGTCCTTCCAAGGAACAGTCTCTGGGAGGTGATGGATCGATGATAGGAACTGTGGTTAGATGGGAGTGTTCATCTAAAGTTTGCTGTAGCAAACTTGGGCATGAAGCTGTGAGGAGCAGAGAAGTGATAAGAGCCAAACAAAATGTCTTGGAGTGTTAGGGTAGGAAGGACTACAATCCTGTGAATTTTGGGAAGACAAGGACCAAGATTTAATAATGTTTCTTTGCAACTGACCAATCTGGTCCAGAAAACCAATCTTGATGTGCCACTCACATGGAGTAGCAACTTGGGCTGAAATTTGGTAGAACATGATGATTTGGTCATACGAGAGTGCCATAAAAGTTTCATGCCATTTGGATAATCCAAAATGGTACTTCCTTCACAGCTATCCTCTCTGACTAGAATCTTAGAAAAATTCTGGAGAATTATTGGGAAGATCAAATGAGCCCAAATTTTGTGGAGATAGGTTATATGGGTAGGATAATGCTCTGGTAAATTTTCATCAATTATGGAGCAACATAAAATATAGTTGCTTCACAATGTGAAAATCTGACCAGAAACCAAGATTTGAGGCTGTGCTCACATAGATGACTGAATAGGATTGAAACTTGGTGGAGAGTCATGATTTTAGTATATGAAGATGCTTGCAAAATTTCAAATCATTTGGATACTCCTAGCTAGCACTTGCTTCACAAAGATTTCAGTTGACCAGAAACTTTGGAAATTAGCCAAGGGAGATTTATTAGCCAAATGAAGTTGAATTTTGGCAAGAGACAATGATATGGATGGGAAAGAGTGCACAAAAATTTTGAGACCAAGGAAGCAAATATAAAGGGTACTTGCTTCTCAATTTGACAGCTAGGGCAGAATCAGAAAAGGAATATTTGTGAAATATTTTGAACATGACAAGGAAGGGTTTTGACATATTTGTGGAAGATATGACCCAAACAATTTATGAGAATTATTTGGGAATCTTTGGAATGATGGAAATGTGGGTTGCTTCACAACCCAGAGCAAACAGGGTTATTCCTTTAATAGAAAAAGGAATATTCCCAAGGAAAAGAATATTGGGATTGGTCCAAGATGGAAATGACAAGGTCTTGGGATGGTTTTGAGGTTGGCAAGCCACTCGGGAATAAGAATGAAGGGTGATCCCTCCAGGTTGCAAGACTACTAAGCCACAGAAAAGCAAATCCAAACCAAAATCAAAAGAAAAAAAGATGGGCAAAATCCAGGGTGTTACAAACCTACCCCCCTTAAAGAAATCACGTCCTCGAGATTCGGTTGCTCAGGGATCAAACATGAACATTTCCACTTGAGGAAACCGTTTCCAACTCGGGTTTCCTTTTTACCTTTGTATAATGTTCCCACTGAATTTCATATGACTGACTGCCTTGCTTCGGGGTGGTTTGCTTCACTGGACCCTTTTTGTGGCAAATCTTACCTCATATGTTACTCTGACTCCAATCCTTTTGTGTCTGCTGACCTGTCTGGGGCAATAAATTATCCTGATCAAACTATGTGCCCTGCTCGTAAGTCCGAGGGTGGTTCCTCATGGACGTGTCGTGATGAGGTCCAATACGAACAACCATTCACTGAGTTGTGAACAGACTCTCTTGGTGGACATGAAATCTTTTACTCTTTGCATTGGGTGACTTCAAATGGTTGTGTGTCCTCCAGGCTCAAAACAGTACTGTGAATCGTATAGTTCTCCTGGCGGAATCTGACTTCTCGCACGAATTGCTGGGTCATCTTGGGTATCTTCACTGTCTTGGGTATAAGACTTCTACCAAATATTGACTGTCACCTGTCCTGACCAGCATAAAGGTGTACGGTCTTATTGTGATATTATCCATAGACTTGACTGACAGTGGTCCTGGCAGCAGAATCTTGTTCACGGCAGGTTAGTCTTTAACTGATTCCCATCTGTGAGGACACATGCTTCAAGACTGTTGTTCATCCTTCTGATTACTCAGTCTGTCGGTATCTCTATATGGATGGTAGGCCGTGTAATGCTTTAACACTGTCGCTGTAATCAAACTGCTGAGTTAATCTTTCGGCTGACCTGACCAGCTTGGTTGCCCTCTTCTGACAATTTTGAGCATATCTGGTTGGCTGGGCGGGTTGTCTCGATATGGGGTCCTTGCAAATGGAATAGACCCCGTGGGTGTGTACCCATGGTGACTGGTACCGAGCCAGACTTTCCAGAGTATTTGTACCATTACCATACCTATTTGGACAACCATGCTCTTTCATTATAGTTCTCTTTGCCTGGACCTTAGCTGAAAGAACTTGGCTTTATGTGTTCTTGATTCTCCATGTGACCATAGGTGTCGTCAGGTGCAATATTCCGGCAGGCATATCACTTTACAAGTTGTAGTTGTAGGGTAACGACCGTCTGAACCCTTGGATAAAACCGGCAAATAAACCAGTAGCCACCAGAACGGTCTTTACAACTCAGATCTGGGACATTACTGGAGTAACTCAACCCCGACTCAAGACGGCTGAAAAGCAGCACCGAGCATGAGACGGTGTCGATAAGAAGAAAGTAGAAGTTCCCTAAGACGGCCGAAAAACAGCTCAGAGCATAGGGTCACTGCTACGGAGAGAAATTCAACAGCTGCCCGAGACGGCCGAAAAGCAGCTCAGAACACGGGCCAGTTGCTGACAAGAGAAATAAAAGTCGGCATCCACCCCGGACGGCCAGAAACAGCTCAGAACACAGGCGTGGTGCCGTTACTAAAGAAAGACGGGCAAGGGTTCATCCGTGTCCCATACAGCTCACTATTACGCATACAGGTATGAGCATAATAATTTGAACATACCGGAATAACACAGAGCAATGCTGTAGGTAATATATCAGATGGTCGGCTTGCTCCATAGGTTGTTGGTCATCACACTGAAGTGTATAACTGGTGTTCTCTTCTTCTTACATAGCTCATGCAATAGTCAGATCCTCATCAGGCTGGCATCATTGTATGAGTAAACCATATGACCTTGGCAGCATGTCCACCATATCTATGGAAACATGTGTAGCTAACCACTTAATTCTCGAGGCAAGTTTGTGTCATGACTGATTTTTGCCTTCGGACCAACTGTTGCGGATCTGACCCTTGCATCGGAAGATGCCCATGTGGCGTATCGAGGAAGACGCAAGCATCTTGCGTTGTAAGCTTCTCTGGTAGCTTGTGGAGAAAGACTGGGTTGCTTACATCTGAGGCTTTCTTTGCCACATGTAGACTGAGTGCAGATATATATATACCCTGAGGTTACTGCTGTCGGTTACTTGTTGTATGCAACAGGGTATTCGGCTATCCTTCTAGCTGAACACTAAGTTCGTAGCACATTCTGGCTTGCTTCCAAGACATAGCAGGGTTCAGATTGTACTCGTAGCAGACTCAAACCTTGTATATATGAATCATACCTTTGGCACAGAATGCACTGTGGATCATATACATGGTTTGCCTTCTTGCTGATTTGATCATTGCTGCCGTGAAGATTGCACTGATGTATACTTGATGCTGATAACCAATCCAGCCAGGATATCATTTGTATCCAGGCCCGATATTCCCGGTATAACACAATCTGCTAAAAATTCCATATTGCTGAGCTGAGCTTCCAAATGGCTGTCTCTTCACTGACTCCTTGGGTTCAGGGTCGGTGAGCAACTTCCATAAGGGGAAAATAAGGTAACACCAAGGGCCCAAATAAAAGAAACGACTAAACAAAAGCACACAAAGCAGCAAGATCACACACACAAGCAATATCAATTCTACAGCTATTCACAGCAATAATATGCATTCCTACTTAAGCACACAAATCTCGCAAGAACTCCCGTATTACGGTCTAATATGCTGTGACGGTGTGCACGAAAGTGAATCAATGTGTGGAAGAAACTTGGTGTAAACAAGGCTACACCAAATACGGGCTTAACACCGGTTCCATCTGGACGGACACGGTGGCGAGGACGAACTTGGTGATCAAGGGTCGGAACACAGAAGTTACGACCACATCATCAGCAAGCATACAGAAGAAAACCATACACGCCCAAAGAATAGGTGGCGGAATGAGTTAGTGGTGGAGAGAAAGGCTTGCAGGCATTGCCCTTTTCTGATAACAAGGGTCAGTAAGGGTTGCCGAAGCGGCTAGTGGAATGGCACGATCTGGGATAGAACTTGTCTATCACCGAAATGATAGGGGTAGCTGAAGAGAATATATTGGTGTGGTACCGGTGCATCAATCTTGCTAGTGATCGATACCCCTAAGCACCTTGGCATCACTCCGCTGGGACGGAGATAACACCACACCAAGGAACAAATATGCAAACTGGAGAGCCCAGGTAGTGAATCGAAACCGATGCCACCTACACTCACCAGATCCATCGTTAGTGATAAAATATCTAGTCTATATGCATGCTATGCACAAACAAATGCAACAAACAAGTGCAGCAAACCAACTGGATCCTATACTACCGGTTACTAACGCTCACACCTAGACCGCGCGTCCTATAGCCAGACCTGCTCTGATACCAACGCCTGTGGCACCCCGGCTCAGAGAAGACCAGAACGCCCCGTATTCCAGCCCAGGGACAAGTCCTCTGGAATACGGCACTGTTGGCATAGAACAAATCAGCTCTTTATTACAATGGATATGGTTACAAAGGGTATATGGGTTACATCGGCACGGCAACACTATGCCTGCATGGGGTAGCTCTATGCTAACAGCGGAGTAACTCTCTCTTGGCAGCGGAACAACGACGACGGTGATGGACTCCACTCCGCAGGGACTCTGGCTAGAACGCGTATCCTAGGTCGCAAACTCAGGATCCTCGACAAGCAAGCAATCACGACATGACCTGCAAACTGGCATGACACGCCAGGTGAGTACTTTGAATGTACTCGCAAGCTCACAGTAAACATCAGCATTAAGGCAAGACAACATCATAGCAAGATAGCTACTGAAGTAAATGCAGTAAGATAAAGCATATTTAATCCATACTCCGAATAATCTTAGGATCCAATCCGAATATGTGGTCATCCGACCTCTCATCTCATAGCCATTCCATGGCTAACATATCATATTCCTGATACCATCTGTACTGCAAGTCTGACAAACTTACTCTCTTCCGGCTTGTCTCACAACCCCTCAGAATACTCAAAATCCACCGAGTACTTCTGATCTTACGACGAGTTCTTCCATTATTATCACTACTATGGTTGACCACCTAGTGAGGTCTGGACGGACTGTCCAATACCATGGACACGGCTATTCGAATAGATTTTACACTCTGCAGAGGTTGCGCACTTTACCCACACCATGGAGCACCTGACCTCGTGATCCCATTCGGGTGGACCAGCGTTGCTCCAACGAAACCCGCCTGACCCGTGACTCTCCCATCGTACCACCGGCAATCATCCTCCCCCGGAGTCCTGCCCTGGGTGGCCCCTGTGTCACCGCGTGACACCTGCCACCGTCATGGCTAACAAACTGTCCCAAACGGGGACCTGGTACCATATAACTCAACTGGGCTCACAAGGCTATCGCCGCCTACCGGGCCAGGGTAGCGTGCATGCATAACCTTCCCTGTCGGGCGGTACCGGTGAAAGAGCACGCGATCAGACCAAGTCAAGGCCGTCCCATATCGACAAATGTGGCTGCACGGATAAGTCCGGACAGGTGACTCTGGATCAACCATGAAGTATCTAATCTCCGAATAGTCTCTGTCATAGCTGACACTCCAATATCATAGCAATCCAAGTCAACACAATATCTGGCTAGAAATCCGGTAACCAGTATACTTAAGCCACTGCTACTAACTCATCTCCATGAACTGCCGGATGAAATCCAAAATAATCATAGACGGTAATCTCAACACCATGGCATCAACGAGTGGGTAAACTACTAGTCACTAACAATCCGGTACTCAACATGGTAGTCACCTATCCAAGAATTTATTCAAGCATTGTATAATCCAATTCATTACACAAATAACTCATACTTGCTGTTAAAGTGAATAGTTAAACTATGGCATTGCAATGCGATTATGCAGATGAGAGTTGTGGCTTGCCTGGGGATAAAGGGACCATTGGGAAGGAGTGCGGAGAGTCTGCGGAAACGATCGTCGGAAACAGTTCTCTCTCGAAGGGGGCTGTTTACGGCAAGGGTAAAATGGTCATTTCCATAGTGGGACCACATAGTGAAAATGATACCAACATGTCGGGCTCGACGAGGCAAAGAAGTGGGCTTTGGAATCACCTCGATCGGAGTCTCGGTTAAAAAGTTATAGCCGTTTAAAGTCTAGGGACCAATCTGCAAAAAGATTCCTCACAAACAAGTCCCTGGCGGCTGAAAACAGAAAGCGCCTTAGGTGAAATACGTTTTCCAGAAGTGAAAACGTATTCTTTGCCACAGCCGCACAAGAATACGCCTTCGGGCAAACGAAAACGTAGGAAAGGTGAGTACGTTTCCACTTACTCCCGCGGGCCCGATGCGAAGTCAACCCCGTGTGGCCGACATGTGGGGCCGCGGGGCCCACTGGCCAGCTGGCGGGGCGATGCCATCTCCTTCCTCTCGCCCGTGCCTGGCCGAAGCAGAGGCGAACCCTGGCGACGCCCGCCGGCGTTGTGGTCCTCCGTTCGCGACGGCCGGCACACCGGCGAGATTAGCGGAACGAGCCGCATCCGCCTGGACCAGTCGTGCTCGCCGGAGAGGTCGGGGCCAAGTAGGGCTCTGGCAGCAACGGACAGGGGCTTCGGCCGCCGGCGAGCTCGCGGGAAGAGGGCACCGGAGGAGGAGGAGAGGTGCTGGGGTGGCTCCGGGGTGGTGGTGGAGGTGTTTGGTGGAGATGGAACGGAGGGAGGAGCGCGGGACCGCCGGAATTGGAGTGGGCAGAGGCGGCGGCCATGGCGGCCATGGCAGGCAAGGAGGAACTCCGGGGAGGGATGGAGCGGTCAGGGAGGACCGGTGGGATGTGGTGAGGCTGGTGGTGCGGACGAGAGGGACTCAGGGGCCTTTTATAGCCGCGGCGATGGAGGGGATGAGCTCGGCCGCCGTGGCGAGCTCATCGGTACACTGGCGCTGTGGGGAGACGTGGCTGGCGTTTAGCGGCATCGGGAAGCTTCACGGAGGAGCGGAGAGGGTTCAGGCGTGCTCCGGAAGGCTCGAGCTCGTCCGTATACGGCGGCGGCTGTAGATGAATAGAGTATGTACGGCGGCGTTCGTCACGGCGCGGCAAGGAGGAATCTGGAGGGGGAGAGGCTTCCACAGCGAAGGCGGCGACGAGGGGAAGCCCCTGGACATGGATAGGTGGCGAGGGAGAGAAAGAATGGACGGAACCGAGCGGTTAAATCACCAGAGCGCGCTGGCTGGCATGCCAAGTGCGTGGTCACCGCATGCACTGGCGCACGTGGTGCATTCTGGCGTGCCAAGTCATGTCCAGAGTGTTGTCCTTCCAAGGAACAGTCTCTGGGAGGTGATGGATCGATGATAGGAACTGTGGTTAGATGGGAGTGTTCATCTGAAGTTTGCTGTAGCAAACTTGGGCATGAAGCTGTGAGGAGCAGAGAAGTGATAAGAGCCAAACAAAATGTCTGGGAGTGTTAGGGTAGGAAGGACTACAATCCTGTGAATTTTGGGAAGACAAGGACCAAGATTTAATAGGGTTTCTTTGCAACTGACTAATCTGGTCCAGAAAACCAATCTTGATGTGCCACTCACATGGAGTAGCAACTTGGGCTGAAATTTGGTAGAACATGATGATTTGGTCATATGAGAGTGCCATAAAAATTTCATGCCATTTGGACAAGCCAAAATGGTACTTCCTTCACAGCTATCCTCTCTGACCACAATCTTAGAAAAATTATGGGGAATTATTTGTAAGATCAAATGAGCCCAAATTTTGTGGAGATAGGTTATATGGTTAGGATAATGCTCTGGTAAATTTTCATCAATTATGAAGCAACATAAAATATAGTTGCTTCACAATGTGAAAATCTGACCCGAAACCAAGATTTGAGGCTGTGCTCACATAGATGATTGGATAGGGTTGAAACTTGGTGGAGAGTCATGATTTTAGTATATAAAGACGCTTGCAAAATTTCAACTCATTTGGATACTCCTAGCTAGCACTTGCTTCACAAAGATTTCAGTTGACCAGAAACTTTGGAAATTAGCCAAGGGAGATTTATTAGCCAAATGAAGTTGAATTTTGGTAAGAGACAATGATATGAATGGGAAAGAGTGCACAAAAAGTTTGAGACCAAGCAACCAAATATAAAGGGTACTTGCTTCTCAATTTGACAGCTAGGGCAGAATCAGAAAAGGAATATTTGTGAAATATTTTGAACATGACAAGGAAGGGTTTTGGCATATTTGTGGAAGATATGACCCAAACAATTTATGAGAATTATTTGGGAATCTATGGAATGATGGAAATGTGGGTTGCTTCACAACCCAGAGCAAACAGGGTTATTCCTTTAATAGAAAAAGGAATATTCCCAAGGAAAAGAATATTGGGATTGGTCCAAGATGGAAATGACAAGGTCTTGGGATGGTTTTGAGGTTGGCAAGACACTCTGGAAGAAGAATGAAGGGTGATCCCTCCAGATTGCAAGACTACTAAGCCACAAAAGCAAATCCAAAACAAAATCAAAAGAAAAAGAAAATGGGCAAAATCCAGGGTGTTACACCCCCCTTAGGCCGAATAGGAGAAGGAAGAGGGGGTTCGGCCCCCCTTTCCTTCCGCCCTTTCCTCTTCCCTTTTTCCCCTCTTCGGTAAAAGGAAAGGGGGGGCAAATTGGACTAGGCCCCCAAGTAGGATTCCTCCTACTTGGGGCGCCCCATGGCTGCTCCCCTCCCACCTATATATACATGGGGAGGGGCGCCTAGAACACACACCAACAATTGTTAACCGTGTGCGGCGCCCCTCTCCACAGATTACACCCTCGGTCATATTCTCGCGGTGCTTAGGCGAAGCCCTGCGTGGATCACTTCACCATCACCGTCACCACGCCGTCGTGCTGACGGAACTCATCTACTTCCTCGACACTTTGCTGGATCAAGAGTTCGAGGGACGTCATCGAGCTGAACATGTGCAGAACTCGGAGGTGCCGTACGTTCGGTGCTTGATCAGTCAGAACGAGAAGAAGTTCGACTACATCAACCGCGTTGTCAAACGCTTCCGCTTTCGGTCTACGAGGGTACGTAGACACACTCTCCCCCTCTCGTTGCTATGCTTCTCCTAGATAGATCTCGCGTGAGCGTAGGAAAATTTTTGAAATAGCATGCTACGTTACCCAACAGGGCTTTGACCAGTGGACTCTTCCACCTGGTTGCGATAGGTCAGCCCATAGGAACATCCCCGAACACGGTATGTACCTAACCCACGACTAGATTCCCTCTGGCTCGACCCGACCCGCACGTTTCCCCTCAACCAAGTGACTGCGACAGTGCCGTCCGTGGAGGGGGCCACACACCGGAGCCCCAAGACGAACGTCTAAGCATGCCACATCACTTTCACACATGCAACAGGACCCGATGAGGTGTTTCGGTGGCATTGCTACTCCTGGAAGGCCACCACGAAGCCCCATTGACTAGGAGATCTAGCCCTTTGACTTTCACCGGGCGGGCTTTGACCAGTGGACTCTTCCACCTGGTTGCGATAGGTCAGCCCATAGGAACATCCCCGAACACGGTCTGGACCTAACCCACCACTAGATTCCCTCCGGCTCGACCCGACCCGCACGTTTCCCCTCATCCAAGTGACCGCGACAGTGCCGTCCGTGGAGGGGGGCCACACCCCGGAGCCCCAAGACGAACGTCTGAGCATGCCACATCACTTTCACACATGCAATAGGACCCGATGCTGTGTTTTGGTGGAATTGCTACCCTCGGAAGGCCACCACGAAGCCCCGTTGACCAGGAGATCTAGCCCTTTGACTTTCGCCGGATGGGCTTTGACCAGTGGACTCTTCCACCTGGTTGCGATAGGTCAGCCCATAGGAACATGCCCGAACACGGTCTGGACCCAACCCACCACTAGATTCCCTCCGGTTCTACCCGACGCGCACGTTTCCCCCTCCAAGTGACGGCGGCACTGCCGTCGGTGGAGGGGGGCCACACACCGGAGCCCCAAGACGGGCGTCTACGCATGCCACATCACTTTAACACATGCATCAGGACCCGATGCGGTGTTTCGGTGGCATTGCTACACCCGGAAGGCCACCACGAAGCAAAAGGCCCACCAACCGGACTAACCCTAGCCCGACGCGCACGATTCCCCCCTCCAAGTGACGGCGGCAGTGCCGTCCGTGTAGGGGGGCCACACCCCGGAGCCCCAAGACGGGCGTCTACGCATGCCACATCACTTTCACACATGCATCAGGACTCGATGCAGTGTTTCGGTGGCATTGCTACACCCGGAAGGCCACCACGAAGCCCGTTCACCAGGAGACCTAGCCCTTTGACTATCACCGGATGGGCTTTGACCAGTGGACTCTTCCACCTGGTTGCGATAGGTCAGCCCATAGGAACATCCCCAAACACGGTATGGACCTAACCCACCACTAGATTCCCTCCGGCTCGACCCGACCTGCATGTTTCCCCTCATCCAAGTGATGGCGGCGCTGCCGTCCGTGGAGGGGGGGCACACCCCGCAGCCCCAAGAAGGGCGTCTATGCATGCCATAACACTTTCACACATGCATGAGGACCCGGTGCAAGATTATGATAAAAAAGTCATTTAAAAGTTGTCCAAATCTATGGAAGTATCAATTATTTGTGATTTTTACTAACTATAAGGACCTATATGCAAAATTACATGAGGTTACATTTTAACATACTCAAAAGTAAAAACAAACCGGATATTCATAATCTATGGAAAATTCTGCCCCAAATCCATATATAATTTGTGTATGTTTAAGTTTATATAAATTAGATTTAAATTAATCAAATCTAAAGTTTAAAAAATATAAAATGAGAAATAAAAAACATATACTATCTATGCCGACGGCATGGCCGTCGGCATTGATAGCCCATGTGTTTTTTGCTGACAAAAAAAGTGTGCTAGCTATGCCGACGGCCTCCGTCAGAGCCTTCGGCATAGTGGTGACGGCGTCAACCCTCCGTCTGGTCCTGGGTCGGCGGGCCCACATGTGTGCCGACGGCGCATATATGCCGACGGCCCCCGTCGGTATAGTGAAAGAGATGCCGACGGCGCTTCTACACCGACGGCCCCCGTCGGCATAGATGGAGGTTTGCCGACGGCTTTAGTACGCCTACGGCCTTTCCCCGGCCGTCGGCATACCCGCATCTATGCCGACGGGGGCCGTCGGCATAGAAAAAGCCGTCGGCAGCGGCAGTTATTCTGGTAGTGTTCGGAGCTCGGGCTCATCTACACTCATGAACAGTAAAAATCGAAACAAATAAAAGAATTCAAACAAATCTAATTTTTTTTTTTTGCATGCAAGATGCTTGTGTGTGTCAGGTGCATGCAAAAATTCGTGGGTAAATGACATTCGAGGAGCTTGTGCCAAAAAAGACAAAATCGTCTATGAATAGCGTGTTTTTCCAAACTTTCTCTGTAGGAGATATGCCCTAAAGGCAATAATAAATGTTATTATTTATCTCTGTGTTCGTAATTATGTTTATATTCCGTGCTATAACTGTTATGGTTCTCGAGTCTACAATAACCACGAGGCTCGAAGGAAGACTCATATGCACATGTGGAATAATAAACGGAAAAATGTATTCCTAGTCATGCCTCTAAGACTAGCTCAAGTGTTGCATGATGGTTCTGTTTTCCTGATCATGGGCATGACTATGCCGACAACTTTGAGGGCACAATGTTAGGAGAACCCTTATGTTGAATCGACCCGAATTGATGTTATGTTATGAGATACATTCGTCACTAGTTAATGGTTAATAACACAGAGAAAGTTAACGTTTGCATAATTCCTTAGACCATGAGAGTATCGAGTTCCTTCGTGTTTGCTTTATGAACTTTGGGGTTTGTTAAACGTCATCCGTAAATGGGTGGCTATTACGGCGGCTTACGGGTTCATGGAAAAGTATGACAAGGGACTAGATAGCTCAAAATTGGGATTTGCTCCTCCGACGATGGAGAGATATTCTCGGGCCCTCTCGGTGTTACGGTATCCATCATCGTCTGGTCAGACACAATGTGATTTGATCACAGGGATGCCGGAACACGGAAACGAGAAAAGAGAACAAAAACCGGTAACGAGGTAACTGGCATAGTGGACAAAAGTTGTTGATCCACAGGGATGCCGATAAATCTCACCTCAGATATTTGTAACATATCGTGAAGCAATAGGAATAGCACACGGCAACTGGAGGCTCACTCGAATATTTATTCGTGTGGGTATAGGGGTCAATATGGGTGTCCATGGCTCCGATGTTGATCATTGATCGAAAAGTGTTCCGGTCATGTCTATACTTCACCAAACCTATAGGGTCACACGCTTAAGGGTCATCTATCTGCTGAATACTAGACAGGGAGTCTGAGAGAAAGTCACCGGAAAAGTTTCGGAGACGACGGAAAAGTTCCGGAGAGAAAACCGGAAGTGTTTCGGAGCTGCCGGAATTGTTTCGGAGAAAAACAAAAATGTTTCGGAATAAAACCATCGTACCGAAAATGTTCCGGAGAGTGTCCAAAATAATTTTAGAGGGTGCCGAAAATGTTCTGAGACCTTCCGGAATTTTTCAGAAGAAATAGTCGCGGAAAACATCTTGTCCCAATGTGAGGGGATAAGATCCCACGATACGTGGGGGCTGTTTTGGGCTGTTTTGAAGGGCCAGCCCCTTGTGGCTGGACAAAAGTGTTGGGGGGCCCCCCATGGTGGGGGCAGCCCCCACAAATGGTGAAGCATGTTGGGAGGAGGTGGGGCGCCATGTGGGACCCCCATGTTGGGGTGCCATGGACAAGGGGACATGCTTTCCCCTTGTTTGGTGGGTGCTTGTTTGGTGGGCTGAAATTTCAGCCACTACCCACCCCTCCTTCCCCTATAAAAGGAGGTGGAGATGAGCTCTCCACACCCACTCCTAACTCTCATACAAATGCCATGCATGATCTGTCTTTCTCTCTCCCTCCCACAAAATAGTTTCGTAGTGCTGAAAGGCTGTCTGGGTTCCGGTTGGAACTAGTTCTGGATGGCGAAGCCCTGCCGGATAGGTGACACCGTATGTGTGCAACCCCGTAGAGAGGTCGTACATTCAATCTTTTACCCAATGGGCTGTTCAAGGGTCCTTCCAAAGGGCTGTCCGTGACACTGTCCGAGGGACTGTCCGACCGCCTCCCGAAGGGCTGTCCGAGGGACCGCTCGAGAAATTGTTCGAGGGCCTCCCGGAGGACTGTCCGAGGGACCGTCCTAAGGGGGCTATTCGACGGCCTCCCGAAGGGCTGACCGGGGGACCGTCCGAGGAGCTGTCCGAGGGAGAAAATTCTCGCGATTGGGAGGTTGTAAATTCCTAGCTGCGGGGATCTGCACCAACGATCTTCATTGACTCTACTTCCGTTGCTCTACGAGTCGGTAACGATCAAATCAAACCTTGTATGCATCTTCACAGTGGTCCTGGGCTGGTGCGTAGGTCGGAAAAAAAAATTCTGTCGTGTTACCCTACATTCTCACAGGCCCGAAAAAAAAAATTTCTGAGAGCTACTCAAATGTCCAAACTCCACCAAATTTGGCACGGGCATCACACATTCGACCATCTAGCACCACAAAAAAATTCGGAAATTTTTGAATTCGTTTGCTATTTTAAATGATTTTACTGTTTACACCCGGGAGCATCTGGACCCGGGTGCAGAATAGCCGCACTCCGATCGAAGTAGTTTCAAGCTTTTTGACTTTCATTGATACCTTATTTTCCACCCTCCCAGTTGCTACTTTTTTTTTTTGCCTCGTTGCCTTTTAATCATTGAGTGTGTGGATCCTAGAGAGAGCCTACAACACTACAGGAGAACTTGATCCCATATTATTCATATCAAAAACCATTTAACATAATTTGTTCTTTTTAGGAATTATTTATTTCAGAAACAACGTGAAGTGATGCAGAAATAGTAAATTTTTTACAGAGTCTTCGTGGTGGATTATATTACATTTAAAAAATAGGGTTACATCATCCACTACTGCATGAACAAGAAAATCAGGTGGATACGCATTCCAGACAATGTTTTGTGCATCCATCACCCGATTAGCAAGCAAATGTGCTTCCCTATGGGCCTTCCTAGGACAATGACTAATGATAACATGATCAAGATTGCGACATAAACAACTAAAAGAATTGCGACAGAAGAAAGAAATTCCTCATAGATGGCCGCTACAGGGCCGATGGAATTACCGCCTTGCTGCATTATCTCCACGACCTCCATGCAATTGAACTCGATCATGATTCTGTTACATCCAACCTGTCCTACAAGGATTAAGCCATTCGTGATAGTCCGAGCCTCAACAGTCGCGTCATCATTGACAAAAGGCACACTGCAGTTTCCCGCCTGGACAAAGAGACCATGTCGTCTCTGATTGCGCCGGTCCCACTTGAACCGGATTCCTCATGGAAGGAAGCATCAATGATGTGGAAACCTATATGATGATCAAGAGCACGTCGATAGCTTTGAAACAAACCCAAGAACACCAAAATCGAGTCCGAAATCAAAAGTTACGGCCAAAACGGTGAAGCACCCGCAACAATTTTTTGGGAGGTCGGACAGTTCGGCCAAAAGTGCTTGGACATTCCGGCTTAGGCCAGCCAAAAAACCCTTTTTTGACTATTTGTCCGGCCGCTTTGTCTGTCTTGGCCGGACAGTCTGGCCCAAAGTGATCAGACAGTCCGAGAGACCCAGAAAATTCCAGATCGCGAATTTGGGGTGGGGAAACTCGATTTTGGTGCGGGAAAAAAAATGAGTTTTTGAGGTCAAAATTGAAGGGTGGAAAGAGGGGGTAAATAGGCCATGGGGACGCAAAGGAGGCTAGAACAACTTGCAAAACACCGGATATGTGGATCAAATCCAACCAAAATTCACTAGAAACAACAAATCGAGTGAGTCTATTTTTAGTGGGAATTTTTGAATTAGGTAAGAAAAATCCAAAACAAGTCTAGAAGTATGAGGGAGAGGGGCTCCAAATCGTGGCAGACTTGCTCATGATACCAAATAATATGGGGCGTACTACAAATGTGGCATCCTCTTCATGAATTGGAGATGGATTTGGGGGAAAACACATAGAACAAGGTGAAATTACAAGGAACACCCAAATAGGAACACTCAAGGACAAGATCCACTCCAAATCCCTCAAATCTCAAATCAAGAGGTGCATCTTGCATCCAAGAACACAGAATGAACAGTAAAATCAAAAAAATCTGAAACTTCGTGGATGTGATTATGAGCAAATGTTTTAGAAACTTGCAAAGTTTGGTCACCAAAAAACATCAAATGATCTCCATACAAAATGAAATACAAATGATGCTCTGCACCCCAAGTTACTGTTCACATGTTTTCAGCATAAACTTTGTTTTTTTTTTTGTTACAGAGCTCCTCGGATGTCATTTCGCCACCAAATTTTGCAAGCACCTAAAACATTTGGTCAAAATAACATCCACAAAATTTCAGATTTTTTTGAAATGTTTTGCTAAGTTTTTGATCGTGGGTGCACCGGGGGTGCAATGTCCATGGGTGCACAAAAACCACACTCCAAAGTTAATTTTGTTAGACCAAAGGATACATATTTTGCATCGCCTAAATCAGTGTATATAAATGGAGGCCAGGCTCTGGAAACAGTCCCCGAAACAGCTCCCATGTTCCATCTATAAAGGTTACTTGTAAAGATCTGATGGCATAAGTTGCTCTCACTACAGAAGTTGTTACAATATAAGAACAAAATTATAAATTGGGAATAGGAAATTTACCACAATGATAACTCGGTAGTTGTCCCTCCAGAAACAAGTGTAGCATGTGTGCCAATGTATCCATCACCTCCAGTCACAAGCACATGAATTACAAAAAGTTTCATGGCGAGAGAAGTGCAGGACATGCCAATGCATCAACATATATGCTCCAGTTTGAAGAGTTGAATTGCAAAACAAAAAATCCAAGGAACGGGTACTGAAGCTGAAGGTGCAGCCGTCCCTTGGCGTTACCAGCAGTGGCGGAACGGGAGCCGGAGCCGAGCCACGGGACTCCTCCTGGAGGAGCTCCCGGAAGAGCGTGGGCGAGGGGCGGGGCAGTCAGCAAGGTACCACAAGAGGAGGGGACGTGCTTGGATGTTGTGAGATCTCCATCGACGGCAAGCTCCCGGGCGCATGCCTTCATCCCGACGGCGGTGTTGCTCCTGCCGCCCCAGGTTCATCGTCCTCAGCGTTGTTGTCGCTTGGCAGACTTTTCTTCCCGGCGCCACCGAAATATCGGATTTGAGTCTGTCGTGGGGCTGGGGTTTGGGAGAGGGAGAGATGGAACGATGGGGTAGATGGAGAAGCAGACGGAATTGGCTTGGAGGACATCCCACGTTGGATATGGGGAATAGGATGCGGCTATTTGGGCGAAATTTTTGAAAATTGATACTGTGGTGCAACGCCATTAGAATTTGGGACGCTGATAGGTAGCAAGCGTTTGCTACCTAGCATGATCGGGCGGCCCACCCTCTTTTGGAAAAAGACAAAAGGAAGACGTCGTGCACTCCCCCGACACCGCATGCTCCTCTTCTCCCTAATCACTCTGTCACTTTGTCCTGCCGCTGCACACCAATGGCAACAATAGGAAAAAAGAAATCAGCAGCCCGCTGGGTCCATAGCAGAAAATCGCATGAACTGAACGGAGATTAAGCAACTTCTACGTTGTGTTGCCTCAGAACAACCCCTAGCACGGTAAAACACTATTTGCACTAATTGGAAGCAACATTGTTGGTACAGGCGTAATAGATTGGGAAAATTGCCATCTATATAAAGGATAAACAACCATGTGTAGGCAAACTTACATGAATACCAGCAGCAACAAGTCAAATTGTAGAAAATTGGAGGCAACCAATTTGTATCAGAAGCAACTTCGTCATTAGGCAAATTAATTGCTGCAGATGGGCATCTCTGAACAACAAGCTTAGGCAAAAGTACACGGTGACAGAAGCAACTACTCGGTTACGAGGCTGCACAAAAGTCAAGCTTAAAAAAGTGAGCAAGCTAACTTGAAACAAGAGCAAATCTTTGCCATCAGTTGGGCAACATCAAAAGGGAACCAGGGGATGCAAAACCGAGTGAATCAATTAACAACGAATCCAGCGCCATGGCCGTCATTGTGGCGTTGGGGACGCTGCTGCCTGCCCACATCCAGCAGGTGTGGTCTTGTCCTCCGTATCGGGACGTCCCTCCGGCCCTCCTCAGATTAGCCGCCCTTTGCCCTCCGTTGCTGTGACGGGAAGCCGCTCCCTCGCCGGCGAGATCTCGGAGGTGCCTCTCATCCCACAGCCCACCCCGCCTCCGCCTTGTTGTTGCCGTGGTGCCGCTCAAAAGCAGGCAACCCACCGCCCATATCTGCGTCGCCCCGGGGCGCCGGGCTCCTCCATGAACCCTCTTCTCACCCAGTCATTTTCCTAGGTTGGATTACTACCAGATCCCATAGCAGATCACACCTGTGGATGCATTTGCTCCACCGGAGTAGTATTGAGAAGAGACGGAAAAGAGGAAGGAATGGATAGTTATGATTGGTACAGACGCAAACGGCCAGAATCAACGTGTGTGCCGCTCTCCACCACTTCCATCGGCCCCACCTATCTCCAGCTCTGTCGTGACTGCCGCAAAGCATCGGACGGCCCACGCGCTGCCGCTCTCGAACAACAGATCGTGCACGCGCTCTCTAGCATGCATTTAGGTAGAATTTGGTATGATGTGTCATGTGACATTAATGTGATTGGGCGACGTATGGTAATGTTAATTAATGTAATTTTGGTGACGTGTGAAAAGATTAATTAATTTGATTGAGCGACTTATGGTAAGATTAATTAATTTAGATTTGGTCTTTAAAGATTCATTAGAGATTGACCGTGATTGATTCTTTCACATAAAGACGTTACTAAATAACTTGCGCTCGCATGGAAAGTTCTGATCCGTTTAGATTATTTTTTTCGTGGTGTGGGAGGTGAAGCGAAAAAACCAGCAGAAGCGGGTGGTGGGAGGTGAGGCGAAAAAAACAGACAAAATAGATGGTGGTGGGAGCTGAGACGAAAAAAAAAAACAGACGAAATAGATGGTGATGGGAGGTGAAGCGAAAAAAACCATGGAGCGGAAGCTACCAAGTCCCCCTTCAGGAGTAGAGATACATGCAAAGAGTCACGTTGGATTGAAAGGAAAGTGATTAAAATAAGTTTTTTGTTCTATTTCTTGCCATACAAGGAGATCTGCAACAGATTGTTTACCATAACAATGAGGCTACATGATCTTGTGACAACGCTAAAAAAACCGGGGAGGAAACAAATGTACCAAGGGAATTGGAAATTGGCACCGTTAGCTGTAGCATGGAAAAAACCAAAAATGAACCAGAACTTTAGCGCTAGCAGGGCACGGAAACAACATACCATTGTGGGGTTGAGCCGGGCGACGTACCATAATTCTTTTTTTTTTTACATTGACTAGTAAACGTGCACGTGCAACGCATGTTTTCAACGTAGCTCTTTGTCATTTAGTTTGATTTATGTCATGGCACAACATAGCTCTGTCCAAATAGTCATCGTGCAGACACAATGCATATATTGTGCACAATGAATATATCGACTGATATAAAGTTGGTCAAACATTATAAACACAAAAGTTTGAATTGTTTCTTGTCACCAAACAACATAGCTCTTTATTTAAATACCATAAACTTTGTAATTTGCTGATACAAATTAAATATCCTTAGTAGTTAGTACACTTCGTCTTGCACCAAATTAGTACACTTTGTCTTGTACCAAATGAAACCCAAGATACATTGCACACAGTTCCATGTAGAGGGATGAGTGTATGTAAATTAGGCGTCTCTAAGCACATTTTGACAGAAACAACACCCTTGTCTAGGATTTTAGACGAACTTCCATCAGAGTGAACTTGTACTTTTGGTAGTATCCAGTTGTTAACCCATGAAACTTCAATACGACCTTTCTTTCCCTAGAATGCAAAAATGAAAGAGGGAAATCTAGCTTTGCCATCACTCTGTGCTCTAGAGGAGCCTCCACAATGTCAAAATCAACACCATTACAACCTAGTCCGGCAGAGAGATAGAACATACAGAAGCTTGGTAGAACCGCAGCGGCGGATGGGCTTGGTAGAACATACAGAGGCTTGTACACTTTTACAATGATATTATAATATATTTTGAGTCTCCATCGGAATTTTACGCAGTCGTATATTGGTTTTAATACCACAGACCTAACCTAAGTACAATCATGTGCATGATTACAAGTCCATCATCTGGGAGTAAAATTGCTCGATTGTTTATTTACATGTCTAAAGTTTGTTGAATCTTTGAATTTCCATGAGAGGAAGGTGCACACCTGGTTTTAACATTCTTCTACATTGAATAACATAATCGTAATTCAGATGCAAACCTGTCTGTACAGGAGTAGCACAACTTTTTGACCTTGATTTTGCTGTTGAGATGTTACGATTACATATTAACATAGTTTATGCAGGTTTTGCATTCATTAAGTAAATATCTCTTTTTTTCTACATATGCATACTCCAGCATGTGTATAGCCTCCAAGTAGTCAACACTTCGTAAAAGAAAACCGAGTGAGTCAGCATCCATGCTTTGACAAGTATCAATGGAGGGGAGAAATCCCTCAACCAAGAGAAATTAGTAACCTGTAAGTTTTTATCTGTAACTTAACATGAAAGAAGGGGGCACACCTGGTTGAAACATTCATATCCACTTTGGATTCAGGTAATAGCATCAGATTTTCACAACTTTCCAGTGGGAGAAGAAGAAACAATCTGCAGCTGCAGGGAATCAAGGAACCAACCTGTATATGCAGAACTCGCAGTTTGTTTGCTTTCATTGGGGGTATTAAGGATTAGACTTTAGGTTCTTGCAGCAAGATCAGGAAGCACACCTGAGATAATAGTTGTTGGAGCAGTCCATGAAAACAATGATCCTGGGAATAAACGATGCCAAATTCAGGAGACAAAACTTCTACAAGAAATAAACATAGCACCTGCAATACATATTAAAGAAAACATGCCATGAAGTTGTAAGATGGATAAATAATTTCTAAATGAAGATCTTAACACACGCCTACACTGGATCCAAGACATTCATATACACAAAAAGAGTTTTCCTATGCAAGAGATGCACAATTGCTTCGCAGTAGTGGCATAGCATTAATGTTTTCCACCCTGTTGACATAAACTCAAATTTGAAGTTTTTTGTATTTTTAGCAACTCAATTTTAAAAAAGAATAAGGTGCACCTTAAGACAAGTTACTTGCAACCACTGGAAAAAAATAGCACGCTTTAGCATCGCTGATAGCACGCTATAGCGTATTGAGAATTGCCTCGCTATATATATCGGTGTACAACGTCTCGCTAATAGCACGCTATAGCGCGATATAGCACGCTAATAGCATATTTTGAGGTCGGCGTTATTTTGCTATAGCGCGCTATTTTTTTTTTCCTTGCTTGCTGAACTCTATCAATGAGGCAATATGAAGTACAAGAATGTAGTCCTATAATTTGCTGAACACTGAAATGCTTCAGACATACTCCTACTACTATATCGCTAAATATTTTCCATCCTTTATAGTCTTTATCAATAACTGAAGCTTCTCATGCAGAGTATGTGAATTTCAGGTTCACATGCTCAAAACCAATCTCTCCAGCATGACCAAAAATATGGTGCATGGAGCCAAGAATGCATACACTTCTGCATTCTGAGGGTTTTAATTATCATGTTAGTATACACTGAAAAACACATATACTTATGCTATTCCTTAGCATTATCGCTCAACTCATCAATTTTGAAGGGGAAAAAGACAATCCACTGTTAGATAGGATATCTAATTTTGTTAGCAGACATGAAGTAATTGATCCACGTATCTTTGCTCAAGAAAAGCGAGGCAGGAAACACATGTGAGGGTGGTTGCGATCCTTACATCAATCTTAATCTGCACAGGATTTAGGTGAAGTACTCGGTGATCTTCCCTGTGGTGAGTGTGACAGCAACCTCTGCACATTGCAGAGGAGATAGGGTGATCGAAATTTCCATTGACATTGCATCAAACTGAAAATTAGCTACTTCAGAATTCCATACTTCGAAAATTGTTGAGCGTTTGGGCAAAATGCACCTACCAGATTACAATGATTCATATGTAATATCTTAAATTCGTAATTAGAGGGCGCAGCCTTTTGGTATGTGCATCAGTAAACTGTAGTCCCAGTGTCTTCGCTGATGGATCATTCGGTGGCTTGCTGTCGGACTGAAACAATGTAAAGATGAACTGAAATTAAATAAAATTGCCATGTAATGGGGAACAAATCTTTGCTAAAAGCGCCATGTACCTGAGCATGAGACGCTGTGTGATGGTCTCCTCCCGATGGCATCGAACTCAATGGCGACAGGGAAGACTTGGCCCCGGCGGAACCTCACCATGGCCGCACTATTGTTTGGACGCCCGCAGATCCAGGTGCTCCGTGTACCACCCCAGGACTGCGCCGCAGGTGCAACAAGCTCGCTGCGCGGGCAGCCTGGCATCGCCTATTTCGCCGCGTACGCTGTGGCACGTGCCCGCGGGTCCAGATGCTCCAGATCCCGCCTCCCGGAGCACGCGCAAGTACAGCAAGTTCGTCGCGCGCCAGCCCGGTGCTGCCTGCCCCACCGCGCCTGCTGCTCCATCGACCTGCTCCGCTTTGCGGAGCCAACCCATGGCCCCCAGAATCGGATCCCCTCCCACAATCTGCTCCCCCTCTCTGAGCTAAGCTATCCAGGAGGAGCGTGCCGCGGCAGCACCATCAACGCATCGGCGACCGGCCTCAGTGAGGGATGGAGAGCCTGGCGCAGCTCGCGATGTTACTGCGGGTGACCCTGGGGCGGACCAGGCGGCGACCGACACCGTCGTCTTCAGCCTCGGCTCCTTCGACAATGGCCGGAGCGGCAGCTTGGCGTGGCGTGGGTAGAAGGGGCAGGCGGCGGGGAGCGGCCATGTTTTCGGGCAGGTGGCATCGCGGGGACGGCCGCGGCCATGGGGAAGCGCCCCGATCCAACCCCGCACGCGAGGCGGCCGCCGGAGCCTACTCGCCGGCGAGCACATCCTCAGCCGCCGCCAGGCCTCTCCTTCTCCTCCCCTCTCCTCCTCTCCCGAAGATGCGCCGCCGTCCCGGTCGGCTTGACCTGCAGCCATCGGCTAACCCCGCCACTGCCCGTGACCGGCGCATCCTAGGCGCTCGTGCGGAGCTGACGGGTTGTTTCCGTATATATCGTGCTTTCTATAGCTGAACAAATGCGGGCGACGATGGCAGAGTTTTCGTCCGCCTCGTCGAATTGCTAAATGCACTTTTCGTGTGGGTTAGTTGTTAAGTTGATGGTTAGATATAAATGAGTAGATTTAACCGTGGGGCTCTAATTACTGCATGTCGTTGTGTGTACGTTTGACGGGGACGTTTAGTGATGAATATGTTTACTTGTTTAATAGTAGTAGAGATAAGTATATAAACATGCCCGTACGTTGCAACGGGAGAAAATAAATTAACATGCTTCGCTGCGAAGCAAATGCCAATTGTCCCAATTATGTTGGCCAAATAGAGGATAAGTTTGATGATGATAACGATGATGAATCTCTACTATCTAAAAAGAACCTAAGGCTTCTTTTCCTGCCGACGGACCGTGTTCTGCCCACCTTCGTCACACCTCCCCGATCCAGTTGGTTTTCCACGCGTTCCACGTCCCGGATTTCCTCCCACGGTTTATGGTAACTGGGATATCTCAGCTAACTGGGGTTTGTCAGTGCATGCAAACCTACGCAGATCCATCTTCTCGAACTGCTGGACGCCCCTGTGCTGCTACTGTGAGGCGAAGAGGAGAAGCGGCCAACGATGAGGCAGTGCAGGAGACGGAGGCGAAGGCCCAATCCCCACCATCTTCTCCCCTGCGGCTGTCCTTTCCCTCCCCGGTGACTGAGGTCCAAGCTGTCGACGCAGGATCCAAGCCGCTGGCGCAGGCCGCTGCGCCGCGAGGACACCGAGAAACCGAGGCGGATGAACGACGGCGACCACAGCTGGTTCGCTCCAACGGTGGGTGGCGGCGGATCCAGTCGTGCTCTTCCTCGAGCTCCCCGTCATCGTGCTACCAAGGGCGTCTTCGCCCACATCTCCACGCGCCGGTGAGCTTGTCCTCCGTGATCTCGTGTTTTATTATTATTATTATTTTCAGGTGACCCGTGATCTCGTGTTCCTCTCCAACACGACCTCACATTGCATTGTTTGGACATGTGAACTCAAATGCTAGAGCCAGCCGACAGGTGCTGTGGGTAGATAATTTCAGACTTTCAGTTTTCGCTAGCTCTATTCTGCTTCGTCCTTCCATAATGGCAATACATGATACCATCCTCAACCGATGTTTTATCCCGACATGAAATTCTAATCGAATTTGATATTCCAATGGAAAATCCCTTTCTGGACAACCAGGTTGCTAGCATTGTATAGTCCTAATTGCTTCCAGTTTTATCTATCTGTTCAATCTATCTTGACTGAATTTCTGAACAACCGGGTTGCTAGCACGGGGTGTGGTGGATTTTGTTTCTGGAAATTGTTTCACAATTGTTTGAGTGCTTTTGTTCATTCTGTTCTTAAGTTCTTTCTGGTGTAGGGACTCTGAAGTTACTCTTCTGCAAAGTGGTGAGCTCTCAATCAGGCCAGGCTCCAGAAAAAGAGAACAATTGGTATGTTTCTATTCTAAGGTTGTTTCTAACCAGCCGAACATAATCTGAACGACTCCGAATCCTGTATACAAGTCCAGCCATGCAAGTGCAAGTACAAGTACGATCGGCTGCTGCGTACAAAGGCTGGGTGCAAGGCAAGTTGACCACATGAAGCCAGTATGACTACAAGGATCTGCAGTACTGACAAAGCTCAGTCTGCACAAGGTGAAAATCAGTGTACTTCACCCCTTGGTCATTTCTCAAATGAGATGTTTTTCAGTGGATCAATCTGTGAGCTGAGAGTGTACCAATTCTCTTCTGTGCTAATCTGAATTGCATGTGGCTGATTGGTTAATTGTTGTCCATGCGGTTTCCATGATTTTTGTTTGGATGCAACGTAGATAAGGAATACGAACAAGAAATATACTGGGGCCAAGGAAACGTGTGCTACTAGGTCATATCAAGGGTGGTTTCATTCTAAATATGACTAAGCATAGGCTTGTAAATAAAGAGCACATGAGTTGATTCTAAATATAAGATCAATGTTCCAGCTTCATATTTTCAGATAATACTGTTGTATATTACATTCAGGTAGCATGTATCAGATTGAACCTTGTTATCAGGTTGCATGTACAAAACTGAATTTTGTTGTTTGGTACTTGTGGTCAGAAGCAACATGTGAACAAGATGCAGTTTGTGCATTAGTTTGGTGGATTTCCATAGCTTCGCATTTATGAAGAATATATTACTCCTGATCAAGGTTAAAGCACCTTATTATTATTGATTATTGTTTGATTAGTAGCAAGGTGCAGAGACCAGCGTGAATGATCAGTGTCGTTAGTTGTTGCAGTTGTTTTTATTACTGAGCACAATGGAACTTATTATAAGCTTGTATGATTTTTCTGTTCGGTTCTGGAGATGGCCGAGTGAATTGGTCACTGGTTTCAGAAATTGTAGGCTATATATGTTTATGTCGGTGGGATTGGGAGACTGGTAAAAGAAATTAACAGTTACTTTCGCTTTGTATAGATAGATTAATGCTTTCCTGCTTGGCATAATGCAGAGGAAGTACAAATCATAATGTATAACATATTCACCCCTTTATGTCTAACGTTAATGACTGAACAGGAAAAAATGATCTGTCTCAGCAGACAAGTTACCAGTAAAACTACGTGGTTTGCGGTCTCTGCACCTCAATTGACTACATCACTTGTTAAAAAAAATACAAGGCCGAATGCATATTATGAAGTAAGTACTATCTATCATGGTTACAATATAATAAAGAGTGATCATCGGTAAAACCCTGACAATATCCTATGGTGTGCATGAGGATCCTAAAGATATTTAAGTTAGACATGATGTGTACGAGGATCCTAAATATATACTCCCTTTGTCCCGAATTACTTGTCATGGAAATGGATAAAAATGATGTATTTAGAACTAAAATACATCTAGATACATCCATTTCTGCGACAAGTAATTACGAGCAGAGGGAGTATATGTTAGACATGGTATTATTTTTAACTAGAATATATATATGTCCCCGTTGCAACGCACGGGCATTTACCTAGTCAATTAACAAAGGATTCTTTGGGGCAAATCCTTTGGGACAATGATGATTTTTTCCACGTGTATGTCCTAACCTATGTATATGTATTAGTCTTCCATTTTTCACGTCCTGATAGCAGTCAATATGAGTCCGTGAGACACAAACAGAACTAAATCCAGTCTTGTAACAAAAATATCTAGTAAAAAATCCAGCTACATGTGCATATAGGTTCGGAGAACAAACACATGTGTGCACGCTAACATGTCCGGGTGATGGACTCGGAGATATTTACCCGTCCGTGAATGATCCAAACACAATCAACTCCGAGTAAAAAATAGAAAGACATTTACCCGTCAAGACTACTTTGCGGACGACAGATCCTGGCCGAACTTTGGACGATGGATAATTTAACGGCGCTACCTAGTTTCCCAGTATGCATGGATGGCTTGATGTGCCACGTCATGCGTAAATCGTCCAGTAATTATCATGTGTGTAGCAGCTCTCTTTATCAGTGAACATGTGTGTAAGCTGACACGTTATATCCTCGCTGGTGCTCCACGAGTCTTCTCTCGACCCGTCTCTCCTTTCCCTTGCTACAGTCACAAGGCGATAAGGAGGCGACCGGGAGGGGTGTTCAGTTCTTCCGCCGGCGACCTCGCCGCTCCTCTTCGCCTCCAATGGCCGTGTGGCCTCGGGAGGCGGGGGGGGGGGGGGGGGGGGGGGGGGGGGGGGGGGGAGCTCCGGGTCCTCGCCGGTGTGTAGATAGGTCTCCAGGTGGTGCGAGCGAGGCGCTGGCGTTCGTATCGCGTCGGAATAAGGTGCCCTCGGCTCCATCCGCGTTTCGCCGGTGTTGGCGCCGGCGAGGAGCTGGTAGTGCTGCCGTGCTTTGGTTGGGTTGGCTAGGCGGTGGCGGCCACCCAGCCTTTGGCTTTTGTGCTCCGTGCTCGCCGCTGTCCCCTAGGCGTTTTCTCAGGCACTGATGGGGGGCTCTGGAGCAGTGTACAGGAGGGTTGCGGCCTGCGGGTGCTGCCCCGTGCGGCGACGGCGGCGTTCGGGAAGAGCTGGTGGTCCAAGATCGACGGATTTGGTTGGAAGGCGGCGGATCTGGCGTTCTTCCTCGACTGCGTCGACGGCAAGCGACGGATCTGGGATTTGAGGGCTCGGGGACGTTCCCCGGCTGACGTACCACAGAGACAATGGCTCCGCCGCTGGCGGGCCTCTTCATCGGCTCACAAAGCACGCTTGTGCGATGGAGCTCCTCCTTGTCCGGCAATGGCGAGCGGCGCGTTCGGCGGTGGCAGAGAACTCCGAGGACTTGGTTGCAATTTCTTTTCTCCTAGGGTGTTTTCTGCAAATGTTCTTGGACAGCTGGTGCCTCCCGACTTTTCTGGGTGTTTCCGCGTGTTTGATCTGTAAACTTGCTTTGTGTTAAGGGAAACACTCCCTATCAGACAGCAGACCGCTCCGGCGTCGTTGATTCTTTCCAAATCCCATGGTCCACGTGAATCTCCAATGACATTAATTAACCCCACAATTTAATCCATCCCGAGTAAATATGGCCTGCACCGTCCCAACGACCTCGCCATGTCAGGGGCGAGTAAATCGCGCCTATCCAACCCCACCCCGTCTCGAATTCCATGGGCGAGCTCATCCCCAAGCTCGCTCACGGCGACGACCAAATCCGCCACAACCCTCCTCCGCACCAAAAAATCTAGCGACGGTTACAGCTGCTCCACCTCGCCGGTGCGGCGTCCTGCCCCTACTCCGGCGATCCGTGATCTCAACACACTCAGCCATCGCTCCCACCTCGTCGGTGCGCCGTACGGATCGGCAAAGAAGCTGCATGTGAATCCCTGGCCTCGCCCCCCTGGTATGTACTCACCCGACCTAGGGCCTGGTTCATCTCATCTTTGATTCCTCACTTGTTTTGATTTGTGTTACGTTGGATGCAATACTTGCTTTGATTAAATTTGTTGAATGTACCAATGTTATACCCGATGCGTAAAGCATCACTATGTCATCTATAATTTTGTGTTTATTTCTTATGCAGATCACAATAATCTGATTCCCAATATTGGCGGAAATATTAGTTATCGACATGATCTCAAATTTCATCCATCGAAGTATAGATCTGTTTCCAAACTAATATGTTCGTGCTTCTTAGTTATGTAGCATCCATAATGCTACGTAGATGCTTCTGAACTCTATTTTATTTGCTTCCAAATGCCAAAATAATAATACAGATCAATCTATACGTCTGTGAGTCAAAATATCCATCCCATGTTGGCCAAACATTTTTAGTTTTTCTTCAGTTCTATGCTTTAATTTGAACCCCTGCTTATACGACTGTTTGAAGCATTGTAGTTGTAGAGTTCCTCTTCTCTGTTTCCCTTGGATTTGTTCATAGGATTTTGCTAACTCCGTCGCATGGTTATGTACTCTAATTGCAGGAAGCACATAAGAAATTCGTAAGAAGCAGCATCGCACCTTCGGGTAGTAGGTTAGTGTGTCAATCGCCACTGCAAGGGATATTTCCATTGTTTGAAGCATTGTAGTTGTAGAGTTCTTCTCTGCGTCTCTTGGATTTGTTCATCAGATTTTGCTAACACCGTCGCATGATTATGTACTCTGATTGCAGGAAGCACATAACGAGTTAGCAAGAAGCAGCACGTGCGTGCACATGGCGACGGGACAAGTCCTTGTATTTTTGCTTGCAATTTGTGTCACCGTGGTAGATGGTGTGCTGCTTCCTGACCACCACAGAAGCAAAGCATATATTTAACTGAGACATATATTCATCACTGTGGAAACATTCCCCATGTTATTTGAAATAAATATTTTTTTAGTGGAAACAAATCTATAATTGTATGAAAGCGATCCCCTAGTCTATGGAAATAGTATCATAATGATTTGGAAGGAAAATCTATATTTGTATGGACGCAAGGCATCATTTTTGTTGTACGAAAGCAAATACTGATTTCTTTGGATTCAGATTCCAAATTCTATGGAAGCAAAAGCTCATTTCTTGGATGCAAATTACATATTCTTTGGAAGCAAATTCCTATTCATTCGGATGCAGATACCATATTCTTTGGAAGAATTTCCAGTTTAATTTGTATGAAAGAGTCCGTGACAATGGTAAAAAAAATGTTTGATGGAAGCATGAAATTGTAATATTGGAAGTAAGCCATCTACATGGTGGTTAGACGATGCAAAATAAATTGTCATGTTGGATGCAGATCACACCAAATTGAAACACAACCTCCAGTTGACATGGAAGCAAATTTGCTAGACAGTAGAAGCAAAATGAATTGATATGATTTTATATGTTACGAGAACATGCATCAGATCCTTAAAAAAAACATGCATCAGATGTGCACACCGCACACGGATTGCCAGATGCATAATTTTCGTCATGCTGAATTTGAAGCACGAAGGAAGCAGTAAGAAGGCAATTAGTGCTATTGGCGTGATTTTCTGGGAGTAATTGACAGAAACAAAACGTAATTAGTACACTTGCACATGCAAACTACCTAGGCCCACGTCCTCAATCAGACGCTTCATAGGACTTCAATTCAACGATGCAGCACTAGTCTGATGAAAGCCAATTACTCCCACTTTCCATCTCTATAGGGCCTAATGCGTTTTTCAATACCGCCTTTGACTATTGACAAGATTAATAGTACATGACATGCATAATGTAAAAATTATATCATTGAAAGCTCCTTTCACATACGAATTTACATACTCCGCCCACGACAGCGGCCGACTGGCGGCGGTGACGCTAGCGATTGTACCGAGACGTCGCGGGAGACAGAGCTCCAGGCCATCGAGGACACCTACGTCGGCGTGTCCAAGCCGCCTCCACGACGGAGCCAACACCGCCGTCCCCATCCGGACTCGACGAACATGGTGCACCTCGCCGTTGTGGATCATCTCGCCTCCCACTTGCCAGATATAGCAGCCCTCTTCTTTTTCCCTTTCCCAAGAACACATCGATGCACATATAACCTCTATAATCCATCTACCTGATGTACGTGTGTGTCGCTCGCCGGGGGCCAAGCTACTTGGTGAATCCCTGATGCAAATAATTTTATTCAGTGCTAACTAGGAGCTATTGTCTGCATGTGCATCAGGTAATACAAGTAGTTGTACGGGGTTCATAAAGGAATCGAGCTTCTCGTCTTCCACGATTAACGGATCAGGCACAGGGTTCACACGACGGATCTACGAAATACAGCTGACAACACATGGACGGCCAAAGGCTGTTGCATCCGCCGACCAACCACTACCCTTAATCAAGCTCAAGGTACCTAGAATAACTCCTAAACTCTCAATTCTTTGATTAGTGCAAGATTTCTTCTTCTGATTTCCTTAAATTTCTCAAATATTGTAAGATTTTCTGTAGAAGCTTGTTGCAAAGTGAGGAATTTAGTTTATTTAATTATTAGTGTTTGTAAATTGCACATACATGAATATCATAGATGTTCAGTTTTTCGCATATTCAGATGAGAGTTGTGCTGGTTCAGTTGCAAGGGACTATAGAGGCTGGGTGTTTGTTTCAGTGAGCCAACATGTCCAGCCATGTACGTCAGTAGAGGAGGCCGAGGGGCAGGCCATTCTGATCCGCCTCAAGGCATTGTCCACTGTTTACAAAGGCCCTAATAATCATTTAAACTAATTGCGTACTAATTGCCAAGGAACTGCAGTTGGGGAGATCTAACCAGTCTGACTGTTTTTCAGTCATCTGTGAAATAAAAGATGCACTGACGACATTTGATTCTTTCCGCATCAATGCTATTCCTAGGGAAAGAAACAAGTTAGCTCATGAGCTAGCAGCTAGAGCCAGAAGATAAGAAGACTTAATGCTCGCGAACATGCCAGCGAAGTTGCGCTCTCTCATGCTAGCTGAATGTAACACTGATGTGTGAAGTTTGGGTAGTCATTCTTAAAAAAATTCACATACATGGATATGTGTCTTGTCAAAAGAGAAGCACACCATCACAAAAACAAGGTACAGGAAAATAAAAAACCGAAATCCAGAGAGAGCGCCCAGCATGCGACACGTGACGGCGGCTGGACGCACCACTTGACACGCTCTCAGGCCAAAAAAGAGACCCTTGCGGAAGCCCCTCAAAAAAAAAATAACGGTTGGTTAGTTGGTCCCTAATATTTTTGCCTCCTCTCGGTCATGATCGGTGGACCGGCTTCGTTGGGCCACAGGACTCGAGACATGTGCTTCGTTGGGCCACAGGCGGGTCGAATGTAAGAAATTTACAAACCGTTTTTCAAAAAAAAAAAAACTGGACTGCAGGTTGATTATCAAAAAACTCAAGGACTTTTCTGTAAAACACGCGTGACGGACCAAGAATATCACCTCCGTTTATTAGCACAACCATAGTCCCAATCAAGCCCTACATGTAACACAATTTGACAGGAAATTGTTTTGTCCGAACGATGTTGCTCACGTCAAAAAAAAAAAAACGAAGTGGGACGCCATCGGAACTACACACACAAATCCCCTCTGCCCCCTTCCTAGTGAGAGGAACTAGACATCTTTCTGGGGCTTCTCTGCCTGCTTTAGCAGCAGGGAAGAGCCCACTGCCTGCACCTGACGTGTTTCTTTTTCAGCCTTCTTCTCTTTAAAGCTCATGTACGTCTGGTAGTCAGCTATTTCTTCATCTTCAGGTTTCTTCTCCACAAGGACAAATTTAACTGCTGCGACAACACTCGTAACTCCCAGCACGAGCTTTGCAGTGGGATTGAAGTTGTCAGCCATCTTCACGCCAAAACCCAACCTTTGATCCCATGCCTGCAGAAACATTCAGCGCATGAGGATGATCATAGCTACAATAATGTTCATTTAGTCTTTGTACTACTACATCACAAGCAGTACAAGAAGCCTAACCAACCAAAGGGGTTTAAGGATGCATCTGATTCAGTTTTTAAATCATTCTTCCCAACTGAACCAGATGCATTGTTGAGTAGGAGCTAACTGAGCATACACAGTATAATATCAGATGTAAAAACAATAATGTATAAGCATGTAGTTGTATCATTGATGAGATAAAAGCAAAGATCTGTGGCTCTGCACATAGCTAGCAAATAACTTCGAAGGCAGAAATTGCTCAATTGAATGTATAATTGCTTTACAGTTTAGAGAAAAACTCAGTTGATCCAGTGCAGAGGTGCGCTACAGTGCAAATATTGGTGATGTCATTTATTAACATATATGTTATATTTGTACTTATATATAACATATGAATTAAGATTCTGCTTCAAATATCGTGTCACAGTTATTCTTCTGTGAGGGAGCATGGCTTTTCGTGTCCTATCCACCGCTCAATTGTTCCAATTTAGCTGTACAACTTAATGATGCTTTCATACATACCAACCGGTCTTTGTGCCGCACACACAGAAGTGGGTCTATGAATCTTTTGGATTTAGTTTCTTTTAACTGTTCATAGATAAAGTCCCAACTGTGCTCTTGGAACTTATTAGGAGTTCCAAGAGCTTAAAAGTGATGTGCGTTTATGAGTTCCTAGGTGAATGATTGTATGCTTCATGTGTAGATTACTTGAAAGCATCATCAAGTTTCCTCGTACACATGCTATACAGGTGAAGCAATTGGTGTGGAAATTCCAATTCTCTTTGATGTATGAGAAGAAAGCTCCTACAAATAGCTCAGTGGACTGGAACCATATCCAAGCTAACAAAAGCATCCAGATATGACAGTGCTGCTTTTGTTCTGCTCGGTCATATGTGCATCAGAGGAAACGAGGGAACATGCTTTTTCACGCATGTTGTAGGCTTGTAGCCGACCGAATTCCAGATTGCTTTGTTATGGCCATATTGAGCGATAATAAAAGGGCACTGGAATTTTGTTTTCTAATGCTGCTGTTTTTTCCCATGTGAAGTTTATTTGTATTTGAATGGAATCTACCTAGTGACTTTTTGAGCAGCCAACTACATATTTTTCTTGTTACTAAAAGATACTACATGTTTTCTTGATCTACTTCCTAATTGGCCTGTTACAAATTTTCGAGCCGCCAAGTCAATTTCTACCATATGTTAGGTTAGCTGACAGCAGCTCAAGGAGTATACGATGGTGGTTAGGCACAGTAATACTAAAATGCATAAAACCTTGGAATACTGGAGCCACTTTATTCTCTCACCTTAACTGATATGCTTACCTTCTATATGCAAGTACGGTAATATCATAAATACTGAGATTTAAAACTAACTCATCTCTGAGATTTAAAAACCGAATCATCGAGGCACTTTTAATTGCAATTAACACAGCATTATCCCCCGTTTCCACATTTCAAATGCAAACTATAGATGATTAGCAACGTTTGCAAAAACAAGTGCAATACTGATAGCATCATAGCAAGGCTAATACACAAAGATGACCTTGATTAAGAAGAAAAATCCACAAATGATATACAGATGAAATGTCTGAAACGGAGCCGTAGAGGTGAAGAGTAAATAGCAAATTGGCTTGTAAGATTAGCTAGCACATAGTCACAGCAAAGGTTGTGAAGTTAATGATGTAGAGAAGTCGGTTTATAATATCAGCTTGAGTAAGATTGAATGAATGCACAATAGTATTGTGTTATAAATTTTAAACCTCCTCTGTTTCAGTTTCCTGTCATCCTAGCTTCATTGAGCATTCAATTCCTAACAAGATGAAGTGATTGCAGGCTGGTTATGTACCTTTTTCCCAGCATTGATATTCTCTTTGGCCACAACTCCTGTGTGGTTTGTCTGCATCAGAAACGATAACACACACAATCAGAAATTAAAAAAACATGTGGTGATCAGATTTGCAGCACTAATGTAGTAGTTGAACTGAATCCAATCCAAACTGCATGACATTAGTGAACCCCCCACAACCCCAGTCCAATCCCCAATCCAAATCGCGTCAAACTATTGATAATATCAACCCAAACCGAACCGAACGCAATTTATCAAACTGAACCAACCCATGGACCGAAGCAGAGCACGAGGGGCACAGACATGGGGCAGAGCAGGTTTTGCATCAACCTGTGAATTATAGGAGATGAGCTGTTGTTTATGTGTAGGAAAGGCACTAGACTAGGATTGGTTACTGCAATTCTTAGTAGGCTCTGACTAGGGGGGTACCTCAGCTGATGCAATAACAACTACACCGTCTTGATGCGTAATTGCATATCGTGTTCTTGCTGTAATCTGTTCTGAGCTCTATGTTTTGCAAAATTCCATGTGAATCTGATAAAAGATCTTGCTTTCTGATATTTGGTATATAATATGTTTTTGGTACAAATGGATTTGAGGACTAAATAAATAGAAACAATGGAAGGAAAGCATGATTGAATCTCTAGGCACTCTATATTGTCAGAGATGCAACCTAATTTCGATATTGATGTTGCCTCACCTCATGCTATGCTTTTGTGTAGAACAGGACCTACTGATTCAGTGATTTGGCTCCTCTTTACTGAACTTATTACTGTTCCTTGTGCATTTATAAAGTTTATGAGCATACGTCCAAATAGCGTCCGATGGGGAAAAAAGTTGGGATTTTGGATCGTACCTGCGAGGTGGTGTTGCCGTTTGGTGGGTGGGCAGCAGCGGCGCCACCGTATAATTTTTGGCACCATGCAGCGCTATCGGAATACATAGATCGGACAGGAAAAGGTCGACCGCCATGGATTGACCTCGGCAGCAGCCGGCGCCGATTCCCCTCAGCCAGCAGCAAGACAACGGACTTGAAATCCTGAGATGCAGCGAACAATTCGCAACCGATGGAAAGAAAATTTGTGGATTTGGATCGTATCGACCATACCTGCTGCGCGGTGTCGCCGTTTGGTGGGTGGGCGGCTGCGGCAGCACTGGATGAACCTTTGCAGCAGCCGGCGCCACCGACAGACATAGATCGGAGAAATAAAGGCTGGCCGTCGTGGATGAAATTTGTCAGCTGTGGAGCCTTGAGTTGCAGCCTACTCCTCCCGAATGAAAGCAACGCCATCGCCCAGAATCGTGAGAGGGTTTGCTTCTTCGTCTTCCAGATCCCAGACTCGCGAGGCGTCTCACTTTATTTGGGGCGGGGAAGGGGAACGGCGGAGTGAGGATTGAGATCCAGTGACTTGTGTGAACAGTAGGGTGACTGGCTCCCCTCTCCACACCGTCCGATCAAGGATCAACGGACAGATCTGTGTGAACAGCACCCCGAGCTACAGTGACTCGTCTACAGTAGGACATCCACAGTACCCCCGGTCTACAGTACCGTCCACAGTGTTTGCCCTACATTATTCAATCTGAACCGCCCCCCTGCATCCAACGGCTGCCCGCCCGCCAGTTACGGCGTGACTTGCTGTGGGCAAGTCACTGGATCTCTGTCCGCGGAGTGAGATCCAGCGACTTGCTAGGCACAAGTCACCAGTGAACAGTACGGTGACTGGCCCCCCTCCACACCGTCCGATTTAGGATCGACGAACAGATCCACGTGAACAGCACCAGATGTACAGTGGACGGTCTGCATGAAATCGTCTACAGCGGGGTAGCTACAGTGATCCGTCTGCAGTGCCATTCCCGGTGAATTTGCTACAGTGCCAGATCTAGCCGCCCATCCTTCATCCAACGGCTGTCTGCCCGCCAGTTACACTGGATCCCAGTCCGGGAACGGCGCAGGGGATAGAGACGAGGGCTCCCGGGTATTTATAGCTCGGACATCAGGGCTCCACTACGAATCCGGACCTTATTGCGAGCAGGGGCCCAAGCCCACACGCACACAGCACATTCTGATTCCTCGCTTCTTCGGTTTACTGACCAGATGACCCGCCGAAAAGTACATGTACCACCTAAAATTCGAGTATTTGCATGAAGGTTAGCAAAAAAGTTCTCTTCGACCGGGGATGCTTTGCATCATCGCTGTATGTCCCAGTCGAATTCCTGTGGTATCTGTGGAGTGGTTGAGGGCTCATGGAAGCATGCACTGATAAGTTGCATAATGGCTCGCTGCGTATGGGTTTTACCTTTTTTATTCAAAAGAAACTTCCAATCTATTCTTCATTTGTCATGGCAGTACAGAGAACACCAGAAGTAACAAAAAATACAACCAAGTCCGTGGGCCACCTAGCAACGACTATAAGCACTGGAGCGAGCCAAAGGCGTGCCGCCATCATCGCCCCTTCCTCGCTGGAGGCAGGCAAACCTTGTTGTAGTAGATAGTCGAAAAGTCGTCGTGCTATGGCCCCACAGGGCCAACGCACCAGAATAACAACCATCACTGATGAAGAGAAGCGTAGACCGGAAGGATCAAACTTGTAGATACACGAACGAAGACGGGATCCAAACAGATCCACCAAAGACCAGCACCAACCGAATCCCGCGAGATCCGATGGAGACACGCCACCACACGCCCTCCGACGACGCTAGACTCCCCATCGAGGCGGGGATCGGACGTGGGAAACATTATTCCCACTAGGGCTTTAGCTGATGAGGAGCTGACTGAGCGTGTTTGATGTAGTGCTTCGGGATGTGCCCGAGAATGGTTGATGGAGTTATAAAATACAGTATGAGATGACGAGTTAATACTTGTCATCATGTGGGCGATATAGTCATCTAGGAGAAAAACTATACATGAATCGATTTATCAAAGCCCTGGAACAATCATGGGAATAGTTAATAATTTGCTTAATGACCTTCAGGGCTTACAAAAGGAGAAGGTTAGCAGCCCCGGCCGAGTACCGCAGATGGCTCAGCCTCGATGGATCCCTCCGACGAATGGCTGCGTCAAGATAAACGTTGATGGCGCTCCGACCAAAGCAAGCGAGATGCGAGCAGCAAGCGCAATGTGTCGATCCGATGATGGCACATAGTTGGGGCACTACAACAGGAACCCCCTTCAGCAACCAATCAACACGTTGTTGTATGTCCATATATGTGTTGCTAAGGCCTACATCAACGGATTAGTATGCATTGCCGTTGGTGACGTTGCAGGGGTCTACAAAAACGTATATTGTAATAACCCGTAGTTTAGAAGAGAGCGGGGAATTATTTTTTTCAATTGTGCATTGCATTCATGCATAGAAAATTTGGGTAAATTTAAAACTTTTAATTAAACTTAGATGAATTTGACCAAATTAGAAATTTGGGTATGACCTTTACTCAATTTTAGAGTTTTGGTTCACAATTCAAATAAGTATATGACTTAAGGACTTACGTGCAAAAGTACAATTCTATATGAATTGGAAATTGGATTCAATAAATAAAATAATGATGAATAATCAATACACAATTCCATTATATAATTTCATTATACAAAGCGACAAAAGGAAATTGGGATAAATAAACTTTATTAATAAGTAAATAGTTACAATGTTTGGGAAGAAATACATGGAGGTTGAGAGGAGAAAAAGAAAGAAGAGAAAAACCTATACTAAACTATCTACTAACTAGTTCTTCTCATCTTCATCATCTCCAAACCTACAAAACACACATCAAAGACAAAAAAAATTGTTTATGGATTAAAATGTAGCATTCCCCTTAGGGAAAATGCATTGATATAGGAGCTAACACTAAGGAAATTTGGAAACAATAGTCAAATCCCAAAGACAGAGTTTAGATTGATCAACTATACAGTAGCAGAGATCCAATGGTGACCAAATGTATCAATGGAACAGTAACCAGGAGTGCCAAAAGGAACAAGTACAATTGGCAGAAGAACGACAAGTCCAGCAAGACCAGCAAGGAGCTGATCAAAGAGAGGAGTAGAGCCCAGCAAGCAAATGACTAAAGCAACAACCACAAGATAGTTTCAAGATCAACCTAAAGTCCAGCACTAAGCTCCAGTTAAAGCCACTAATCAGAACTAGGCTAATTTCCAGTTTAAATCCAATTAGCCACTGTAGCAATCCATTTGTCCAATGACAATGGACAAATGAACCCCAAAGAGTGAAAACAAAGCCCAGCTACTAGATAAACTTGCCACCAGCCGAACTGGGCATGTCCCAATGCCAAAGCCACCCAGCAGCTTAGAGAGATAAGGATCAAGGAGAGCCTTACAGCACTAAGCAGTTGCTGTTAACCCCACAACACCCAATCAATCTGAGAGTGCCAAAGCACACACGTTACTCAGCAGAAGCACAGCTGAGTCGGCTAGCACATGTCAACACCACAAGGGATGACATGGACTATAAATAGTTCACATCAACCGTCAGCCACGACCCAGCACCACCTGGTACTACTGTACCAAACCAGGAGACCACTCACTGATACTAAATCAAGAAGCTAGGAGGAGCAGGCAACCACAAGAAGCGGGTTTTCCAGAATCCACAAGAACAAGCTTCAGAAGACCAAGACGTAGGAAAAGGAGGATTATCCTCAGGTAGCATAGAGATGCTATGCTAGCTCATCGAACCTATAAACCTCGCTAGGCTACGAGCTCCAGCGATTTCTGGCCCCCCGATCAATTAACTGTTAGAGTTTTTACCACGCTGGCGGCTGGTCAACCGTCTGTTCATTTTTCACGCCACGAGTTGGGTTGACGCTGAATGACAAGTGGGCTCGTTCGCCTGTGGGGGCCGGGGACCAGAGGGTGGGCTGTTGAAGGGCTGTGTGGCGTAAAATCGTGGCCGCTGTGAAAACCTAGCCCAATCCCCTCCCGTCCTCGAGACCCGACAGGCCGCAAGCCCTCGTCCCATCTTGCCGCCGCCTCCTCTCCTCTCCTCTCCCCCGGTTCTCCTGGCGCCGCCACCCCTTCCTTCCTCCGTCCCCGCCCCTGCTGGGAGCCCCTCCTCTTCGTGCCGCCGGCCGTCGCGGCGACCCAGAGCAAGGCGCCGAGCCGCAGGAGCTCGCCGTGCGCGTGGAGCACCCAGAGAAAAAGCGGGAGCAAGGGGGCAGCGAGAGAAAAAAATACCTAGCCCCCGTCTCCTCATCCCATCTTGCCGCCGCCAGCTCCTCTCCTCTCCCGCGGTTCTCCTGGCTCCGCCTGGCTGCGGTGATGGCGGCGCGACGGAGCTCGCTGTCGGCCGGCGGGCGGCACCAGGCGGCGGCGCGACCATCAGCCGTCGGCGCCAGAGCGCGGTGTCGCGGGGCGTGAGGAGAGGGAGGGGGCAGATGCGTGAGAAGGAGGAGGCCGTGGTCATGGTGGCGCGACAGAGGTCGTGGCCAGCCGACGCGCGGCACCAGGTGGCGGCGCGTAAGGAGAAGGCCGTGGTCTTGGGCTTAGCTTCTTATTCGTGGAGAGCTCCTCCATGGAAGCATTCTTTCCTCATGAGGTCCTTCTTCCTCCTGCTCCCTCTCTCTCCTCCTGCTCCTCCTATGTAATTTTCATTTGTTTTGTTTGTGGTACTGTCTATGGATCTGTAAGTATATTGTTCATTCTTCTTAGTAACATTTCTTAAACAGATTGCAAGGATCCAATAGCGGATGTTGTTAGCATGAACAAGATTTGTACTGTACCTATTGACAAATAGCATAATATGCCCAGTTTTACTTTACGAAGAGTAACATTCATAAAGTGACTGCCATTTGCTGATTTTTGAAAGGTGGTTGCACACTATGGCGGCAGTCTCGCGAGAGAGAGCATGGAGATGGTCTGAGGTTAGCTACTGATTCAAAGTTTTACACACTATAAATGCTATTTTTTTCTAATTATTTAGGTATAGATGCTTGATTTCTTCTCTGGGTTTAAGACTACTTCTGTATGCTTAATTGATCTTTGTTATGAGATTGTAGATACTGTTGTGGGATGGGAAGTGAATGCTTCTCACACTTGGTCTGGCTGGGGTTCCATTTGGCTTCACTTTGCTCCTCTTCTTCTGCAGATCCTTTGCGGGTTGAGTTATTGGTGAAATATGGATGTTGTGCTTCTAATTTCACCCCATAATGTACTGCTCATTAGGTATGGAGTTTTCTTGCAAAAGTAATTATTGTATACTTTTGATGTTAGATCACCTTTTGATGTTTTTATGTGTCCAAGCTTCCATTTATTTGGAAACTTATACAGAACAACCAAGGAACTTTTTCTACGCAGCTGCAGGGCTACCTACTAAAAATTGAATCCAGATTTTCTTTTTTCTTTTTGCAGGTGTTGACTTTAGGATATCTCATGAACGAGTGATAGTACTCCACGCTCAGGTAAAGTTAACTTACTTTACTCTCTGCATTGGTGTGTTCCAGATACTAGCACAGTCTAAAGATGTTGGTGCTAATATCTTTGAATGCAATACATTTTGTCCTGTACCCAGTGTAACCATCCATCCTAATTGATATGTTGATGCCGGATGGTTCGTCAACACTTCCTGTTCTTAGTGGTGATCCATTAGTAGCAGACCTGGCCCATGAGCTAATGGCAGTCCATGTAAATGCTTTACTTTAATTCTTACACTTGAATACTTGTGTTACTGCTAGCCTTACCTTGGTAATACCCAGTAAGAAATTTCTATGGCTTTGTCTTGCTATATGTCTCTAATTTTCTGTTGGTCGTGATCTGTAAGATTTGTAGAATAAATATTCCATGTTAGTCGTGAGAGTTGCTCCATTGTAGCGTTAATGAACTCGATGTTAGTGTGGACAATCTGTTACAAGTATTCTGTACATATATAAGATACTTCTTTGGATTACTGGATAGCTACACTGTTGTCGTTGGTGATGTGTTGCAGGAATACCTGAAAAAGCCAGTCTTCATTTACATAGTTACAATTGTTTTCTTGCTTTATCCCATGTTCCTAATACAACAGTTCGTAAGAAAAAAAAATCCAATGAAGATGATATATGAGTAGCAGCTCTACTTGTGTTTCATTGATTATTGTTGGGTTGGGGATTTTTCTATCAGAACGGAGGTTGGACGCCAGCACAGAAAGCTAGATGGTGGATGTTTGTGAACATGGTGCACTCTTCTTATTTTCGTCCTTGATGTTACCTTCATTACTGGGTGGTGTCGAAATATATCATTCTGCCCTGTCCGATGCGACTGAGACCCTTAAAGGTGATATTTACTCAGATTTTCTATTATAGAAATTATTTGAGTGTAGCAGCAAGGGTGATTATACCTAAAGCTCTAGGTTCTTTCCCTCACTGGTGGGTTTACTTTTTTCTGCTTGCATGCCAAGTAGCCGAGCTGACACTTTGGATAGATGGGTTGTTTAGTTTCATATGCATCTATGTTCGCAGAGGCTAATTTCATATTACACTGTAATTGGAAAACAGAGGATACCTCGTTGTGTTATGTTGCAATCAGTAGTAGAGAGAAAGCTATGGGATTAGTAATCACATATTGGTCTTGGTCTGAGAAGAGGGGAAAATAATATAGATCACATGGTTATATGCTAAATGGAACTTGGTTTCAGACTCTGATCATGAAATCAAGAAGCCTAAACAAACTAACTGTACATATATTCAAAACATACTCAACCGTACCACTTTACCATTTGCTTGCAGAAAGTAACTGGCAAAGAGGAAGAGTTAGATGTTGACCCTATCCTCATTAGTGATGACAGTGGAGAGCACATGGTTCAGGTTTTTTGTTAGAAATATTGTTTATGGTGGGCTTTAAACCCTTCTTAAACTTGTCATATAGGGGATGCGATTCGCCACAAGAAACGCAAATCGGTCAAGCATTGCCAATGCCCCCCTATAACAGTTTCAGATAACCGCCGGCCAAACCATGTGCATCTCCCATTCAAACAATTTATCTAAAAGATATTGCTTGCTCAAACTGTATGTTCTCGGCATATGATGAGAATGAAATAATTCCTGAGCTTACTGCATGAGAATCCACAACACTTTCAGGCCTATGCAGAGAAATACGCAGCAGACAAAGAAGCATTCTTTAAAGACTATGCCGAGGCTCATGCTAAACTGAGCAGCCTGGGTACAAAGTTTGATCCTGTTGAGGTCAGTCTCAGCATTTCGTCCACAGTTTAACACGAGTGTGCCGCCCTTCAGTTTATACAGATAACCTTATCGTCCTTGTGTTTCAAACTGATTTATGTGGTTGTCCTGCAGGGATTCTCATTGCATGAGTAGCGCTGCGCGTGAGCCAGAACCCTTGAAGCAGCAAACGCACTTCCAAAAGGTGTGTACCCCTTCCCACTCCCCAATTTGTTCATTCATCGCACATCAACTCTTTCACCCACTTGCCCCATCGTTAAAACAAAGGGTTAAGTTCACCCGGTCCTGTCCAAAGTAGTCTCACTCCGCTGTATTCCTTTGCAGGACTTGATCCATTGCCACTCTCTGACTTGGTATCGCTATCACCATACGGGAGGAGGCATTTTTCACTTTCCAGCTTCATCAAATTGTTAGATTTGGTAATTGAGGTCGCAAGTGCAAAAATAATATAGGCATGCCAAACAAATGAGCCATTCATGTCAACCTGCTCCGATGAGAAATTCATTTCATTCAAAAATTAGATCTGAAAGTTTGTCAAATTTATTTTGGGGTGGATGTTTTTGCGGCATCAATACGGCTTCATTCCACTTGATCTGGCGCGGCACAGGTCAATAACTCCTCCCTTTGATTTCTTCATCATGAATGCCTATATGCGTTTAGTAATACCTTTTATTGTTCATGTTGAGTGAAAAGAAACTGCAGTTGTTCCCCCCCACCCCCCCCCCCTCAGATTTAATCCAGTGTTATGGTATTATATCCATTAATCTCAAGCGAGTAACAAGTATTTTGCTGCTTCATTGAAGAGGGGGAGGCCATAGGTCCAATATGGCAACACCATCGCTCCAATTTAAATGTATGAAATGTTCCTCTGACTCGCTTACATTAGACAACCACCTCAGCTATCACCACCATGCATCCAGCTGCTCTCCACTCGATAAATCACTAAATTCGGACATAGATGGGGGAGCAGAAATGCCTCCTCACCTTGACAGAAAGGTCAACCTCCTGCTGGCGCTCCAGCTTGCCTAGCACGGACAGCTTATCCGCCTTGAGCAGCCGCGCCACGTGCCTTTTGATAAACTCCCGCAGCTTCTCCTCTTCCCCCTTGAACCACTTCAACCCCTGGATAGCAAACAGAGGCTCCTTCCCAATCAGCTTTTTGCTCCGCCACAGCGGTCCGCACAGCCGCCGGTCGTGGAGCGCACGCCGTCACTTGCCGAAGGGCCACGGCGGCCTCTCGCCCACCGCCTTCTTGTGACAATTTAACAGCTTGCGTTTTGTGTTCTTGCGAATATTACATGTACATAAGGCCAGTAAAATCGATACTTCGATAGCTTGTATTTATTTTGAGATATTCAGTCCAGTCTTTGTCCAGTCGTTCCATTCTATTCTACCAGGTTGCATTACATAATTGATGCCTATGAATTATCTAAGCTGCCAAAAATGATTGATTTCTGTATCCATAGATGCCATTTTCTTCATAAACTAATTCAATTACTTAGCCCTGTCAATATCCTCATGATTTTATAATTCAGTTTTATCATAAGTTTGCTAAAGGTTTCTTTAGTTTTTGCTGCATATGCAATGTAAAGCTCCAGTGCTTATTGTTCTTAATGCACACTACATTTATAACTTGTGACAGCCCTCTGAGTTTGTCTTTTGGACCCGTTCTGATGGAGTTGGTTGAGCTGTCCACCACATCGGTAGCTGAGGCAATGTTTGAGAAGCTCGGACTCCCTAAACCAGTCTATTATGTGCACGAACTAGGACAGGGTCTATATAGATCAGAATTGAATTTCACCGTACAAAAGAACGCTTCCACGCTTCAGCACGCCGAACTAAACTGTCAAGTCGTATATGTGAGGATGGGGAAGCATCAATGAATCATGCAGCCGATATGGCCATCGAATACATTCAAATCAGAGAGAGGAAGGTGCTTGTTGACTATAACTACTATCAGCTAGAGGAACAGAAAAAGGCACATGCAAGAATGTCAGCCAGGCTGCTAGAAAAATCAGACGAGATCAACCAGCGCAGCAAAACCATTAAACAAATTACTAAAGAGGCATGCGACTATGTGGATGAAGTGCGCACTGCATCAAACAAAATCCATCATCTTGCTGGCGCTGTCTTGGACTCTTCTACCTCAATGTCTATCTCTAATCTGAAGCAGGCTATCCTGGAGATTCACAATGCAGTGGTTGCGCTTCAGAACACTACATCTACAGCATCTCAGTTGCTGGAGGAAAAAGGCATGTACTCAGATGATGAAGTGCCTGATCCAGTCTACAGTAGGCATTCTGATGACGATTCTGCTGACGATTTGCATCAAGGCATGGATGATGACTACGGTCATTATGTGTGATCTCCATGGGCATCATGTTCGACTTGTTGAGCCATTTGATCGCCATATGAAGCTCTATATGTATAGCTTCACCACGATGGCTTGCTCCTTTCTGGCAGAAACCAGTGTCGTTCTTGTGTTCAGTCTCCATGTGTTAGTCTCCTGTGTTAGTTAAGTAAGTTATGAAGCTCTGTGTTTATAGCTTCATCTTAAAAATCTGTCTCATGTTGAATGTAATTTATCTATGTTGTATGTTTGCTTTTGCCCACTGAGGTTGTTCCTTTCAGTACCTTCGCTGTGCACCTGCATTCATTTACTTTACTCTTCCGAGACTAGATCAGTACGCTCAATCATTTGGTCTTCTTGCTCGGTTCTGCTTGCTTGTCAGCAGATCAGAAAGAAAGCGGTTTACTCATCGGTACACTCTTATTAAAGATAGTCTTATGGAGAAAAGCAAGTGCTAGCCCTTCGACCTACCTACAGGTATATAAATTTCCTGATGCTATACAAAATACCGTTTGAACGGGCACACATACATGCTTATCTTTGTGGTCTTCTAACATGTTTATTTTTACTACAGCCGAGCAACTGAGCAGTTGGATGCTAACAGAGAAGTACTTGTTCGATGACATTTCTTCTTCACAAGGTTTTATAAGCAGAGTTGAGCACAAGACCAGAAAAATTGCAGAGCTATTTACATACTATATATTAGCACGCTGTGATGGAATGCCTGCAGACAACCACCAGGTGGCGCCACTCATTTCAGAACATCTGCATTTAGGATATCAACCACAACTGTATCCTCCATATGGAAAGCCAGGCCTTCCTCTGTTTTTCAATGATGCCATGTGTTGCTTTTCAACAGCTACCACTTATGCTCTTGCCTATGTAACCTGTTGTTGCTCATGTGCTGCACATCCATCTATTAATATGCATAATGCCGCCCTTATTTATACTTATCGGTTTCTACTACTCTCTCTATTTAAAGCATCAACTACTTAACAACAAGACCGAATATGCTACCCAATGAAAACGCATGCCCTACATACCAGCGTCCACCTTCCGCTCAAGAGCTATAGCACTAACATATACCATTGAGTGTTCTAAGAGCAACAGTTATAATGAAACCATTGAGTGTTCTAAGAGCAACCGTTATAATGAAACGTGTAGCGATAGCTCAATCTAATGTTCATCACTTCAAAACACCAATATCACGCCTCTCTGACTATCAACTTTCCTTCATAATAGCATTGTGTAAATAATCAATCATGAACTTCTTAGAACACTATGTATTATTTTCAATCTGTCTAATTTTTTTTATACTCTTTCGATACTTGGCTTCCTGTCGCCCTTTGCGCCATGGACGCAACGGGTCATCTAGTCGAACATATAAACCTCGCTACGCTACCCGCATAGCTGAGGCACCCGCATCGCGGAATGAATCAGGATCGCATGATTCACCTCGCTGTCAAAATTCTGCTCCTTTTTACCTCTCTGTCAAAGATCTGGCCCTAGGTTTTACTTCACGCTGTGACTTCAGGTTACAGTGCATGACGCCTGCCATCATTGTGCACGGGCCCTTCACGCTGTGACTTCAGGTTACAGTGCATGACGCCTGCCATCATTGTGCACGGGCCCAACGTTCCAGTCACATGCTCACGGCGTGTGTGTGTGAGTTCTGCAACGATGGTGGGCGAACCCGACAGCGCGGTGAAAACCTAGCCCCCAATCCCCTTCCTCCCTCGAGCCCCACGCCCCGCCCATTCTCCTCTCCTCTCCCCTCTTCCGCCGCCCCTCCCCCTCCCTTAGTTTCTCTCCTCGTCTGCTTGCCCGTGGTCGTCGCTGCCTCCCCTCCACCTCGCCTTCCTTCTCTCCCCCGTCCACTCGGCCATCAACGACGCCATGGAAGGACAGGGCGGTGGGATCTTCACAGATGGCCGTATGGAGGCAAGGAGAAAGGGACCCCGTCGGTGGAGGGAAGGAGCAAGGGAGCCCGGCGGTGGGGAAGGAGAAAGGGAGCCCGGCGGTGGGGAGGAGCTCGAGCCGAGGAGCGCGGCCTCAATCCAGACTCAGCAGGAGGAGGGGAGCAGCAGCCGCCCCAACCGGCGCGCACCTCGTCGCAACGCGTGCAGCAAGCTGAAGATGCGTCGAGAGCGGCGGTCAAGACCACGGTCATGGCTTCGTGAGACCATGGCCGCTGCTTCGGGGGCTGCGCACAAGTCGAGACGGGAGAGGGTCACGCCGGCGGCGACGGCCCTGCAGGAGAGAGAGAATATGAGGAAGAGAGAGAAAGGAAGGAGAGGATGGACAAAGAGAGGACAGAGGAGAGGGAGGTGCAGCGGCGGGAGAAGAATACTGCAGGGAAGGAGGAGGAGGCCAGCCTCGTCCCTGGGGTGCCGGTGGAGCTGCTCCTCCATGTCCGTCCACGGAGAGAGCCATGGTGGCAGCACACACCCGCCTCCTCTGCCACAATAGATGAACTCACCACTGGATTGAGGTGAGTCGCCGCTAGCCCCCCTCTCCTCACGCGTCCCTTTCTCTGTCACCAAGCTCATGTTGCTGATCTGGTCGACTTCTTCCTCCTCGGTGCTAACAGGTGAAGCACAAACAGCTCCCATCCTCGCCGTATTTGGCCCTCTCAATCACGTGCACACATTCTTGTCCTCTTCCTGCTTTTTTCCTCCTTCCAGTGCTCTGCTCCCTGAACTTCTCATATTTGTTTGTGCAGATTTAGTTTCTGTACGCCTACAAGATGTTCGATGAAAGTTCCAGAAGGCTGGAGGGGAGGAGTGATCTATGTAAGCCATGTGTTTTTATTCTTCAAAAAATTAGTTCCAGTCAATCATAGCAAGATGATTTTCATGGCCTATAATCTCTAAATGATCTTCACATGATGTACTCAAATGACTACTTATATCTTACCTTCAGACTTCTATTCAATCTTGGTATATTTACAATCTCCAGTTTGATTAGTAGCACCAGCCGGCCGGTGAGGAAGGTTGCTCGGCTCGGCCGCCGCCGACCGCCGGCCATGTCTGTCGGGCTATTCTTGAGCATTGGAATATGCAGATCCATGTAAGCTTTTCTATTTTTCTTGCATAACTTGTCTCTCCCCTCAACACTTATAAATACTGCATAAAAAATAATTGCTTTACCTTCTCGTCCGTGCCTAATTTGGGGGAAAAGTGAGATGGATTTGGGAGAGTCTTCTTCAGTCTGTGATTCTTTCAATATTTCTTTGAGCTTTTCCTGTGGGGCTGTAGATTTATTTGGTAGTGTACATGTTGTGCCGTACCCACGAATATCTGGTCTGCACCATGATAGCATGAGCTTGCTGCAGCCATATGATTCTTAAGAGTATGGTGCTTGTTAAAAGAAAGAGTTTGGTAATCCGATTTGGTTCTCATGGTGGTATGTTTCCTACCATCTCATTTTTTTAGTTTCTAACTTTATGCTTTGATTTGTTGTGTTGGCCAGTAAGAGTAGTAGGAGGCGGCAGGGAGGATGAGGAAGGAGACATCAGGAGGAATAGAGATTCTTGGCGGCACGCTCGCCTTATTGGACTCACTATCAGCATGTACATGTTGTGCAGCTTATGGTTTTTTTCTCTTGCCATCATCTCCAATAGTGTTGAGTCCCCTTCCTTGCGCCAGCGGTAACACATATCTCTTTGACCGATTCGCCATTGTTTCCCGCAGCTAGTTTAGTTTTGTCTCGAACATCCGTTTTCGTTGAGATTTGTTTTTGTTGCATGCTAATTATTTAGGCATCCTCGCTGCCGCCACAACCTATCCAGGGAAGCAGCAGATCGAGGAGGACGGAGGCACGGAGCGACGACGACCGTGGCATAGATCAAGAGCATGGTCATGGGCTCATGGCCTGGAAGCGAATCAGGCATCCCGGATAGTGACGGCAGCTGGAAGCCACGAGAGCTGCCCGAAGAATAGGGCGACGGCGTGGGGTGGTGGCCGAGGAAGAGGGTGACGACGCGGGGGTGAAAGAGGTGTGCCTGTGGTCATCGCCTTCCGAGACGATGTGACTGGGCGATTCGGATTTCTCTCCTTTCTCGCCTCAACGATATGCTCTGCTTCTTCTGCTTGCAGGTTGTGGCCTTTCTTTTCTCCTCTTGTTGGCTTGCATTCTGATCAAGCCATGGTGCATATTGCTTCTGATTTGCTTATTTGAGTGTTCTATTATACAGAAAATTTGATTTGCTTGTTTTTTACTTCATTAGGGATATGAGGAGCGAGCTCTGTTTTTGGCAGCGGCTGCATCATTTTGATAAGTGATATGGTTGATCTTTGCTATGTGGACCAATGGCATGATCTGTACCTAAGGTTGGAGATGTTGAATTAAGTAAGAAAAACATGACAACCATTTGCTTGTTTTTCACTTCTCCAGGGATATGAGGAGAGAGCTCTATTGTTAGTCAGCTACTTCCATTTTTGGATGATTAATTGTTTGCATGAAGGTTCAGAGAATGGCCTCTGTTGCCGTACAGTCCAACTGGTAAACAGAACAGTGCCTTACATGAGCACTGATGGCGATCTTATATACTTATATGTATATGTTTTCGTTATGCAGATCACGTGGGAAATCACTGATGCGCATGGATGACAGCTTTCCCACGACGAAGCAAAATTGACAGGTGCTTTTCTCTACTTTCTAATATTATCCATATATCATAGGGGAATGATAGTTAGTTTTAGCAGTGATTAGTGGTTCGTCGCTATTTTTTCTAGCTTCTTTTGTCCTCCAAATGATATAGAAGGCAGTCAAGTTCCATCCTCTAATTTCTTGTGATTTTTATAGGACCTATTAGGATGCATACCTGAAGGAGTGCATCTACTGGTTCAGCTGAAAATTGATCTCTATTTGGTTTATGCATTCTATTTTTGCGTTCGGGTTTGCCTGCCACTCGTCCTTGGTATGCTCATCCATCTTGGCTGCTCTGCTTGCCTGCTTCTCCTCTCCAACTCAGGTAAATGGACTGTTCTTTTATTTTTCTGTGGAACGACTCTTCTTTTACCTGTCTGTGCTCTTTTCCATAGCATGCCGGTGCTTTGACCACTTCATCTCCATTTATTTAGCAGGTTCTGTGATCTCTCGTGTTGATGCGTCCCGATCTCCCGCTTTGTTGCATCTCTGTTCTGCTCCTCGAGGTTCGCTTGCTTTCTGTTTAGCTAAAATGCATATTTCCGTTCCTGTACGTGTTGTCATGGTGCTTAAATTGCTGGCCGTTTTAATTTTCTGGATCTGGAAGGGCTTCGTGTATTGTTCGGCCTCATGCCGCTCATATTTCATGTTGTGAGCGGGATGTGTCCGCTTATTTCAGTCGTTATACGTGTTTTGGATGCTGAGGTGGCGGCTTAGCGCGGTGTGCTTCACGGCACTTTCGTATCTGCGTGAGGTCGCAGAGGATGTGTCTGTACTTGCTGGGGTAGAACTCAAATTGTGGGGGACAGTTGTGCTCGGATTTGGTCGCTGCTGGTCGGCTCTTGACTTCAGCGCATGAAAACCCGCAACTGCTACCAAGCGAACCACATGTAACTAAACTTCTGATTTGGTGATGTACACACAGTTCTAGCTGATCCCAATTGCTGGAGTATTTTAGTTCTATTGATTGGTAGCATCTATATTATTAGATACATACTTACGGATGTGCTTCTTTAGTGTGCCTTCTCTCATCTCACAGTAAACTGTTTTGTTGTTCTAAATAATTGCTGCAGGAGGGAGCAGCAGGCATAGAAGAAATCCAAAGCCAATTTCCGTCAGCTGTAGCATCTTCCGCTGACAATAAGTCTGCGCAGCAGCCTGGTGAGGTTAGTTCTTGCAATTAAAAACATAAGTCTTTCAGTTTCTCTCTATTCGCTGGTAAAAAAAGCATAGTGAATTTCCTTATTTATAAATACCTAGCTGAGGAATACCTTAGTTAAATCAATCAATAGTGAGTTGTATTACTAGATAATAGAGATGTAAGAAAATGCCCTTAGGTGTGACACTCTACATGGTTTCCTTCTTTGGTTCCAGTTATTGATATCATACTGAGATCACACTCTGCCAAGCGGAATGTTTGTTTCTATGTACTTCTGGATGCTAATTTACCGTTCTTGATTTTGGCGGGGATATTCTTTCATTGCTTGGTTAGCTGTTAATGCTCGGCCCTATTTCCCACCTTGTTCTTTGACTTCCTGCATTTTTTTCGTATAATTTTGTAGGGCACTGCTGCCTGGTTTGCCCATGATGGACCATTAATTATGATGCACTGGTGGCTGGTTTGCCTTTTTTATGCTTTTTTAGTAACATCATTCAGACTTAATGTTTATTACTTCATTTCAGAGTTTTAAATTAAGACATCATGGTCAATTCATATGGTCTTCTAAAATTTCACCTTCCCTTTGTCATATTGGTTTGATCAAATCAATGGGAAGTTGGCATTATTGTGATGTACTAGCTTACAGTCTTATTAAGTACTCCCCTGTGGAAACTAATATGATCTAGAAGGTCTTATATTAGTTTCCACAGGGAGTACATATTTCTATTTTAGTAGAACTGGAAGCTGCTATTGCTATTGCATCTAAAATTTGCCCTTTGCTGTCGTTTAATAATTAGAACCATTGGGCCTGAACTTTTTTTTAAATGGCAACACAGCTGGATTCCTCTATCATTAACGTTTAGATTGACATATATTCTTTGGTATATAGCATTTTTGCCTACTTCTGTTGCCTATTTCGTGTAGATAAATCATTTTCTTTTGAGAGGGATTAGATAAGGCCTACGAGTCATAGTAAGCGTGATAAGCAAGCCCTGCATTTCTATTTACTATTGAGCGCACTCTGAATTTCTGTTAATGGCGTTTCAGGGACAATACAATCAATCCAACCTTTAGTGTGCTTTTTGGATGGACTAATCTCAAGATGCTAGCTAGCCAGCTTCACCGTCATATAGTCTAGAAGCAATGGCATTTTGGTTATATAAAGTTATATGCTCAGTTTATCCACTCCTATTTCTGTGCATTTTGGTTTGTGTTGGAAAAAAGGTTATTAGCTAGCTCATATGTACACACATCTTCTTATATCATGCCATGTAATATATGGTCTGAAGTACATTATCTTAGAATATCTGAGGACTATCTAAAAATCTATTTGCCTCTCATCATATTATGCTATAGGAATGAGGTTTACAATAGTGCTTATTGTTTCATTCCATTTGATTACCCTTCAATTACCACATGATGCTTAGTCCTAACAGGCTTTTTGCGCCATGAGTGCAACAAGTGATCTACCATGAAAAATTGCTTATATGATGGGGTGATCTTCGATACTGATCAAACATGCAGTGATGACTCCCTTCCATAGCCTTTTAGAAGGCAATTTGCTCATCAGTTTTGATCTACTTTGCAAACACATTCTATGCACACAACGACTAACTTACATGGGTTTGTTCATCACACCCTGAGACGGCAAGGCCTTAAGATGAAGTTCTCTGCTTCATATGGTTAGCTGGATGGTTTAGTGCGCAGAAGCAATCTACATAAATTATCGTAAACCACTCTTAAGACCCTGCTTCAGGTTTTATTTAGTGCTTCAGCTGTGTTTGCTATATGGACTATGATGTCTACTTTGTAGTGTATAAGACCAATGTAAGTAAGCGACGGTGAGCTGTGTTTGTACCTTCATTTTTTTACGTCCCTTCATTCTTTTGGGCTATTATGCTACCTTGAACTCGAATGTACACCATTCTGTATAAAAATGCTATCTAAGTATTGTCTGCTTTCATGATGTTTAACTCCACTACATATGCTTGATTATGCACATATCAAAGTTTGAATACTTGGTTTGCTTTGGCTATTTATGCCACGGGCGCAACGGGTCATCTTTCTTGGACGATGTAACCACTTGGACATGCAGCGATGACTCTACATAACAGCACCACCCTCATGTCGTGATCTTTCCTGTTGGTGGCTATACAATGCATCTTTGCTACTATAGCTTGCTGTATAAAGCCAATGTATGCTATTATCAAGTGATCTCATTATTTCCTTTTAGTCTATCCTGGTACCATGTAATGGGATATAAGTATCTATTAAGTTGGTTATAAATCAATAACATATGCATGATTTGAATACTCAGCTCGCTCTCGCTTTTTGCGCCATGGGCGCAACGGGTCATCTAGTCATAGGAAATTATGAGCCAGTGTAGTATCTGAAATTAGAACCCAGTGAGGAGCCTCAGTACAACATCATAGGCAGGCAAAGATCAAGGCAGAGTCTGTTCTTATCAGAGTGTACGAAAGAAAGAAAGAAAGAAAGAAAGAAAGAAAGAAAGGGATAAGACCAGGGTAGTATCTGTTCATATCAGTTTTTAGGAGAGAAGGAAAATGGTGAGGAGAGAAATGGAATAAACCTGTAGAAAGAACTTAGGCCATACATAGAACATGATCAAATGATCTGCTACTAGGCAGAACACTTGCACCACTTACACTTGGTATATACTACAATTAGGAACACCAGCACATGGGCCAGTATGTACTGTATGCAAGTATACATAAGCAAAGAAATCATAATTACAAAGGACATATGAAATACAAGAAAGATTAAACAGAGCAATGGAAAGAAAGGTTAAACGGAGCAATGGAATGGAAAATATAGCTATATGCGAATAAAGGACTATATCCTTGTTGCGCCCCCACTCATAAACGTGCACTAATCATACACGCAACATGCACGCTCATGAGGGTGACACTACAGGCAGTACCACAACACAACTCTACGACCAAAGACATATACAAAAGCTCATACATGAGCAGAGATAGCAAATATAACAAACATATGTCACATGACCCAACATTACATCACAGCGGAAACCAAATATAGGTCTGAGTACAAACAAGTTTAACAAATGCCTTAAGAAGGCTAGAACAAAAGCGACGACCCTCCCAAAGGCGCAGGCCACCTGCCTGGGACCTCTCCAAACTACTCGGCGGCGTCGAGATCCAAGTAGTAACCGGCATCGGGATCACTAGCATCCCAGGTGCCACTGTCTGAATTGCAACAACCGGGTCAAAGAAAAGAATAGCAAAGCGGCGGTGAGTACTTATCCTAAGTACTCGCAAGACTTACGTCTAATCTATCTACATATACAACAGTATCAAAGGTAAAGGCGGTATATCTATGGACTGTACTGCAAAAATGCCAGAATAGATGAGAAGTCAAAGGACCTACGACTACCAATATCTGCTGCAATAGAAGAGAGAGCGCACACGAGTCCAACCACTCACCACAGCAACACTACCCTGAATCCTCCCTCGACTCCCTGCGAGGAAGCGATCCCGGGCATTCTATCTATTAGGTTGGCAAGTTTTATTAAAGTGACCAGTTAAAGTTGTTCGATGAACAGGATATATCTCCAAGTCGTCTGTTACCGTGGACATGGCTACTCGAATAGTTTTGTTCTTCCCTGCAGGGGTGCACCACATTACCTGACATGCTCGAACCCCTCTTTAAGCCAAGCTATTAGCACACTTACTATGGTGTGCCGGCAGAGGTGAACGACACGACGCGGCCCTATGTCAGCTAATCCAGGGAGGTCACATGCTGAGTCTACATCCTAACCACAAGGGGTAGGTCGGCCATACTCCCAATGCGGTCTCATGCGTTGCGCGACGTGCCGGGATCCAAGCCCACCTCACCGGGTAGTATACGCTTGCCTGACTGGCCCGGTTCCTAGGTGAGACCACACCATACCACATCACTGTACCAGTATTCACGTCCATCTCGTTGTACCTGCAGCTGATGTCTACTACGCAACTTTATTCTTGTAGACTCTATTGGGCCTCCAAGCGCAGAGTTTTGTAGGACAACAGCAAATTTCCCTCAAGTGGATGACCTAAGGTTTATCAATCCGTGGGAGGTGTAGGATGAAAATGGTCTCTCTCAAACAACCCTGCAATCAAATACAAGAAATCTCTTGTGTCCCCAACACACCCAATACAGTTGTCAATTGTATAGGTGCACTAATTCGGCGAAGAGATGGTGATACAAGCGTAATACCGATGGTAGAAATAGGTTTTTATAATCTGAATAAATAAAACAGCAAGGTAACAAGTAGCAAACGACGAGCAAAACGATATATCAATGCTTAGAAACAAGGCCTAGGGTTCATACTTTCACTAGTGCAATCTCTCAACAGTGCTAACATAATTGAATCATATAACAATCTCTCAACGTGCGACAAAGAATCACTCCAAAGTTCTTATCAATAGCGGAGAACATAAGATAAAATTGTTGTAAGTAGCAAACCACCTCAAAGCTATCTTTCCGATCAATCTATTGAGCCATCCCTATAAGTGCCACAAACAGCCCTAGAGATCGTACTACAATAACACCATATGATACGCATCAATCAACTCTAATGTCACCTAGATACTCCAATGTCACCACAAGTATCCGTGAATTAATTATTCGATATGCATCAAACAATTTCAGATTCATAATATTCAATCCAACACAAAGAACTTCAAAGATTACCCCAAAGTTTCTATCGGAGAAAGTAGGATGAAAACGTGTATCAACCTATGTGCCTAAATTACACTAATGTCACCACGGGAATCCGCAAGTTGATTACCAAAACATATATGAAGTGACTCAATAGAATACCCCATTGTCACCACGGATATCCACATGCAAGACATACATCAAGTGATCTCAAATCCAAAATATTTAATCCGATAATAATGAAACCTCAAAGGGAAGGAATCAATTCATCACAATAAAGATAGAGAGGGAAGAACACCATATGATCCAACTATATTAACAAAGCTCATGGTACATCAAGATCATGCCCTATCAAGATCACGAGAGAGAGAGAGAGATCAAACACATAGCTACTGGTACATACCCGCAGCCACAGGGGTGAACTACTCCCTCCTCGTCATGGAGGCAGCGGGGATGATGAATATGGCCTCCGGTGATGGCTTCCCCCTCCGGCAGGGTGCCAGAATAGGGTTCCGATTGAGATCGCTTCGGGACAGAGGCTTGCGGCGGCGGAAAAACTCATCTAGGTTAACTTTCTGGGGTTTCTGTATATATAAGAATTTTCAGCGTTGGAATCACACGAAGAGGTGCCACAGGGGGCCGACAAGGCATCAGGGCGCGCCTATCCCCTCCCCCCCAGGGCGCGCCCTGTTGCCTTGTGGAGTTGCTGTGGGTCTTCTGGTACTCCCTCGAAGCTTCCCGGGTCTCTTTCCTTCCAGAAAAAATCGTCAAAAAGTTTCACTGCGTTTGGACTTCGTTTGGTACGAATTTTCTGGAAAACAAAAAACAAGCAGAAAACAGCAACTGGCACTGGGCACTAGGTCAATATGTTAGTCCATGAAAATGATATAAAAGTGCACCAAAACCATATAAAATCATTGCAAACATGGCATGAATACTTCATAAATTATAGATACATTGGAGACATATCAGCATCCCTAAGCTTAATTCCTGCTCATCCTCGAGTAGGTAAATGATAAAAGAAATAATTTATGAAGTGTGAATGCTAGAGTAGTGCATAAGTTTGACCAATGATAATTTCAATCACTTTTCCTAGCATGATAAACAGCAACTCTTTCTCATAAACTCATCATGATAAAATAGCAATCAATTCACATGTTATGGTTTAAACAATGCACTCACTTGAAACTTAACAACCTATGTTCTTAGTCACCAAACAATTACAAATCGTATTATTTTCAGAAAGGTCTAAGTAAGAGCTCCACATACTCAGTTATCATATCGTCTTCTATGATTGCTAGGACTCAAATCATATTTTTAGAACAAACAGCATCCATCTGACACAGAGGAAGATAGGGGCTTAATGTTTCACCTCCCAACTTACTTATCATAGAGATAATTGTCAACAATAATAACTCATGATCAAATATATTTGACTGGATATATGTGCCTGGATTTTCCCCACCACATGATGCTTGCCAATTGGAGAATAATTGAGGTTGGAATAATAAGTTGACTCAACATGAAAAGTAAATAGATATGCCATTCGTAGGGGGAAGCATGGATTGGCTAATGTGCCAGAGCTCAAAACTTAAAACAGAGATAATTTCATTTGAGAGGTGTACTTTTCCTGTCAACGGTTTTAACGACAAAGTTTTCAATGTCTTCCATGTTAAACACATTAATGGCGGTTCCCATGCTTTTACACCCCCCCCTCCACCACACCAACACAAACCATGGCTAGACGAATCCACGGGTGCCTGCCAACTTTCAACTTTTCCGGGGGAGTGTCCTTTATAAATCTTATTTTGTTTGGGATTGGGCCTCCCTATTACCAGCCTCCCTCAAATTTGACGAGTGAATAACTCTCGCCGCGAGTAAAACACACTTAGCATGGAAAATATTGACTATCCCATCACTCCATGAGCGGTACGGGCACACAAAACAGATGTTCATTTGAAGGTTTAGAGATGGCACATGCAAATTTACTTGTAACGGCAGGGTAATACCGTATATAGGTAGATATGGTGGACACTTTATGGCATGAAACTGGGTTTAAGGGTATTGGATGCACAAGTAGTATTCCCGCTTAGTACAGAATTCTTTTGGCTAGCAAAGATTATAAACACGCACCACATGTTGGAGGATCCATAACAATATAACTTCTATGCAAATATACCCAAACATAACTCATTACGTTGTCTTCCTTGTCCAACTTCAGCTTATTTGATCAAGTTTGAAAATAATTAATGAGTATTTGCAATCATAAAAGATGTCCAAGATAATATATTTGTAGTGAAATTTCTCTTCCTTATACTAATCTTTCATGAATTGCTTGTATGACCAATATTGTGATTGTCAAATTTTAATAGATTCTACTTTCTAAACCCAATGTGAAACTATTACTAAGCATATGGAACATGTATAATTTTAGATTTATGATATTCAATTCATTCAATAATTTACTCTCAGGATATAAGTGAAGCACAAGAGTGAATGACAAACTACTCCAAAAGATATAAGTGAAGAACAAGGAGTAGTTAATCAATTAAGTAGCTATGTAAAGACTCTCTCCAATTAAAAACTTTCAGACCTAATGATTTTATTAAACAGCAAGCAAAACAAAAATGATGCTCCAAGCAAAACACATATTATGTGACGAATAAAAATATAGCTCCAAGTAAGATATACCGATAGTTTTGAAGACGAAGGAGAGGATGCCTTCCGGGGCATCCCCAAGCTTAGACGCTTGAGTCTTACTTGAATATTACCTTGGGGTGCCTTGGGCATCCCCAAGCTTAGGGTCTTTCCACTCCTTATTCTCCTCATATCGATATCTCACCCAAAACTTGAAAACTTCAATCACACAAAACTTAACGGAACTCGTGAGATAGGTTAGTGTGATAATAAATAAATTATTCACTTTGGTACTGTCAAGACAAGATTCATAATTGTTCTCACATAATTCCTATTGTATTATATCATTTTCACAATTTATATCACTAAATATAAGCTATGGAAACGCTAAAACAAGCAAACTATGCAAACAAAACAGATTCTGTCAAAAACAGAATAATCTTTAATGATCTGAATTAAAACCATACTTCTGTAACTCCAAAAATTCTGAAACATTAGGACAGCGTAGGCAATTTGCATGGAAATACTTTGTAAAAAATTCAGAATATTTTGACACTGCAGTAAAATCTGAAAATTCAGGCACTAGACGCAAAAGTTTCTGTTTTTGCACAGAATCAATTCAATAATCATTTGCATTATTCAAAAGGCTTTACTTGGCACATTATTGAAGTAAAAGACACAAAACATGATTAATACAGTAGCTTAATCATGTGAACAGAGAAAAATAGTAGGGGTAAATATTGGGTTGTCTCCCAACAAGCGATTTTCTTTAATGTCTTTTTAGCTAGGCATGATGAATTCAATGATGCTCACGTAAAGGTAAAGAATTGAAACATAAAGGGAGCATCATGAAGCATATGACAAGCACATTTAAGCCTAACCCATTTCCTATGCATATTAATTTTATCAGCAAAAAATTTATTGTAGCAAGAATCAACTAGCATAGGAAGGCAAAACAAGTATAACTTCAAGAGTTTCAACACATAGAGAGGAAACTTGGTATTATTGAGATGTCTGTAAGCATATATCCCTCTCTCATAATAATTTTCAGTAGCATCATGAATAAATTCAACAATGTATCCATCACATAAAGCATTCTTTTCATGATCCCCAAGCATAGAAAATTTATTACTCTCCACATAAGCAAATTTCTTCTCATTCATAATAATGGGAGTATCGTATATAACTTGAACACTATAAATTGATTTCACATTAAAAGAGTAATGTTCAGTAAAAGGGTATTCATAATTGTGACAAGTTTTATAAGAATAATTATCACTACTTTTTATAACAAAAGTATCATCACAATAATCATCATAAGTAGCAACTTTGTTCTCATCATAATCAATTGAAACCTCTTCCAAAGTAGTGGATTCAACATTAAATAAAGTCATGACCTCTCCAAATCCACTTTTATCATTATTACAATAAGATTCAACACCCTCCAAAATAGTGGGATCATTGTTACCTAGAGTTGACACTCTTCCAAACCCACTTTCATCATTGTAATCATCATAAATAGGAGGCATGCTATCATCATAATAAATTTGCCCATCAAAACTTGGGGGGGCTAAAAATATCATCTTCATCAAACATAGCATCCCCAAGCTTATGGCTTTGCATATCATTAGCATCATGGATATCCATAGAAGACATACTAACAACATTGCAATCAATATTATCATTCAAGGGACTCACATTAAACATTTTATTAAATTCTTCCTCTAACAATTGAGCACAATTACCGGAGTCCATATTTTCAAGAAAGACATCATAAAGGTAAAGCATTTGATGGCACTCCATTTTTTTGTAGTTTTCTTTTATAAGCCAAACTAGTGAAAAACAAGAAACTAAAAGATTCAATTGCAAGATCTAAAGATATACCTTCAAGCACTCACCTCCCCGGCAACGGCGCCAGAAATAGCTTGATGTCTACTACACAACTTTATTCTAGTAGACTCTGTTGGGCCTCCAAGCGTAGAGTTTTGTAGGACAGCAGCAAATTTCCCTCAAGTGGATGACCTAAGGTTTATCAATCCATGGGAGGTGTAGGATAAAGATGGTCTCTCTCAAACAACCCTGCAATCAAATACAAGAAATTTCTTGTGTCCCCAACACACCCAATACAGTTGTCAATTGTATAGGTCCACTAATTTGGCGAAGAGATGGTGATACAAGCACAATACGGATGATAGAAATAGGTTTTTATAATTTGAATAAATAAAAACTGCAAGGTAACAAGTAGCAAACAACGAGCAAAACGATATATCAATGCTTAGAAATAAGGCCTTGGGTTCATACTTTCACTAGTGCAATCTCTCAACAGTGCTAACATAATTGAATCATATAACAATCCCTTAACGTGTGACAAAGAATCACTCCAAAGTTCTTATCAATAGCAGAGAACATAAGATGAAATTATTGTAGGTAGCTAACCACCTCAAAGTTATCTTTCTGATCAATCTATTGAGCCATCCCTATAAGTGTCATAAACAGCCCTAGAGATCGTACTACAATATGATACGCATCAATCAACTCTAATGTCACCTAGATACTCCAATGTCACCACAAGTACCCGTGAGTTAATTATTCGATATGCATCAAACAATTTCAGATTCATAATATTCAATCCAACAAAGAGAACTTCAAAGATTACCCCAAAGTTCTATCAGAGAAAGTAGGATGAAAATGTGTATCAACCTATGTGCCTAGATTACCCCAATGTGACCATGGGAATCCGCAAGTTGATTACCAAAACATATATCAAGTGACTCAATAAAATACTCCATTGTCACCACGGGTATCCACATGCAAGACATACATCAAGTGATCTCAAATCCAAAATATTCAATCCTATAATAATGAAACCTCAAAGGGTAGGAATCAATTCATCACAACAAAGGTAGAGAGGGAAGAACACCATATGATCCACCTATATTAACAAAGCTCATGGTACATCAAGATCGTGCCCTATCAAGATCACGAGAGAGAGAGAGAGAGAGAGAGAGAGAGAGAGAGAGAGAGAGAGAGAGATCAAACACATAGCTACTGGTACATACTCTCAGCCCCGGGGGTAAACTACTCCCTCCTCGTCATGGAGGCAGCGGGGATGATGAAGATGGCCTCTGGTGATGGCTTCCTCCCTCCGGCAGGGTGCCGAAACAGGGCTTCGATTTAGATCGCTTCGGGACAGAGGCTTGAGGCGGCGAAAAAACTCATCTAGGTTAACTTTCGGGGGTTTATGTATATATAAGAATTTTCAGCGTTGAAATCACGCGAAGAGGTGCCACAGGGGGCCCACAAGGCATCAGGGCGCGCCTACCCCCTAGGGCGCCCTGTGTAGGGGAATGCGACAGAAAACAAAAAATTTCAGTACAGCGAGCACTCCCAGGATCACTATGGAGATATCATACAAGGTTTGATCTGATCCGTACCGACTCGTAGCACAGCGGAAGTAGAGTCGATGTAGATCGTCGGTGCAGATTCCCGCAGCTAGGATTTACAACCTCCCAACCGCGAGAATGTACTCCTCCTCCGGATAGCCCTTCAGGAGGCGGTCGGACAGTCCCCTGGACAATGTCGCGGACAGCCCTTCGGGACGACCCTCGAAGCTCAAACGGTAACTCGGACAGCCCTTCGGGAGGACCCTCGAACAGCCCCTCGGGCAAAAGATCGAAACTATGACCTCTCTACGGGGTTGCACACATACGGTGTCAGCTATCCGGCAGGGCTTCGCCGTCCAGAACTAGTTCCCACCGGAACACAGACAGCCTTTCGGCTCTACGAAACTATTTCGCTGGGAGGGAGAGAGAAGCCAGACAAGTCTATGGCATGTGTATGAGAGCAAGGATGAGTATGAAGAGCTCCTCTTCATCTCCTTATATAGGCCAAGGCAAGGGGTAGGGTGGGACGTGGTATTACCAAAATACCCATGAGGTGAGCACACCACAAGGGCATAAGGGGAAAGCATGTGGTGCTCCATGGGGGAGCACCACCATGGCCGGCCCAACACCTTGCCCCCCCCATGGGGGGGGGCCCAATAACCCACCAACATGTCTCCATGAAACATGCATGCTCCCTAGACAAAAAGCCACCAAACAAGCAACCCCCGATTCGTGGGATCTTGTCCCCTCGCGCTGGGACAAGATGTTTTCCGTGACCGTTTCTTCTGAAAAAATTCCGAAAGGTCCCAGAACATTTCCGGCACCCTCTAAAATTATTCTGGGCATGTTCCGAAACATTTCTGGTATGGTGTTTTTTATCAGCGAAAAGCAACAACATCGGTTCCGGCAGCTCCGGAACATTTCTGGTTTTTTCTCCGAAAAAATCCCAGAAGTTCCTAGACCAATTCTGGAACCCTCTAAGAATTTCCAGGCGTGTGCCGAAACCATTTTGACCTAATAGTATATTCCGAAACAACTTTTCAGTTTTACCGAAACTCTTTCGATGTTCTCTCTCCGGAACTCTTCCGTTGTCTCCGAAACTTTTCCGGAGACTTTCTCTCAGACTCCCTGTCTAGTGTTCAGCAGACAGATGACCCTTAAGCGTGTGACCCTATAGGTTCAGTGAAGTATAGACATGACCGGAACACCTTCCGATCAATGATCAACATCGGAGCCGTGGACACCCATATTGACCCCTATGCCCACACGAATGAATATTCGAGTGAACCTCCTGTTTCCGTGTGCTATTCCTGTTGCTTTGCGATATGTTACAAAAGCCGAGGTGAGATTTATCGCATCCCCGTGGATCAACAACTTGTCCACTATGCTAGTTACCTCGTTACTGGTTTCGTTCTCTTTTCTCGTTTCCGCATTCCGGCATCCCTGTGATCAAATCACATTGTGTCTGGCCAGACGATGATGGATACCGTAACACCGAGAGGGCTCGAGAATATCTCTCCATCGTCGGAGGAGCAAATCCCAATCTTGAGCTATCTTGTTCCTTGTCATACCTTTCCGTGAACCCGTAAGCCGCCGTAATAGCCACCCAGTTTCGGATGATGTTTAACAAATCCCAAAGTTCATGAAGCAAGTACGAAGGAACTCGATACTCTCATGGTCAAAGGAATTATGCAAACATTAACTATCTCTGAGTTATTAACCATTAACTTGTGACGAATATATCTCATAGCATAACATCAAATTGGGTCGATTCAACACAAGTGTTCTACCAACAATTGTGCCCTCAAAATTGCCGGCATAGTCATGCCCATGATCAGGAAAACAGGATCATCATGCAATACTTGAGCCAGTCATAGAGGCATGACTAGGAATACATTTTACTGTTTATTATCCCACACGTGCACATGAGTTTCCCTCCAAGCCTCGTTTTATTTGTAGACTCGAGAATCATTGCAGTTATAGCATGGAAAATAAACATTCATTACAAACCAGGAGATACAAAATAACTGTTATTACTGCCTCTAGGGCATATCTCCTACAGACTCCCACTTGCACTAGAGTCATAATCCAGTTACATGGCTTCCCTAACACCAATGGCTATCCGGTGTTGCTCATGCTTTGCTCGTGGTAGAGGCTTCGTCATCGGGTCTGATACATTCAGATCCATGTGAACTTTGCGTACTTTCACTAAACCCGCTTCGACATGATGTCGAATGAGTTTATATTTGCGTTCAATATGTCTTGACTTATGGTGCGAACTTGGCTCCCTTGCTTGAGCCACGGTGCCACTATTATCACAATAGATCTCCACTGGGTCCAGAGCACTTGGAACCATACCAAGGTCTTCAAGAAATTGCTTGATCCATACCGCCTGTTTAGAGGTTTCTGAAGCAGCAATATATTCCGCCTCCGTCGTACAATCCGCCACAGTCTTTTGCTTGGAACTTTTCCAATCAACCGCGCCGCCGTTCAATATGAAAACATAGCCTGATTGAGATTTGAAGTCATCTGGGTCAGTCATGAAGCCTGCATCAGTGTAACCACTTACAATGAGCTCTTCATCACCTATGTACACAAGGAGTAAATCCTTGGTCCGTCTGAGGTACTTAAGAATACCCTTGACTGCGGCCCAGTGATCCAATCCTGGATCACTTTGATACTGGCTGCTAAAACTTAGCGCATAGGAAACGTCCGGTCTTGTACATAGCATGGCATACATAATCGAACCAACTGCCGAAGCATATGGAACATCATTCATTTGTACTCGCTCATCAAGAGTCCGAGGACACTGATTCTTGCAAAGCACTGTGCCAGGTGACATGGGGAGTAGGCCTTTCTTGGAGTTCTCCATGTTGAACCTTTTCAACACCTTGTCAATGTACGTGCTTTGGCTAAGCGCTACTAGGCGTTTTGATCTATCTCTATAGATCCTGATGCCCAATACATATGCCGCTTCGCCTAAGTCTTTCATTGAAAAACTCTTTTTCAATGATTCTTGAATCTCGTTAAGAAAATTCACGTCATTTCCAATCAACAATATGTCATCTACATATAAGATCAGAAATGCTTTTGCGCTCCCACTAAACTTCTTGTAAACACAAGACTCTTCTTCATTCCTGATGAAGCCAAACTGTTTGACCACTTCATCAAAACGAATGTTCCAGCTCCTTGACGATTGCTTCAGACCATAAATGGCTTTCTGAAACTTGCATACCTTTCCAGCATCCTTATGAATGACAAAACCTTCTGGCTATATCATGTATACATCCTCTTTGAGGTTTCCATTTAGGAAAGCCGTTTTGACATCCATCTGCCATATTTCATAATTGAAATAAGCAGCAATTGCTAGTAATATCCGAACAGACCTAAGCATAGCTACAGGCGAGAAAGTCTTGTCGTAGTCCACTCCTGGAACTTGCGTGAACCCTTTCGCGACAAGTCTAGCTTTGTGGATAGTAATGTTACCATCCACATCCGTCTTTCTTTTGAAAATCCATTTACAACCAATGGGCTTTACGGCCTCTGGAAGTTCTTCCAAGTTCCAAACTTGGTTTTCGTACATGGATTCCATCTCGGATCTCATGGCTTTGTGCCATTCCCTTGAGCTGGGCCCTGCCATCGCTTCCTTGTAGTGCACAAGGTCATCGTCTTCAAGAATGAAGATTTCATTATGAAACCACTCAGGTGGCTCGACAGCCCTACCTGATCTGCGCGGTTCAAATACAAACTTGTCTGAAGTTTCCGCATCACATGCGACAACTTTTGGCTCGGTTGTAGGGATAATTTGCGGAATTACTTCTGGTTCCTTAGCCATATCAACTGTTGCCGAAGATTCACTAATCTCATCAAGCTGTACTGTCCTCCCACTTGCTTCTTTAGCGAGAAATTCTTTCTCGAGAAAGTGTCCAACTTTTGCGACACACACTTTGCCCTCGGACTGGTGGTAGAAGGAATACCCAATGGTGTTATTGGGATAACCTACAAAGTTGCATTTGTCTGATCTGGGATCGAGTTTGCTTGGCTGTAAACGCTTTACGCATGCCTCACAGCCCCAAATTTTAAGATGTGACACACTGGGTTTAATCCCTTTCCACATCTCATGTGGTGTTGTCTTAACAGACTTAGACGGTGCTCTGTTTAATGTATAAGCGGCAGTGAGTAGTGCGTGACCCCAAAAAGATATCGGAAGATCTGTAAGAGACATCATCGACCTTACCATGTCTAACAAGTGTAACACCCCTGTGTAATAGCCACTGTGACACTCTGCTAAGTATGCCAAGTCATCTCCATTTGCAGTGCCTAATCATTTTGGTTAAGTATTCAATTCAAATTCTACTCTGATAATCAACTCAAATTCAAAGTGAAAAATAAAGTTTATTCAAACCAGAAACTAAAATGTTCATTAAATAGCAAATAATTTGGAGGCAATGATAAAATTGTAACCAACCTTATTGAAATTGGATAAGTGACTTAAACATCCTCAAACAGTGGCTGAAAACAATACTTGACAACCTTTTAATTAATGCAAAATAAATATGAAATAGTATTTACCCCAAACTAATTTTTGGTGATAGGATATGATGCACTGTGTTTTATGGACCAGGCCACATATTTTACAAAATTCATTTGGGTGCCAAACTATTTGCAAGGCAGAAAAGAAAAAGAAAACAGAATAAGGAAAGTGGGAAAAAGGCCTTAAGAGTTACTGTGCACTTAAGCCTGCGCTACAGTGGCTGGCCCAGCCCAACAGCCGGGTCGTCTCCTTCCCCGCGCACGCGTCAGCACGCGCGCGCATCCGACCGGCGCTCGTCGTCGTGTCGTCGATCCCACGGCTCCCCGTCGCCTATATGGCCGCGCCCGAGCGCCTCGCCCTCTCCCTGAACCCTAGCGCGCCCAAGTTTTCCCCCTCGTCCCCTCCTCTGCTCGTGCGGGAGCTCGACCGAAACCTCCCGCCATCGCCACCGTCGATCCCGCGGCCGCCGTGCCCCATTCATCGCTCCGCCATGTCTTACGGCCTCGTCGTCGTCAACTACATCGCCTGACGCCGCGCATTGGAGCTCGGCGCCGCTGCTTCGACCTCCCCAACCTCTTCTTCCCCGCACGGTCGTCTTCATCTCCAGCGCCGATTCGCCTCCGTCGAGCCCTCCCCGAGCTCGCTGCCAGTCCCCTACGACCCACTGTGAGCCCACGCTCCTCCTTCCCCTCTTCATTCGCTCGCTCGCGCTTCGTAGCTGACGCTGCCACCACCGGCCGAAGCTAGCTCCGCCGAGTAGCTCGCCGTCGTCGCGCTAGGTGCTGTCATGCTCGCCCGAGGCCACGAGCTTGCTCAGGGCAGCCTGGTGAAGCCATCCGTGCCGTTAGATGCCCTCCCCGTAGCCTCTTTCGCCGATCTCGCCTTTGGCCGAACTCCGGCGACCGCCACGGTGCTCGCCGCCGTCGTTTTAGTGTGTCTCCGATCGGGCCACGGCCACCACGCGATGCGCCTCTCCGTGCTCATTCGATTCCACCCGTCCGCGCTCGTTCTGGTGGTCGGGGGATGAAATCCGACCCCCTCCCGATCGCTCCGCCGCTGGAAATGGTCGCCGGCGCGTCTCCGGCCTCGGCGCCGACATGGCCGGTGGGCCCCGCCTCTGGGCCACTGACTGTGGGGCCCCGCGGGCCCCTTTGACCCCGTTGACCTGGGTCAACGCCGACGTGGCTTCCCCTGTGTCTATGACATGCGGGCCCCACCATAATAAACGAATAAAAATAAATAGATAAGCTGTTAATTAATTAGTCAGTTAATTAAGACACTAAACGCCCACTGACTACTAGGACCCACCCGCTAACTAACCTAATTTAGTTAGTCTAACCCCTCTCTTAGTGCCCCTGTCAATGACATGTGGGTCCCACTGGACCCACCTGTCTGGTTTGACTGGTCAACCGACCAGTTGACCTGCTGATGTCACCTCTGCATCACACTGACATCATATAGCACTGTTTTGGATAATGCTGGATTAAATAAATTAAATAATTCCAGAAAACATTTAAATCTTTGAAAATTAATAACTTTTAAACCGTAGCTCAGATCGAAAAACTTAAAACATGAAAGTTGCTCAGAACGACGAGACGAATCTGATCGTGTCGTCTGTTTCTATGTCGGAACCCCCTACGTAGGAGAACTTGTAACTTTGAGCCCGATTCTGATAGATGAATAGTGCATATACACCGGTTAATAAATCCTACTTAAATCCTAAAATAACTAAAGTGACCTAGATGCATCTTTAGGCAACCCTGCACTGCATCTTAGCATAGCATGCCCTGTATTGCAACGTTTACTGTGCATTTATATGTTTTTCCCCCTCTTCTCTCTCGATAGACCCCAACGTCGACGTAGCTCCCGAGACTGATGCAGCTCCGGAGTACGACTACGTCCCCGACGACACCGTTGACGACCTTGCCTTTGCCGCAGAGCAACCATGCAAGCACCCCCATTTTGAGCATTCCGATATCGCCTACTCTTCTCTCTCTTATGCTTGCATTAGTAGTTACTGCTGCTGCTGTTATCCTATTTCTGCTGCATAGCCTGTTTATTGTAACCTGCTATTGTTACCTGCCTGCTTATCCTAAACTGTTTAGTATAGTTTGGGTAGAGACCCAGCAGAGACCCCACTTTATCCCGACTGCCCCGCTGGATTATCGGAAGACCCGATCAACGGGATCGAAGACCAGGACCCGACACCACACACCACTTCCCCCTTAGTTGCTCGACACTACTGGGTTACTATCGAGTGCCGAGGGTGATACCTCGTCAGCACTTTTGATGATAACCTTGTAGGTTAGTTAATCGGATGCAGTCAGCGAGGGTGATTCCTCCTACACCACCTCCGATAACGACACCGTCGCGCAACTCTTCAAGAGTGGACCTCGAGGGTGATTCCTCTTACGTTCACCTTGACGATTATGTCAGGTGGGGATCCAACGAGGGTGATGCCTCGGATTCCTTCTTGATATGGTAGCCACACGGATGCCTTTACATTACTGTTGATACTGTTTATTCTGGATAAAGACGTGTCGGCCCTGAGGGGGTACCCGCACGAGTTTATGATGAGAGTGATATGGAGTCGGGTGGACCTGGATGGTGCCCGAGAGCTGAACACGAGGCGTGGCCGGGCATTCCTAGCCCTTGCCGCAAGTCCTCGAGATGGGGCGACGGGGTCACATCTTTCGTGAGTCTCTGCTCGTTACCGCACTACCAACACACTAACGGTTTGGATATTTGATCCGAGGGGCCTCTGGCCTGATAGCACTAACCATCACGTGGGCATAGTATGGGCGTTCTGTGTCGTATACTTCAGCCGAAGCTTAATGGACGTCAGCGACTGAGCGGCGCGCGCCGAGTTGGACTGGTTACGCAACTGCGCTTGTATTAAGGGGTTGCTAGGTCTGCTCTCGGCCGCCTGACGCAACGTGCAGGAGTTCCCGGGGCGATGGCCCAAGACCCCTGGGGGCATAGGTTTAGTCCGGCGTGCTGACCTCTCTGTTAAGTATTTGATCGGGTTGCGGCGTATCGTTTGGCCGAGGCCGGGCATGACCCAGTAAAGTGTGTTCGGTCAGAGTTAAACGAGCGTGGTGGGTAAGTTGGTGCACCCCTGCAGGGAAGAACTAATCTATCGATAGCCTGTCCTACAGTAACGGACACTTGAAGTTGTATCCCGATCGGTACAACTAGAATTGGACACTTGAGATGATAACTGGATAGTATGGCTCTGGGATTGCTTTCTCGCAGGGAGTCGAGAAAGAATCTCTGGGCGAGGTTGATAACACTACTACTACTTTACATTATACCAGTCTGCACTCTTCTAATGCTGCAAGACCGCAGAAGATGTTGAAGATGCTAGTCTTCGATAGGACAAGGCTTTTCCTCTCTATTATGGCATTTCTGCAGCGCAGTCCACATATACAGCCTTCCTTTGAAAATGTTGCATATGTAGTGTAGATCCTTGCTTGCTGAGTACTTCGGATGAGTACTCACGTTTGCTTTACTTTCTTTTTCTACCCATATCCTTTCAATGCCACCAGACGACGGAGCCCCGGAGCCAGCTGCCCCCGCCGACGGTTACTACTACTACCCTTCCGATGACTACTACTACGTGGAGCCGACCGACGACCAGGAGTAGGTTCGGAGGGTCCTAGGCAGGAGGCCTACGCCTTTCGATTGTAGTATTTTATTTTGCCCAGCCTTTCTAAAGGCCTATCTCTGTTTCTGTAATATATCTGTACCCAGATATCTGATGCTTCCACTGACACTTGTATGCATCGAGCTATGTATTCGAGCCCTCGAGGCCCCTGGCTTGTAATATTAAGCTTGTATGACTTTATTTATGTTTTTAGAGTTATGTTGTGATATCTTCAAGTGAGTCCTAGGCTTGATCATGTGCATTTGCGTGTATGGTTAGTGCACGATTAAGCCGGGGTCGTCACAGGTTGGTATCAGAGCCGACTGCCTCTAGGGATCCCCCTTTCCAACTCCTTGGTCGAAGTTGAGTCTAGCCATCCAAAAATGTTTTACTAACTTGGCTGTGTGGCTTACGGGCCCACGTCGCCGACTGGGTGGTATTAGGATCTTTTACTCCTCGACCTTTACTCTGGGACTCTGATCTCTCTTCTATTCGGGTTTATTAAATTTACTAACGCCGACACTTAGGATCTTGTAAATTCCGTCCACCCGGAGAGCTGGATATCTGTGCGATTTCCCTGTCATTGATCTGATTAGTCTGATAATCATTTTCCTTTCCATTGTTTTGTTTAACCTTTCCCTTCGAGATCTGTTATATTTCTCGTCGTCAGATAACAATCCTGAATTTCCTTTATTTCAGATGGATCGTCTGTTCCCACCACGTCCTACGACGCAGCTTGTGCGTCGCACTTGGGCTCGTGATGTCCCTGGATTTCTAGCTGTTCTGATCGCTCTCTTGACCAGACTGGGTTACCGCTGGTACCCCGAGTACATGGTCTACGAGGTTTACCGCGAGTTTAACCAGGAGCAGTACTATGCTGATGTTTGCATCTATGATCAGCAGGATGACTCAGACATTGAGCTGTACCATTTCCACGGTATCGGCGTGATGATTGAGATGGCAGTCCATGATGCCGCCTACTCTGCTGTTGCACGTCTCCGAGGAGAGAACAACGCTAGCTTGGATGCCTCTGAGTTTCGATACCTTCCGTATGCCCCTGCTGGAGATGCTACTGGATACTACACGGCTATCTATGCCCCGTACGAGCCTCGACGCTATGATCCGCGAGTTCTGATTCAGTGTACTCAGGCTCTGGATCGCACGGTTCGGGCTCTTGCCGTCGAGTTGTTTGCCACTCGAGCACACCTCTACGAGGCTCTGACGCAGTTGATACCAGCTGTTCGCGCAGGGATACATCCGGAGTACATCCTTTACCCGCGCAGGACCAAGATGCCACCAGGGATCGATTGGCCTGCTGTGGGAGGTCACACACCTGCACGTGGACCTCTTCTTTCAGATCGAGACCGGGTTCTGCATCAGAGTGCACATGGAGCGCAGGAACCTTCTGTGACGAACATTCGTCGTCCGCACTTGCAGCTACCCCATTTCGGTGGTTTTCTCCGACGTTGATGTAGCCTTTGCTATGTCTCGTTGTGTACTTCCTTACCGAGTGCCTGCGCGCCGCCTAGTACGTCTAGCTTTTGTATTTACGCCGTTATGCTGTCCGTTTGTAACCGACTGTGTATGGATCTGTGTGTCTTAAATGACTACTGTTCAGTATCTGTTACACTAATTTATTATTGTCGAGTTACATCATGCTTGTTGCTAACCCCTGCAATAGCTATTGCTAAACTACCCCTGTTGAATTGAGCACGATGGCTGATAACAATCCACCACCGCCGCCACCGCCTGACTATATGGCAGCTATGATGCAACAATTTGAACTCAACCGTCAGTTCATAAATGGGATTATGGAGCAGTTCCCTCGTCCCAATGCCAACCAGCAGCCACCTTCAATCACACTGCCAGAATTTGTGTGACTCAACCCGTCGTTCTTCTACAACACAGTTAATCCGCTGGATGCCGATGACTGGCTACGTGACATCTTCCATGAGATGGAGTCCGCTGATGTCACCCCTGCCAATTATGTCACCTTCGCGACATACTTTCTGAAGGGACCCGCAGCACAATGGTGGGCAACTCACAGACAGACCCTACCTCCTGGAACTATCATTACCTGGGTAGAGTTCAAGACTGCTTTTCGCGCCCGCTATATCCCTCAAGCAGTTATAGCACGCAAGAAGGCTGAGTTCCGTAGCCTCGTTCAGGGCAACAAGACTGTGGAAGTTTACCAGCGAGAGTTCCTTGACTTGTCTCGCTATGCTGAGGAAGACACCCCCGATGATGCTCGTAGGCAGGAGAAGTTCCGTGAAGGGTTACACCATGACATTCGGTTAGCTCTACTCATCCAAGACTATCCTGACTTCGCCACCTTGGTGAATAAGGCCATCATGGTCGAGACTGGTCTGAAGAAGCACAAGGAAGCGACCAGACGCACCCGTGAAGCGGGCTCATCTTCGGGCTCGTCTTCTCAGAAGCGCCGCATCTGGATTCCTCACAGCATGTACCGTCCAACAGCTCCAGTGTACAGACCTGCTTATGCTGCACCTCGTCTGCCTCCTCCACCACCGAGGCAGCCTCTTCAAGCTCCACCACCTCGAGCTCCTGCACCCCGTCCTGACAGTGGACTTTGCTTCAAGTGTGGCCAGCCAGGTCACCGTACCAAAGACTGTTCATAGAGTCAGAATCAGCTAGCACTTCATCCTGCTGGCCGTGGTAATGGCCGTGGTAATTCTCAGCCTCGCTACAGCAATGTCAGGCCTTCTTATGGTCGTGTACAGAACTATCATGTCAACATGGCTGAAGCTCAGGATCAACCTCAAACCGTGATGGGTACACTTCTTGTTAACTCAGTACCTGCATCTGTTTTATTTGATTCAGGAGCATCGCATTCATTCATGTCAGAACATTTTGCACTCATGCATGACGTTAGAAGTGAAGCGCTACACCATTCATTAGCTGTGAACACTCCCGCGAGCTAGTGCCGAGCTTTCGTGTTCAGCCCCGATGTCATCATTGATATTGAAGGGTTACAGTTCCGCGCTTCCCCCATTATACTCAAGTCTTCCTCGATTGATCTTATTCTGGGAATGGATTGGTTGAAGGCTCATTATGCCTCAATCAATTGCGCCACTAAGGTTGTACACCTCCTGCACCCATCAGATGAGATAGTTAATTATCATGCTCACCTCACTCAGAACGCCGAGGCTCAGATTTATGCCTTGAATGCGTTGAACGCTTTTCCACTAGAGGGGATCGAGAACATCCCGGTTGTTTGAGAATTCCAGGATGTTTTTCTAGAAGAACTTCCAGGAATACCCCCTGCTAGAGCTATTGAGTTTGTTATCGACTTGAAGCCTGGCACCACTCCTATTGCGAAGCGTCCTTATAAGATGCCTCCGCACCATCTTCTCGAGCTTAAGGAAGAAATTAACAAGTCACTAAAGAAGGGTTTCATCCGCCCTAGTTCCTCTGCCTGGGGAGCACCGTCTCTCTTTGTCAAGAAGAAAGATGGTACGAATAGGTTGGTCCAAGACTACCGTCCTATCAACCAGGCAACCATTCAGAATAAATATCCGCTTCCTCGGATCAATGATTTATATGATCAACTTGCTGGATCTTCGGTGTTTTCTAAACTCGACTTGAGGTTGGGTTATCATCAGATCCGTGTCCGTGAAGAGGATATTCCGAAGACCGCTTTCGTTACTCGTTATGGCTCTTATGAATACACTGTCATGTCCTTTGGCCTAACGAATGCTCCAGCTACATTCTCCCGCTTAATGAATTATATATTCATGGATTACCTCGACAAGTTCGTCGTGGTATATCTGGGTGATATTCTGGTATATTCGAAGAGTAAGGAAGAACACGCTGAACACCTTCGTCTTGTTCTGGAGAGACTTCGAGAGCACAAGTTGTATGCCAAGTACCCCAAATGTGAATTATGGCTTTCTGAAGTAACCTACCTTGGACATGTGATTTCCAAGGATGGTATCGCAGTTAACCCGGAGCATGTTCAGGCTATCCTTGACTGGACCCCTCTGAAGAATGCCAAGCAAGTGAGAAGTTTTCTCGGCCTTGCAAGTTATTGCTGTCGTTTTGTCGAGAATTTCTCGAAGATTGCTAAGCCCCTGACTAATCTGGGTCACAAAGGCGTTAAGTTTGAGTGGACAGACAAATGTCAGTAAAGTTTCCAGACCCTCAAGGACAAGCTTACTTCTGCTCCAGTGCTTGCTCCTCCCGATTCTTGCAAGGACTTTGTGGTATATTGCGATGCCTCTCATCAAGGATTAGGCTGTGTCCTAATGCAAGAACGGAGAGTTATTGCTTATGCTTCGCGTCAGTTGCGACTGCATGAAGAAAACTATCCAGTACATGATCTCGAACTTGCTGCTGTGATCTATGCTTTGAAATAGTGGAGACATTACCTTCTGGGTAACCGGTATGAAATTTATACCGATCATCAAAGTCTGAAGTATTTGTTCACTCAACCGGATCTTAATCTCCGTCAGCAGTGATGGTTGGAAACAATTACGGACTATGACTGTGGTATTTCTTATACCCCTGGCAAGGCTAATGTGATGGCTGATGCCTTGAGCCGCAAGTCTTATTGCAACAACCTCATGGTTAGGCAAGCTCAACCCCAGCTATATGAAGAACTGCGCAAGCTGAACCTCTGTATCATTCCGCAGGGTTCTCTTAATAATCTTGTGTTACAGCCAGATCTTGAAAGGGCTATAAAGATTGCGCAAGCCAAAGATGCCGAAGTTGATCTGATGAAGAAAGAGCTTCACCTCGAGAAGTACAGGGATTTCTCGATTGCTGAAGACGGAACCTTGTATTTCAGAGATAGAATTGTCGTTCCACGTTTCGAGCTTATGACTGACAAGGTAATGAAGGAGGCACATGATACACCGTTGTCTATTCATCCGGGTAGTACCAAGATGTATCGTGATCTTCGTCAAAGGTACTGGTGGTCTAGAATGAAGTAGGACATTGCTTGTTATGTTGCTGAATGTGACGTTTGCCGTCGCGTGAAAGCAGAACATCATAAGCCTGCTGGGATTCTACAACCGCTCCCTATTCCTTTGTGGAAATGGGATAAGGTTCAAATGGATTTCATTACTGGCCTTCCCAAGTCACAGAAGGGTCACGATGCTATTCTTGTCGTCGTCGATCAACTCTCCAAAGTTGCACACTTTCTGCCTGTCAAGGAGACCATCACTGCTAGTCAGTTAGCAGAGCTGTATATCTCCAGAATTGTTTCACTCCACGGTATTCCGAAGGAGATCAGTTCGGACCGTGGCGATCTTTTCACCTCCAAGTTCTGGGAAAGTTTCCAAGAAGCTATGGGAACTCACATTACCTGGAGTTCAGCTTATCATCCACAATCCCAAGGCCAAGTTGAGCGAGTTAATCAAGTGCTTGAAGATATGCTTCGGGCTTGTGTTATATCGTTCGGTAAGAAGTGGGAAGAATCTCTCCCGTATGCCGAGTTCTCTTATAACAACAGCTATCAAGCCAGCTTGAAGATGGCCCCCTTCGAAGTGCTTTATGGACGAAAATGTCGAACCCCTCTGAATTGGTTAGAAACTGGGGAACGACCACTCATTGGACCGGACATTATTCAACACGCCGAAGAACAAGTTCGTATTGTCAGAGAAAACCTCAAGGCGGCTCAGGACCGCCAGAAGAGCAACTATGATCGCAAACGATGGGGCTTGACTTATCAACCAGGTGATCAAGCTTATCTTCGTGTCACTCCTATGAAGGGCACCCATCGTTTCGGAATCAAGGGCAAGCTAGCTCCTCGCTATATTGGTCCCTTTCGCATTGTTGCCAGACGTGGACAGGTGGCATATAAATTGGAGTTGCCACCACAATTCTCTCATATCCACGACGTTTTCCATGTGTCGCAACTTCGTAAATGCTTCAAGGAATCTCCGCACCGCGCAGTGGATCATGAGATGCTTGAATTGCAAGATGATCTTTCTTATAAGGAGCATCCGATCCGCATTCTCGATGAAGCTGAACGTTGAACTCGGCAGAAGACAACCAAGTTCCTGAAAGTGCAGTGGTCGAATCACACTAAAGATGAAGCCACTTGGGAATGCGAGGATCATCTTCGGGAAGAATATCCCGACCTTTTTCCTTCTACCTCCTAAATTCTCGGGACGAGAATTTCTTTTAGAGGAGGAGAATTTGTAACACCCCTGTGTAATAGCCACTGTGACACTCTGCTAAGTATGCCAAGTCATCTCCATTTGCAGTGCCTAATCATTTTGGTTAAGTATTCAATTCAAATTCTACTCTGATAATCAACTCAAATTCAAAGTGAAAAATAAAGTTTATTCAAACCAGAAACTAAAATGTTCATTAAATAGAAAATAATTTGGAGGCAATGATAAAATTGTAACCAACCTTATTGAAATTGGATAAGTGACTTAAACATCCTCAAACAGTGGCTGAAAACAATACTTGACAAGCTTTTAATTAATACAAAATAAATATGAACTAGTATTTACCCAAACTAATTTTTGGTGATAGGATATGTTGCACTGTGTTTTAAGGACCAGGCCACATATTTTACAAAATTCATTTGGGTGCCACACTATTTGCAAGGCAGAAAAGAAAAAGAAAACAGAATAAGGAAAGTGGGGAAAAGGCCTAAAGAGTTGCTGTGCACTTAAGCCTGCGCTACAGTGGCCGGCCCAGCCCAATAACCGGGTCGTCTCCCTCCCCGTGCATGCGTCAGCACGCGCGCGCATCCGACCGGCGCTCGTCGTTGTGTCGTCGATCCCACAGCTCCCCGTCGCCTATATGGCCGCGCCCGAGCGCCTCGCCCTCTCCCCGAACCCTAGCGCGCCCACATTTTCCCCCTCGTCCCCTCCTCTGCTCGTGCGGGAGCTCGACCGAAACCTCCCGCCGTCACCACCGTCGATCCCGCGGCCGCCGTGCCCCGTTCATCTCTCCGCCATGTCCTACGGCCTCATCGTCGTCAACTACATCGCCTGACGCCGCGCATTGGAGCTCGGCGCCGCTGCTTCGATCTCCCCGACCTCTTCTTCCCCGCGCGGTCGTCTTCATCTCCGGCGCCGATTCGCCTCCGTCGAGCCCTTCCCGAGCTCGCTGCCAGTCCCCTACGACCCACTGTGAGCCCACGCTCCTCCTTCCCCTCTTAATTCGCTCGCTCGCGCCCCGTAGCTACCGCTGCCACCACCGGCCGAAGCTAGCTCCGCCGCGTAACTCGCCGTCGTCGCGCTAGGCGCTGTCATGCTCGCCCGAGGACACGAGCTTGTTCAGGGCAGCCTGGTGAAGCCATCCGTGCCGTTAGATGCCCTTCCCGTAGCCTCTTTCGCCGATCTCGCCTTTGGCCGAACTCCGGCGACCGCCACGGTGCTCGCCGCCGTCGTTTTAGTGCGTCTCCGGTCGGGCCACGACCACCACGCGATGCGCCTCTCCGCGCTCGTTCGATTCCGCCCGTCCGTGCTCGTTCTGGTGGTCGGGGGACGAAATCCGACCCCCTTCCGATCGCTCCGCCGCTGGAAATGGTCGCCGGCGCGTCTCCGGCCGCCGCGCCGACGTGGCCGGTGGGCCCCGCCTCTGGGCCACTGACTGTGGGGCCCCGCGGGCCCCTTTGACCCCGTTGACCTGGGTCAACGCCGACGTGGCTGCCCCTGTGTCTATGACATGCGGGCCCCACCATAATAAATGAATAAAAATAAATAGATAAGCTATTAATTAATTAGTCAGTTAATTAAGACACTAAACACCCACTGACTACTGGGACCCACCCGCTAACTAACCTAATTTAGTTAGTCTAACCCCTCTGTTAGTGCCCCTGTCAATGACATGTGGGTCCCACTGGACCCACCTGTCTGGTTTGACTGGTCAATCGACCAGTTGACCTGCTGATGTCACCTCTGCATCACGCTGACGTCATCTAGCACTGTTTTGGATAATGCTGGATTAAATAAATTAAATAATTTGAGAAAACATTTAAATCTTTGAAAATTAATAACTTTTAAACCGTAGCTCAGATCGAAAAACTTAAAACATGAAAGTTGCTCAGAACGACGAGACGAATCTGATCGTGTCGTCTGGTTCTATGTCGGAACCCCCTACGTAGGAGAACTCATAACTTTGAGCCCGATTCTGGTAGATGAATAGTGCATATACACCGGTTAATAAATCCTACTTAAATCCTAAAATAACTAAAGTGACCTATATGCATCTTTAGGCAACCCTGCACTGCATCTTAGCATAGCATGCCCTGTATTGCAACGTTTACTGTGCATTTATATGTTTCTTCCCCCTCTTCTATCTCGATAGACCCCGACGTCGACGTAGCTCCCGAGACCGACGCAGCTCCGTAGTACGACTACGCCTCCGACGACACCGTTGACGACCTTGCCTTTGCCGCAGAGCAACCAGGCAAGCACCCCCATTTTGAGCATTCCGATATCGCCTACTCTTCTCTCTCTTATGCTTGCATTAGTAGTTACTGCTGCTGCTGTTATCCTATTTCTGCTGCATAGCCTGTTTATTGTAACCTGCTATTGTTACCTACCTGCTTATCCTATACTGTTTAGTATAGTTTGGGTAGAGACCCAGCAGAGACCCCACTTTATCCCGACTATCCCACTGGATTATCGGAAGACCCGATCAACGGGATCGAAGACCAGGACCCGACACCGCACACCACTTCCCCTTAGTTGCTCGACACTACTGGGTTACTATCGAGTGCCGAGGGTGATACCTCGTCAACACTTTTGATGATAAACTTGTAGGTTAGTTAATCGGACGCGGTCAGCGAGGGTGATTCCTCCTACACCACCTCCGATAATGACACCGTCACGCAACTCTTCAAGAGTGGACCTCAAGGGTGATTCCTCTTACGTTCACCTTGACGATTATGTCAGGTGGGGATCCAACGAGGGTGATGCCTTGGATTCCTTCTTGATATGGTAGCCACACGGATGCCTTTACATTACTGTTGATACTGTTTATTCTGGATAAAGACGTGTCGGCCCTGAGGGGTACCCGCACGAGTTTATGATGAGAGTGATATGGAGTCGGGTGTGACGAAGACATGTACCTAGGGTAGGGTAATAGGCCTGACCTAGACACCCTTACCCGAGGTCACTGCCCTAAGGCCAAGGACATTTAAAGGATAGCACCATCTACCGACTGAAATCGCCACAGGGTGCAACCCACTCGACCAACATTTCACTCGGATAACCCAATTCCATTCGACCGGGGTGTACTCATTCGACCACACCGGAAACCACTCGGAAGACAGAAGATCTAAGGTCACTCAGAATGACAAGGGTCAGGCGTTCACTCCTTAGTCTTAATGATCATTTATTTGCCTTTATTGCTGGCGTTATCAGTAACGTCCTGTCTTTATAGACATTGAAACCCTTGTAGCGTGGGACGGTTGGGGTTCTGGCGCACTCTATATAAGCCACCCCCCTCCTCAGGCACAAGGGTTCGCACCCCCTGTAACTTCACGCATAAGTCAATCGACCGAGCCTCCGGGCACCGAGACGTAGGGCTGTTACTTCCTCCGAGAAGGGCCTGAACTCGTAAATCTTGCGTGCACAACCTCACCGTAGCTAGGATCTTGCCTCCTCATACCTACCCCCCATTCTACTGTCAGACTTAGAACCACGACAGTTGGCGCCCACCGTGGGGCAGGTGTCTTAGCGACTTTCCGGTGAGGTTGCGATTTTTTCCGATTCCCATCATCATGGTTTCGGGTGGTGGTTTGGCTGAGGGCCAAGAGATCCGTCTCGATGCGCTCGTCTTCATCGCCGACGACTCCGCCTGGCTCCAGGAGGCCCCCCTCGACGTCGAGACATTCCCCGTCCGCGGGGCGACGCACTTTCGCGCATGTGTCCCCGGCGTCCTTCTGCGGCAGCCGTCGAGCCAATATCGGTCGTTTCCTACGGCGTCTTCGTTCCCCGCTGTTCGCCGTCGCAAGCGATCTGGTCGATCGCGGCTTCAGCGGTGGGTGAAGCATGCAGTGGCATGTCAATCGGCCACTCCTCAAGTCGCGGCAATCGAGCCCGATGAATCTCTCTATGGCCTGTTCGATCTGTCGACTGGCTCCGTCGAGACTCTGTCCGAGTGCGACAGCAGCGATCCTGCGGCGGAGGTCCTGATGGTCGACACGCCGCGTAGCCCGCCTGGCATGCGTCGCAACGGAAGCGGCGACGGCGGTGGCGATCCATCGCGTGTTCACGAGGAATACCACCCTGAAACCCTCTCTTCACAGCGGAGGGAGGAACTTCACCGCCGTAACGAGGAAGCACTCCACACGCCCATCGTCGGAGAGACCTCTGAGGCTCGGGCCTTGGAGGCAGCGCGCTTGGCCACTTTGGTTGAACGCACTCGACTGGAAAATCTTCAGCACGCACTCGACGAACGTGCTCGGCAGCGGATTCCTGAGTCCAGTCGACGGCGGCAATTGTTCCCTCCTGAACCTCAGGTATACCGCACTCCGATTCAGAATCTTGCAGCCGTAGCTCGTATAGCAGAATCCATCCAGCCATCCCAGTTAGAAGCTGGACGAGGTTTGATGCAGATCCGGGCTCTGCTCCGGGCGGCAGGAGACCAAAACACTGCAGTGTCACAGTCGCGTGACATGATCCATAGCAGATCTATGGTGGCTGACACAGTTCAGTCGGCTCACAGCCCAAGATCGCCTCCGCGGCGTGAGGGGTGGGTGCATCGCCAGGATCAGCACTTGGGTCGGATCCACGAGCAGTACGATCATCGACTCGGCCATGATGACCGCCGTCGAGCGCCTACACCCCCTCCGAGAAGCGGATCATATGTGCCCCGGCACTATGATGATAGGCGCCCGTACAGCGGAGGGCGGAGGACGCCGGTCGACCCAAGGGAGCCAGGATTTGATGCGAGGTCAATTTTAGTGCAAGGTTTGGTCGACAGGAACCGAGCACACAGAGGGGGGCAAGGCAGGGATCGCCCGAGTGGAAGCAGGATTCATGTTTCGGGTCCCGAGTGTTTTAGCAGAGCTATCAGAGCCGCTGAGATCCCCCCCAACTTCAGGTTGGCGACTGGGGTTAGTAAGTTCACCGGTGAGTCGAAGCCTGATACTTGGCTGGAAGATTACCGAGTGGCTGTCCAGATCGGTGGTGGAAATGATGAGGTAGCTATGAAACACCTTCCTCTCATGCTGGAAGGGTCGGCCAGAGCATGGCTGAATCAGTTGGCTCCAGGCAGTATATTCAGCTGGGAGGAGTTAGCCCGAGTGTTTGTCAGGACATTTGAGGGCACATGCAAACGACCTGCGGGGTTGACAGAATTGCAACATTGTGTACAAAAACCGAATGAAACTCTGAGGGATTACATCCAAAGATGGACCACATTACACCACACAGTAGAGAATGTATCCCAACACCAAGCAGTTTGTGCCTTCAAGGAAGGCGTTTGGTATCGGGAGCTTAACTTGAAATTCGGTCGGACAGGAGATATGTCTCTGACCCGAATGATGGAAATAGCCACCCGGTACGCTAATGGTGAAGAAGAGGACCGACTCCGCAGTGGGAAGGGCAAGCCAGTCGCCCAAGACACCGGAGTGGGTCAGAAGCAGAAACGCAAAGCCGAGCCAGCAGGTCCGGGTGAAGCTGCAGTTGTAACTCAAGGGAAATTCAAAGGAAAGCCCAAGGGACCCTGGATCCCCAAGAAGGTGAAAGATCAGGCTGGGAACTATGTGTTGGACTTGCCATGTCACATTCACACCAAGAAGGATGAAGAGGGAAATCTGATTTATCCCAAACATACCACTCGACAATGTCGGCTCCTGATCCAGCAGTTCCGAGAGAAACAGCCCAATGAAAAGGAAAAGGAGTCTGACAAGGATGGTGATCAGGAAGAAGATGATGACGGTTTCCCTAACGTCAATTCCACTTTGATGATTTTTGTTGACATTGAGAGTAAGAGTCGACTAAAAGTCATCAACAGAGAGGTAAACATGGTTGCTCCGGTAACGACGACATATTTGAAATGGTCAAAGACTCCCATCACATTCGACCAGTCTGACCACCCACCGCACGTCGCCACCCCCGGGAGGCAAGCGTTGGTGGTCGACCCGGTCGTTGGGGGCACCCGACTGACCAAAGTCTTGATGGATGGTGGCAGCGGCTTGAACATTTTGTATGCAGAGACTCTTCGTGGGATGGGCATTCTGATGTCCAGGCTCAGTGAGAGCAACATGCGGTTCCATGGTGTCATTCCAGGGAAGAAAGCTGATTCACTCGGACAGATCACTCTTGACGTGGTCTTCGGTGACTCAAAGAATTACCGCAAGGAGAAGCCGACATTTGAAGTTGTGGATTTTCACAGTGCCTATCATGCTATTCTGGGCAGAACTGCATATGCCCGTTTCATGGCTCGACCGTGTTACGTGTACCTCAAGCTGAAGATGCCTGGCCCCAAGGGCGTGATCACGGTCACTGGCAATCGGCAACGAGCAGAAGAGTGCCTCCAGAAGGGCTCTAAGATTGCCGATGAACAGATGGCAGCGATTGAAATGGAAGAGTATAAGAAGACTTCAGATCCGAGTGATTTGTTGCGCACTAAGAAGCCTGCTTCCGAGTCTGCATTTCAGTCGTCCGGTGAAACAAAGCCTGTTCACATTCACCCGACCGATCCCAGTGCTGCACCGACTCATATCTCAACAGCACTCGACAGCAAATAGGAAGAAGCGCTCATCCAGTTCCTCCGTGAGAACTGGGACATCTTCGCATGGAAACCATCTGACATGCCGGGTGTACCCAGGGGGCTGGCTGAGCACCGTTTGCGAGTCGATCCAAAGGCAAAACCCGTGAAAGAGCACCTCTGTCGGTCCGCTGCGGAGAAGAGAAAGGCAATCGGCGAGGAGGTGGCTCGGCTTCTGGCAGCTGAGTTCATCCGCGAGATTTACCACTCCGAGTGGCTCGCCAATGTTGTCATGGTTCCCAAGAAGGACGATTCACTCCGTATGTGCATTGATTTCAAGCATATCAATCGGGCCTGCCCGAAAGATCATTTTCCTCTCCCCCACATCGATCAGATAGTCGACTCGACTGCGGGATGTGAGCGATTGTCCTTCCTGGATGCATATTCCGGGTACCATCAGATCCGACTGTATGGACCTGATGAAATAAAAACAACTTTTATCACCCCATTCGGGTGCTTTTGCTATGTCACCATGCCCTTTGGTCTCAAGAATGCTGGTGCCACATTCATGCGCATGATACAGAAGTGCCTGCTAACTCAAATCAATCGAAATGTGGAAGCATACATGGATGACATCGTGGTTAAGTCGCGCAAAGGTTCCGACCTGCTGACTGACCTTGCTGAAACCTTTGCCAATTTGAGAAGATATGATATCAAGCCTAATCCGTTGAAGTATACATTTGGAGTTCCAGGTGGAAAGTTACTCGGTTTCCTCGTTTCCGAACGTGGGATCGATGCAAACCCAGAGAAAGTTGGTGCAATCCTCCGAATGAAACGCCCTGTGCGTGTACACGACATTCAGAAGCTTACTGGTTGTTTGGCCGCTTTGAGTCGATTCATCTCTCGCCTCGGTGAAAAGGCATTGCCTCTTTACCGACTGATGAAGAAATCTGATAAGTTCGAGTGGACTCCTGAAGCTGACGCAACGTTTGCAGAGCTCAAAGCCCTGCTTTCCACCCAGCCGGTGCTTGCTGCTCCAATCAGCAAAGAGCCTTTACTGCTTTATATAGTAGCCACTGGACAGGTTGTCAGTACAGTACTCACGGTCGAGCGGGAAGAAGAAGGCAAAACTTACAAGGTTCAACGCCCAGTATACTATATTTCTGAAGTCTTAACTCCATCCAAGCAGAGATACCCACATTATCAGAAGCTTGTCTATGGAATCTACTTGACCACGAAGAAGGTTGCACATTACTTCTCAGATCATTCGATTACAGTCATCAGTGACGCTCCGTTGTCAGAAATTCTAAACAACAGAGATGCAACTGGCCGAGTGGCAAAGTGGGCGATTGAACTCCTTCCGCTGGATATCAAGTTCGAGGCAAAGAAAGCGATCAAGTCTCAAGCGATAGCAGATTTCCTCGTCGAGTGGATTGAACAACAGTTACCGACCCAGATACAGTCGGAACATTGGACTATGTTCTTCGACGGGTCCAAGATGTTGAATGGTTCAGGCGCTGGAGTGGTCCTGGTATCTCCACGGGGTGACAACCTCAGATATGTTCTCCAGATTCACTTTGATTCCTCCAACAATGAAGCTGAATATGAGGCACTCTTGTATGGATTGCGTATGGCCATTTCACTCGGCGTCCGCCGCCTAATGGTTTACGGTGACTCGGATTTAGTGGTTAATCAAGTGATGAAGGAGTGGGACGTCAGGAGCCAAGCTATGACTGGTTATTGCAATGCGGTGAGGAAGTTAGAAAAGAAGTTTGAAGGGCTAGAGCTCCACCATATACCCCGACTGAAGAATCAAGCAGCTGATGACTTGGCGAAGATAGGATCCAAGCGGGAGCCTATTCCTAGCAATGTGTTTTTGGAGCATATTCACGCACCATCAGTTCAAGAAGATCCCTTCACAGAAGAGCCCCCACAGCCTAAAAGTTCCACTGATCCGACTGAAGTTGAAATCCCAGCTGTGGTCGACTTGACCATGGAAGTTTTGATTGTTATTCCAGATTGGACAGTGCTGTACATTGCATATATTCTCAGGAAAGAGCTTCCAGAGGATGAAGAAGAGGCTCGCCAGATTGTCCGTCGATCCAAAGCCTTCACAGTAATGGGGGAGCAACTCTATAGAGAAAGTGTCATGGGGGTCGTTCAGAAATGCATCACTCCGGAAGAAGGCCGAATGATCCTCGATGATATTCACTCGGGAACCTGTGGTCACCATGCGTCTTCTCGGGCCATCGTGGCCAAAGCGTATCGAGCAGGGTTTTATTGGCCGCGGGCAAATGAGATGGCAAAGGAGATAATTGACAAATGTGAGGGCTGTCAGTTCTACTCCAACATGTCCCACAAACCCGCTTCAGCCCTGAAGACCATTCCACTCGTCTGGCCTTTCGCTGTTTGGGGTTTGGATATGGTGGGACCTCTGAAGACTGGCAGGAGTGGTTTCACCCATGTGCTTGTAGCAGTCGACAAGTTCACCAAGTGGATCGAAGCTAAACCTGTCAAAAACCTGGATGCAAGTACTGCGGTCAGCTTCATCAGAGGGTTAACATTTAGATATGGAGTCCCACACAACATCATCACAGATAATGGGTCAAACTTTGATTCTGATGAGTTTCGAGCTTTCTGTGCATCCCAAGGCACTCGGGTCGACTATGCTTCAGTCGCCCACCCTCAGTCGAATGGACAGGCAGAAAGAGCGAACGGCTTGATTCTCAAAGGTCTGAAACCTCGATTGATGCGCGACCTCAAACATGCGGCCGGCGCTTGGGTAGATGAGCTACCGTCAGTCCTTTGGGGATTAAGAACAACACCAAATCGGTCGACTGGTTGAACCCCCTTCTTCATGGTCTATGGGGCTGAGGCTGTGCTGCCGAGTGACTTGCTTCACAATGCGCCCCGAGTAGAACTTTTTTCAGAAGCTGAAGCAGAACGAGCTCGAGAAGATGCTGTTGATCTTCTGGAAGAAGAAAGAGAGATGGCCTTGATCCGATCGACCATTTATCAGCAAGACCTTCGTCGATTATATGCCAGAAATGTGAAGGGTCGAGCATTTCAGGAAGGAGACCTTGTGCTCCGAGTGGACCAGCAACGGCCTCACAAACTTACCCCCGCTTGGGAAGGTCCCTTCATCGTCACCAAGGTGCTCCACAACGGAGAGTATCACCTCTACAATGTGGAGCATGATAAAGACGAGCCGCGCACTTGGAATGCGGAGCTACTCCACCATTTTTATACTTAAGTGTTCAGATTGATGAGATGTAATAAAGAGTACCTTTCAGTTCGTTTATCAAAGACATGGTTTTACAGTCTCCTAAATGATTGTTGTTACTAATACATGTGTCCAAAATCCCCCCAGTGGGTGGCTTAGCCGCGAATCCGATTCGCCTAAGTTTGTAAAATCCTACCGAGTGATGAGCAACCCTCTCACTCGGGGGCTTAGCTGCAGTCCTGTACTCGCCTAAGTTTAAAAAATCCTACTGAGTGATGAGCAACCCTCTCACTCGGAGGCTTAGCTGCAGTCCTGTACTCGCCTAAGTTTGTAAAATCCTACCGAGTGATGAGCAATCCTCTCACTCGGAGGCTTAGCCGCGAATCCGACTCGCCTAAGTTTAAAAAATCCTACCAAGTGACGAGCAACCCTCTCACTCGGAGGCTTAGCTGCAGTCCTGTACTCGCCTAAGTTTGTAAAATCCTACCGAGTGATGAGCAACCCTCTCACTCAGGGGGCTTAGCTGCAGTCCTGTACTCGCCTAAGTTTAAAAAATCCTACCGAGTGACGAGCAACCCTCTCACTCAGAGGCTTAGCTGCAGTCCTGTACTCGCCTAAGTTTGTAAAATCCTACCGAGTGATGAGCAACCCTCTCACTCGGGGGCTTAGCTGTAGTCCTGTACTCGCCTAAGTTTAAAAAATCCTACCGAGTGACGAGCAACCCTCTCACTCGAAGGCTTAGCTGCAGTCCTGTACTCGCCTAAGTTTGTAAAATCCTACCGAGTGATGAGCAACCCTCTCACTCGGGGGCTTAGCTGCAGTCCTGTACTCGCCTAAGTTTAAAAAATCCTACCGAGTGACGAGCAACCCTCTCAATCGGAGGCTTAGCTGCAGTCCTGTACTCGCCTAAGTTTGTAAAATCCAACCGAGTGATGAGCAACCCTCTCACCGGGGGCTTAGCTGCAGTCCTGTACTCGCCTAAGTTTAAAGAAAATCCTACCGAGTGACGAGCAACCCTCCCACTCGGGGGCTTAGCTGCAGTCCTGTACTCGCCTAAGTTTAAAGAAAATCCTACCGAGTGACGAGCAACCCTCCCACTCGGAGGCTTAGCTGCAGTCCTGTACTCGCCTAAGTTTAAAAATAAAATCCTACCGAGTGGTGAGCAACCCTCTCACTCGGGGGCTTAGCTGCAGTCCTGTACTCGCCTAAGTTTAAAAAAAAATCCTACCGAGTGGTGAGCAACCCTCTCACTCGGAGGCTTAGCTGCAGTCCTGTACTCGCCTAAGTGTAAAACATGCTCCATCCTGATCTGCAAGGACGACGAGGTGCAGGTCGTCCGCGATCCTATCCTCAAAACTGCGTCTTTTCCGAGTGAAGATACAAGTTCCACTCGGAAATAAAAACAAGCATATTTAAGGGCAAACAAAGTTCGAACGAAGGAGTTTTACGGTTACAAAATCACTCGGCATACCGAGGCAAATTGAACCGGATCATAAAAGTTCGGACGAAGGAGCTCAAAGTACTCGGGCATCAGGCCCGAAGGAGTTTTACGGTTACAGAATCACTCGGCATACCGAGGCAAATTGAATCAGATCATAAAAGTTTCATTCACTCCGCAGAGGGGCTGGCAGGCTCGACAAACTCGTCCAGGTCAATTCCATCTGCGATTCGAGTAGCAGCAGCAATGAAGGTCTCCATGAAAGACTGGAAGTCGAGCTTCTTGGTGTTGGCGACCTTGATTGCCGCTAGCTTCTCTTCTCTGGCTTCCCTGCAGTGGACGCGAACCAGGGATAAAGCTACGTCAGCACCGCATCGAGCAGCGGACTTCTTCCACTCCTGCACTCGACCAGGAATCTCGTTAAGTCGAGTCATCAGAGACTCGAGGTCGTTTCGGAGCGTGTCCCCTGGCCAGAGTGCTGTGTCGATCCGCGAGACTGCAACCTTGAGTCGAGCAAGATATTCCAAGGCACTGGCGAGGCGAGACTCCAGTCGGAGCACATTCATGGCTGCTTCATCTTTGACAGGGGAGTTGATAGGGTCCAAGTTCGTCTCGACTCGCCCAGTTTCTTCCTCGAAGTCTTGACAGAATTCTGCACTCACAGGGAAATAATGAGTCAACAGCGGCATGATGAGTCGACGAAAGCAAACCAATCGCACAGAGAAAAGTACCTTCAAGCATGAGGAATAATTTTTTGGCGAGTCCTCCCAGGTAGTTCTCCAGCTCGTCCTTCGTGCGGGTGATGTCTTCTACTTTGTCGGTCAGGGTTCGCTTGTCCTTCTTCAGATGAGTCACTTCTTTGTTGGCTTCGTCAAGAGCAGCCTTCAGCTTGGCATTCTCTCCCTCCAGCTGTCCGACTGAAGCCATCTTTTGGTCGGCAAGCGCCAGTTTGTCTTCGGCGGTTTTCTTCGCAACCGCAAGGTCAAGGTCCTTCTTCTCCAAAGCTTGTCTCATCGTTTCTAGAAAGAATAACATTCGAATCAGAAAAAGGAGGAGAAAAGGTGGCAAGAGAACCGGTCGACAAACTTTCCTTACCAGCAGCGTCATCCTTAGCCTTCTGCAAGTTGTTTCGAGCCAACTCCAGGTCAAGATTGAGCTGAGTTTGCTTCTTCTCCAAGTCGGCAAACCGGGCTCCAAGATCACAAGATTTCTATGTTCAGAAGATAGTCAGTCGGCAGACACAAAGACTACTGCCGAATCAAACATTCGCCAATAGTCTCGGGGACTACACCCACTGGGTGCACTCAGCGTGCCCCCACTGGTCCGACTCTTTCAATCGACTTGGTCCGTCCAGTCAAAAAAAAAACTCAGACCATAGCCGACTGCCCGCAGTCGACTACGGTCTCGGGGACTACACCCAGTGGGTGCACTCAGCGTGCCCCCACTGGTAAAGGTTCCACTCGGCATGATCTGCCCAGCCCGAGTGGAAAAGATCTATTAAAAGACCCCCGCCGAATCAAACATTTGACGGCGGTCTCGGGGACTACACCCAGTGGGTGCACTCAGCGTGCCCCCACTGGTTCAGAGATTCGATCAGCACAACCTAGTCGACTCAAGTGGAAAAACTACTCAACAGAAATTAAAACACCCAGTGGGTGTACAGACTGACAATGGGTGTGCAACTAAGGTTCCAAAACGCTCATCCACGGACGTCTTGCAGATAAAGCAGCAGTTCCTAAATATCATATCCCAACAGAACAAGCGTCAAGATGGAGTTCAGTCGGAAGTAAGCTAACCTGGACATTGGCCTGAAGTGCTGAGCTGGCATCATAGGCAGCTTGACTGGCCTCGTGCACCACCTTCATCTGCTCCATCATAACACCAGCCTGGCGTATAGCCTCCTGGGCATCACTCACTTGGTCTTCTGGGACTTGATGGGCGGTGGGAGGTGCAGTCGGTGTATCAGTTGCAGTAGCTTGAGAACTTGAGACATGAAGTTGGACAGACGGAGGAAGGGCCCGCACAGTCGACGACAAAGGACGAGCACTCGACAAGGGACTCGCAAAAGTAACGGAGGCACGGTTGAAGTCCCCGGATTGCTAGATAGCTGGTTCCGTCGCCGGCGTCGACTGGGGCGTCTTGCTAGCTGGTACCTTCTTGACTGAGGTCCTGCTCCTCCTACCCACAAGTTCCTGTGGCTCATCTTCATCATCGTCTTGAAGTTCAATAACATCTCGCGGAGCTGCAAAAGAATTGACCACAAGAGTTCAGTCGACTGTAGAATTGGCTAGCAAAGAAAAGATGAGATAACAGGGGTCATACCCGCTTTGGAGGTGACCGCGTCCTCCATTTCCTCGTCACCATCATCTTGGTAAGCAGAAGTCCCGGAGGTAGCAGCGCTGCAAATCTCAAGGTTCACTCGGTCAAGCAAGTAGATGGGTCGGCAACTGATATAAGATTCTTCAAACAAAGGGTGAAAACGAAACGCTTACGCAGAGGCGACGGGAACGTCAACCTTGATCTTGGGCAAAGCCTTCCGTGGCTTGGACGGCGCGGTCTTGAGCTGCTTCGGAGCCTTCTCAGTCGGCACCGAAGAAGATGTCCAAGTGCGCTTTGAAGTCTGTCCAGTCGGTGCTGCCACCTTGCCCCGGATACTTGGTGGGTCGTGCTTGTGCTTGGAACGCTTTTCCATGCGAGGTGGAGAATCGACCTCCTCCTCACTGCTCGAGTTTTCCTGCTCTTCATCACTCTCCCCATCGGAGTTCCAGTCGCCGCTGTCGCCTCCGCTCTCTTCTCCTTCCTGGATCTGCTCCCCGTTGGGCATCGAGTACATCTCAGTATATATCTGCGAAGCAAAGAATCGAACAAGCATCAGTCGGTTCCAAAGACAGTTTACAAATTAGTGTAAAAGTCACTCGACATCGAAGGTCTGACCTTTTCTGGTTCGTTATCAGCGCCGAGTGGCAGAATTCTCCTAGACCCCCTGGGGTTGTCTCTGTTTCCGGTAATGCTCTGCAGCCACCGCGCCACCGTCTCCTCGGCAACTTCCTCCGGGTGGATCCGAGCAGAATCATCGACGCCCGAATACATCCACATAGGATGATCGTGGGCCTGGAGCGGCTGGATGCGGCGAGTGAGAAACACCTCTAGCAAATCCATGCCGGTCACGCCATCGCGGACAAGTTGGATTACGCGGTCAACCAACATGTTCACCTCCGCTTTTTCTTCTGGAGTCACTTTCAAGGAAGAGGGCTTTTCAATTCGCCCCATGGTAAAGGAAGGAAGGCCAGTCGACTGACCAGGAGTTGGTTTGTCCTTACAATAAAACCAGGTCGACTGCCACCCTCTGACCGAATCGGGAAGAGTCATAGGTGGAAATGTGCTTTTGCCTCTCATCTGGATCCCTAGACCTCCGCACATCTGAATCACGTGCGTCCTCTCATCACTCGGATTGGCCTTTTTCACAGACTGTGAACGGCAGGTGAAGATGTGTTTGAAGAGACCCCAATGCGGTCGACAACCCAGGAAATTCTCACACATGGAGACAAACGCAGCTAGGTATGTGATGGTGTTCGGAGAAAAGTGATGAAGTTGGGCCCCGAAAAAGTTCAGAAAACCTCGGAAAAAAGGATGAGGGGGCAGAGAAAAACCACGGTCGACGTGAGTCACGAGGAGGACGCACTCACCCTCCTGCGGTTGCGGCTCGGTCTCATCGCCTGGCAGCCTCCAGGACCCATGGTCGATCAAGCCCCCCTCGACCAGATCCTTCATATCTTCTTGTTGAATCGTGGAGCGAATCCAATCGCCCTGGATCCAGCCGGGCGGCAGGCCGGATCTCGACGACGAGCCTCCCCGACTCGTCTTCTTGCCCTTCGCTGCCGCCGTCGCTTTCTTCGCACGCTCCAAGGCCGCCGTCTTCTCCTTCCCCATCGTGGCAGGCTGCGCTCGGGCGGGGCGGCGGCGTCGAAGGTGGCGGCAAATGCGGTGGTGAAACAGGAGAGGAGGAAGGAGATGGGGAGCACAGTACCGGGCTCATCGACCCCGACGCCTTATATGGGTCCGCTCCCGAGTGGCTGACTAGTGGGCCCAGGCAATCCAGTCAAATCCCGCAACAGTCGCGCGCTGGATACGTGGCGAAAAAGGTGGCATGAGAATCGAGGTGTCCCTGCCTAACCCACTCCGTCTACTGCGGTCCTCTCCGTCCCGCGCGCTTCTCCAAATTTTGAATCCCGTGAGATCCGGAAAGCGGCAGCGTGATCAATCGCGCCAAAGATCTTATACCATATCAACACTCGGAGCTTATCAGAAAAAATCACTCGACGACCTTTGAATGGACCTAGGCGACTGAAAATGAAGTTGAAGTTTTTACAAAGATCACCGGCCCGGTTAGGATGCCTCTGAAGCATATAAATCGGGTCGGAACCATCTTCAACCCCTTCTCCACTCGGACCCAGATCCATTCGGGGGCTAATGATGAAGACATGTACCTAGGGTAGGGTAATAGGCCTGACCTAGACACCCTTACCCGAGGTCACTGCCCTAAGGCCAAGGACATTCAAAGGATAGCACCATCTACCGACTGAAATCGCCACAGGGTGCAACCCACTCGACCAACATTTCACTCGGATAACCCAATTCCATTCGACCGGGGTGTACTCATTCGACCACACCGGAAACCACTCGGAAGACAGAAGATCTAAGGTCACTCAGAATGACAAGGGTCAGGCGTTCACTCCGTAGTCTTAATGATCATTTATTTGCCTTTATTGCTGGCGTTATCAGTAACGTCCTGTCTTTATAGACATTGAAACCCTTGTAGCGTGGGACGGTTGGGGTCCTGGCGCACTCTATATAAGCCACCCCCCTCCTCAGGCACAAGGGTTCACACCCCCTGTAACTTCACGCATAAGTCAATCGATCGAGCCTCCGGGCACCGAGACGTAGGGCTGTTACTTCCTCCGAGAAGGGCCTGAACTCGTAAATCTTGCGTGCACAACCTCACCGTAGCTAGGATCTTGCCTCTTCATACCTACCCCCCATTCTACTGTCAGACTTAGAACCACGACAGGGTGGACCTGGATGGTGCCCGAGAGCTGAACACGAGGCGTGGCCGGGCATTCCTAGCCCTTGCCGCAAGTCCTGGAGACGGGGCGACGGGGTCACATCTTTCGTGAGTCTCTGCTCGTTACCGCACTACCAACACACTAACGGTTTGGATATTTGATCTGAGGGGCCTCTGGCCTGATAGCACTAACCATCACGTGGGCATAGTATGGGTGTTCTGCGTCGTATACTTCAGCCGAAGCTTAATGGACGTCAGCGACTGAGCGGCGCGCGCCGAGTTGGACTGGTTACACAACTGCGCTTGTATTAAGGGGTTGCTAGGTCTGCTCTCGGTTGCCTGACGCAACATGCAGGAGTTCCTGGGGCGATGGCCCAAGACCCCTGGGGGCATAGGTTTAGTCCGGCGTGCTGACCTCTCTGTTAAGTATTCGGTCGGGTTGTGGCGTATCGTTTGGCCGAGGCCGGGCATGACCCAGTAAAGTGTGTCCGGTCAGAGTTAAACGAGCATGGTGGGTAAGTTGGTGCACCCCTGCAGGGAAGAACTAATCTATCGATAGCCTGTCCTACGGTAACGGACACTCGGTGTTGTATCCCGATCGGTACAACTAGAACTGGACACTTGAGATGATAACTGGATAGTATGGCTCTGGGATTGCTTTCTCGCAGGGAGTCGAGAAAGAATCTCTGGGCGAGGTTGATAACACTACTACTACTTTACATTATACTAGTCTACACTCTTCTAATGCTGCAAGATCGCAGAAGATGTTGAAGATGCTAGTCTTCGATAGGACTAGGCTTTTCCTCTCTATTCTGGCATTTCTGCAGCCCAGTCCACATATACAGCCTTCCTTTGAAAATGTTGCATATGTAGTGTAGATCCTTGCTTGCTGAGTACTTCGGATGAGTACTCACGTTTGCTTTACTTTCTTTTTCTACCCATATCCTTTCAATGCCACTAGACGACGGAGCCCCGGAGCCAGCTGCCCCCGCCGACGATTACTACTACTACCCTTCCGGTGACTACTACTACGTGGAGCCGATCGACGACCAGGAGTAGGTTCGAAGAGTCCTAGGCAGGAGGCCTATGCCTTTCGATCGTAGTATTTTATTTTGCCCAGCCTTTCTAAAGGCCTATCTCTGTTTCTGTAACATATCTGTACCCAGATATCTGATGCTTCCGCTGACACTTGTATGCCATCGAGCTATGTATTCGAGCCCTCGAGGCCCCTGGCTTGTAGTATTAAGCTTGTATGACTTTATTTATGTTTTTAGAGTTATGTTGTGATATCTTCAAGTGAGTCCTAGGCTTGATCGTGTGCATTTGCGTGTATGGTTAGTGCACGATTAAGCCGGGGTCGTCACAACAAGGTTCGGTTACGTCTTTCCGACACTCCATTTCTTTGTGGAGTTCCGGGAGGCGTAAGCTGTGAAACGATTCCACGGTCACTCAGATGTTGGCCAAACTCACGACTTAGATATTCGCCCCCGCGATCTGACCGCAGAAACTTAATCTTTTTGTCACGATGATTTTCTACCTCATTTTGAAACTCTTTGAACTTTTCAAAGGTTTCTGACTTATGTTTCATCAAGTAGATATATCCATACCTACTTAAATCGTCAGTAAAAGTCACGAAGTAGAAATACCCACCCCGTGCGGCTGTGTTCATTGGACCACATACATCACTATGTATTATTTCCAATAAATCACCCGCCCGTTCAGGATGACCCGTGAACGACGTCTAGGTCATTTTTCCCATCAGACAAGCTTCACATGTGTCAAATGATTCAAAATCAAAGGACGGTAAAACTCCATATGACTGGAGTCTTTGCATGCGTTTCTTTCCGATGTAGCCAAGTCGACAGTGCCACAAGTAAGTGATGGTGGTATCAGCCTTCTTATGGCGTTTAGCATTCACGTTAAAGACATCATTTCCACATTCAAGATTCAGTATGAAAAGGCCCCCAACAATGGGTGCAAATCCATAAAACATATCCTTACAATAAAGCGAACAACCATTGTTCTCAGACTTGTAAGAATACCCATCGTCTACTAAACATGATCCAGAGATAATGTTTCTACACAATGCCGGAACAAAATAACAGTTACTAAGTTCCAAAATAAATCCCGAAGGGAGACGTAGAGGCATAATGCCGACGGCTTGAGCGGCGATCCCAGCGCCGTTCCCGACCCGCATCACGACCTCATTCTTTGCTAGTCCGCGCACCTTCTGAAGTCCCTGTATCAAGTCGCAATCGTGAGCAACCGATCCGGTATCAAATACCCAAGACTTAGAATTTTCGCTAGCAAGCAAAACCTCAATGACATTCACCTGTATAACAATTATACCTTTGCCGGTTTTCCCGGACTTCTTATCTTCCTGATACTTCTTGCAGTTTCTCTTCTAGTGTCCTGTGCCCTTGCAGTAGAAGCACTCAGTTTCATTCTTGGCTCCGCCCTTAGACTTGCTTTGGGAGCTGGTCTTACCGGTGCCCTTGCCTTTCTTGGACTTGCCATTCTTTTTGAAACTGTCGGTTTTATTCACAAGCAACACTTGCTTGCGATTTTTTCGCAGTCCTCCTTCCATAGTTTTCAGCATGGCGAGCACCTCATTTGGTGTCTTGTCCATCCCACTCATGTTGTAGTTCATGATAAAACCATCGTAAGACGGTGGGAGTGAAGCAAGCAACATGTCCATCATATGGGCTGGTGGAATTGGAAATTCCAGGGTGTTAAGCCTTTCAGCGTGGCCAATCATATTGACCACGTGCTCGCCAACTGAGCTGCCCTCAGCCATCTTGCAATCCATCATGGTCTTCATGATATCAAACCGTTCAGACCGTGCATTCTGTTTGAACAGAGCGTCCAACTCCTGGATCATATCGCGGGCGTTACGGAATTCAAAACGTTTTTGAAGTCCTGGACTCATGCAAGCTAACATAAGGCACTGCACTAAGTTGAAATCATCATCCTTAGTGGCCCAGACATTTTGTTCATCTACCGAGGCAGTATCTGCCAGTTTAGCTGGAAGAGGGGTTTCAAGCACATATTTTCTTAGCGCTCCTGATGACAATCCTCAGGTTACAGATCCAGTCCGCATAGTTGCTTCCATTCGCAGCTAACTTCTCTTTCTCTAACATTGGGCCTAAGTTGAACGCGGTGTTGCGAGCCATTTGATCTACAATGGTAAACACAATTCACTTAGACTTTGTTTATAATGAAATTGCACTAGTGAATAAACAATTTTATTCTAAAGTGTGCTCCCACTCAAATCAATATCTCTCAAAATTGATTATGAGTGATTCAAGATCCAACTTGCAATTCAACGCCAAGGATGTGTCCATCTCAAGTGACGAGAATTACAATTGGTAGGCCAACTTGCCAATCACATCTCTATGTGACTCTTGTTCATCTTTCGATGCGTGTGTTCCGAGCTCATGACTTTCATGCCAGAATGTCAAGACAACCAAGTGATCTTGCTGCGAGGTCTCAACTCACCCGCCTCACACATGTCTAATCGTTCGTACCCATGTATCCATGTGATACACCGAAAAGAAAAGTGCCGTGACGGTGCTACACTTGGGAGAACACTAACTACTTGATATTTTTGTGAGAGATCACCCTAATAAAAGCGACTACAACGCAATCAAGAAGGGTGCATCAAGAGGGATAAACATCTCAGGCAATTCATAATAGCATGCTATGGTATAGCCCCTTCTGACGGAGAAGTCTTTCATTTCTTCGTCTTCGGCATTCGCGTCGGTGTTCACCTTTGCGAAGATTGCCACCACCTTGTCGATGCACCAGATAATATTGCTATCTCCATAGCAGATAAAATAAATGCATTACTTAAGGTTGACACGCAGGTCATTAAAGTGACAATCATATGGCTCCAGCCATCATGCCGAATCATGACACACATGCCATGTTAATTTACATCATATAGTCATCTCATACATAATCAAATTGAATATGAGCATTGCTATACCACATCACATGCACATCCTGCAAAACCAAGTTAGACGCCTCTAATCGGTTTATGCAAAATTTTATTTTACGTGGCTTCTAAGGTTTTGACTTAAACCGTAGCTACCAACGTTTCATCATCAAGTATGATTATTCAAGTCGCTAGATTAACTTTCCAGGGTGTATGAAACACGAGATAATAAAATCTCGAGCCCCATACTAAACTTCGTCATACGCATGACCCCCGTGCAGTTCATATCTGCATTGCCCTTTCATCTGCGAAATTTCATCTTTCTCTAACTACGGTGGGATTCAACGAACTGTTAGCACTTCGTTGATCAATCAGGATCACGGATTGCCAGAACTTTGAAACTCCACCATACTGTTATTGAGATCAGAAATACGCAAAGTCTAGGGAAGCAACAAGAACATCGGGTAACAGATTTCATCTGCTACCCGCATAAATAATTTTCAGCAATAGATCTCATCTACTACCTAGTTATATTATGCAATATCCATACATCTCCATGTATTCTAGATCATAACCTGTATCTACGCATAGCATGGCTCTTGATGCCACTGTAGGGGATCGCGACAGAAAACAAAAAAATTTGGTACGGCGAGCATGCCCAGGATCACTATGGAGATATCATACAAGGTTTGATCTGATCCGTACCGACTCGTAGCGCAGCGGAAGTAGAGTTGATGTAGATCGTCGGTGCAGATTCCTGCAGCTAGGATTTACAACCTCCCAACCGCGAGAATGTACTCCTCCTCCGGACAGCCCTTCGGGAGGCGGTCAGACAGTCCCCCGGATGATGTCGCGGACAGCCCTTTGGGAGGACCCTCGAAGCTCGAACGGTAACTCGGACAGCCCTTCGGGAGGACCCTCGAACAGCCCCTCGGGCAAAAGATCGAAACTACGACCTCTCTACGGGGTTGCACACATACGGTGTTAGCTATCCGGCAGGGCTTTGCCGTCCAGAACTAGTTCCCACCGAAACACAGACAACCTTTCGGCTCTATGAAACTATTTCGCTGGGAGGGAGAGAGAAGCCAGACAAGTCTATGGCATGTGTATGAGAGCAAGGATGAGTATGAAGAGCTCCTCTTCATCTCCTTATATAGGCCAAGGCAAGGGGTAGGGTGGGACGTGGTATTACCAAAATACCCATGAGGTGAGCACACCACAAGGGCATAAGGGGAAAGCATGTGGTGCTCTATGGGGGAGCACCACCATGGCCGGCCCAACACCTTGCCCCCCATGGGGGGAGGGCCAACAACCCACCAACATGTCTCCATGAAACATGCATGCTCCCTAGACAAAAAGCCACCAAACAAGCAACCCCCGATTCGTGGGATCTTGTCCCCTCGCGCTGGGAGAAGATGTTTTCCGCGACCGTTTCTTCTGAAAAAATTTCGGAAGGTCCCAGAACATTTCCGGCACCCTCTAAAATTATTCTGGGCATGTTCCAAAACATTTCCGGTATGGTGGTTTTTATCAGCGAAAAGCAACAACAGCGGTTCCGGCAGCTCCGAAACATTTCCGGTTTTTTCTCCGGAAAAATCCCAGAAGTTCCCAGACCAATTCTGGAACCCTATAAGAATTTCCAGGCGTGTGCCGAAACCATTTTGACCTAATGGTATATTCCAATACAACTTTTCGGTTTTACCGAAACTCTTTCGATGTTCTCTCTCCGGAACTCTTCCGTTGTCTCCGAAACTTTTCCGGATACTTTCTCTCAGACTCCCTGTCTAGTGTTCAGCAGATAGATGACCCTTAAGCATGTGACCCTATAGGTTCGGTGAAGTATAGACATGACCAGAACACCTTCCGATCGATGATCAGCATCGGAGCCGCGGACACCCATATTGACCCCTATACCCACACGAATGAATATTCGAGTGAACCTCCAGTTTCCGTGTGCTATTCCTGTTGCTTCGTGATATGTTACAAAAGCCGAGGTGAGATTTATCGCATCCCCGTGGATCAACAACTTGTCCACTATGCCAGTTACCTCGTTACCGGTTTCGTTCTCTTTTCTCGTTTCCGCGTTCCGGCATCCCTGTGATCAAATCACATTGTGTCTGGCCAGACGATGATGGATACCATAACACCGAGAGGGCCCGAGAATATCTCTCCATCGTCGGAGGAGCAAATCCCAATCTTGAGCTATCTCGTTCCTTGTCATACCTTTCCGTGAACCCGTAAGCCGCCGTAATAGCCACCCAGTTTCGGATGACGTTTAACAAACCCCAAAGTTCACGAAGCAAGTACGAAGGAACTCGATACTCTCATGGTCAAAGGAATTATGCAAACATTAACTATCTTTGTGTTATTAACCATTAACTTGTGACGAATGTATCTCATAGCATAACATCAAATCGGGTCGATTCAACACAAGTGTTCTACCAACAATTGTGCCCTCAAAATTGCCGGCATAGTCATGCCCATGATCAGGAAAACATGATCATCATGCAATACTTGAGCCAGTCATAGAGGCATGACTAGGAATACATTTTACCGTTTATTATCCCACATGTGCACATGAGTTTCCCTCCAAGCCTCGTTTTATTTGTAGACTCAAGAATCATTGCAGTTATAGCATGGAACATAAACATTCATTACAAACCAGGAGATACAAAATAACTGTTATTACTGCCTCTAGGGCATATCTCCTACACCCTGATGCCTTGTGGAGTCCATGTGGGTCTTCTGGTACTCCCTCAAAGCTTCTCGGGTCTTTTTCCTTCCAGAAAAAATAGTCAAAAAGTTTCACTGCGTTTGGACTTTGTTTGGTATGGATTTTCTGGAAAACCAAAAACAAGCAGAAAGCAGCAACTGGCACTGGGCACTAGGTCAATATGTTAGTCCATGAAAATGATATAAAAGTGCACCAAAACCATATAAAATCATTGAAAACATGGCATGAATACTTCATAAATTATAGATACATTGGAGACGTATCAGCAGCCCACACACACGCAATAAACACCCGAATCTATGTGACTTCTGGAAAGCTTCGGTGAGGAACTACGACGCCGAGGGCCCCATAATCCATTATCACGCGTGGCGGTTAGTGCGTATACGTATCTTGCATCAATAACCAGAACTCAAGTCCTTGGTCGGCTAGGTGGAACAAACAACCCTGCTCTCCAGCACGGCCTCCCACCTATATGCCTTTAGTCATATTATTTTAATTAATTCCTGGAGCACACTGCGTGGACGGTCGGGATCCAGGCCCACCACTCCAGATGGTACTACGCCTGCCCTGCCGTGCCGCATGTAGGTGAGACCACACCAGATCACGTCACTGTACCAGTCTTCATGTCCATCTCGCATCATGTCGCAGTCCACCTCGCATCTTGTCGCAGGCCACCAAGTCCAAGTCCACCATATGATATAATGTAACATATAAGCTCATATATGCTCAAGTATCATAGTATAATATCTTAGTGATCATCACCCAGATCGATCACTGCCCAGCAATATAAGCGAAGCGGCACACGGCAAGGATGTAGGGCCAACTGTTGGAACACAAGCATAACTATACTAGGCGTGCTAGGATAACAGGTAAAGGCGTCAACAATAGGCGACAAAAACTGGCTATGCATAGGAATAGGAGAACAACTACCGACAATTAACTGAACTGATATTAATGCATGAAGTAGAGAGAAAGAATATGCGATATCTGGAATGATCAAGGGGGTTTGCTTGCCTTGTTGCTCAGCAGGATGGATCAGCTCTTCAGAAGCGTAGTCGTAGTCGTACTCTACCGTGGTCTCGGGATCTACCGATAAGAGACAAATGTCGGAAAGCAAATAAATAACAGACATTCTAAATGCAACACAATAATGCATGGCATGGCAAAGTGTGGTGCTGATCTAATCTAGTGCATTGCTACACAATTTAATTGAAGTGGGAATGCACCAAATAGCATTAACCCAACTCTAAATATTATTTATAAAATAGCCTATTAGTGTTTTATGGCTAGTAGTATTAAGATGTGGTTTGTCATGCATGAAAATGACATATTTGGATAGAGCATATTTTCTGATGATTTTTCATATATAATTTATATTGTTCCGAGTTAGTATGAATTAGTTATGAATTTCCAAAATTTATATGATTTTCCGGATTTTTGAAATATATTTTAATTCAAAATTTCGTTTACTAAAATACTTTTATTACTTAGGGCTATGCTTGCCACTGAGAATGACAGGTGAGGCCAGAGTGAGTCAGTTGCACAGTCAGCAGTTGACTGGGTCAACTATGACTATTTTGCTAGAAAGGTCTAATATTTGATATTTTTCAAAATATCCCAAAAACTTACAGTAAACACTACTTGTGCCCAATAGTAATATGGGAAATTTGAGCTCACTAGATAATTGCATGTGCGTTGCAATGGGAGCACAAACTAGATAGTAGATTAGCCCGTAACTGCATGTCTATTATTACCTTGGTGCGCTAAAATCTTACCTGATTTACCTGCTATCTTATTGTTACATGCCATCTTATTTTTGTACGCAATCACCATGATTTACCTGCCATCTTATTGTTAAGCACCTATTTGGTAAGAACTTATTGACTTACGAAACAAAATATTATTTCATTTTGGTAAGTTAATAAGACGTGGGACAATTGTGTCGGTTTTAGGGAAAACCCGGTGAGAAAAAACCAGAGATGGTCGGTAAAAAATCAAAAAGGAGGAGGCAGAGGGGAACATACATAGAGAAGTTGGACGAAGGAAAGAGCGAAACAGGAACCTTGCGTTCTTTTTAAGTAGTAGAGATAGAGATTTGATCTACGGGATTATGAGATATTGGCTTTTTTGCTAAACAGATCCAAATTTTGGTTCAAAATTTAATATTTTTAAAATTTTCTTAAAAAATCTAGTAAATACTACGTGTTCCCAGCAGTGTTCTGGGAAATTTTGACCTTACTTGGACTAAAGAATTGGGAGATATTGGCTTTTTTACTAAACAAATTCAAAATTTCATATTTTTGAACAATTTGAAAAAAATCCAGTAAATAGTACATGTTCCCAGCAGTATTCTGCGAAATTTTGACCTTATTTGGACTAAAGAATTGGGAGTTAGTTGCTTTTTTGCTAAACAAATCCAATTTTTTATTCAAAATTTCATATTTCAAAAAAGCTGAAAAAATTCCAGTAAATACTACATGTTCCCAGTAGTATTCTGGGAAATTTTGACCTTATTTGGATTAAAGAATTGGGAGTTAGTGGCTTTTTTTCACACTGTTAACTTTTGAAACCTCCCTCCATTTTCTTCCTACATTCGCCACTGACTTGGTAAGTGGTAACCCTTACCAGTGACGAGATTTTTTTGTGCCCGTCTGCAGTAGTGCTATGTTTATACCACCTACTTTCTCCCTTGGGATACGAAAAAACTTACTACTCCCTCCGTTCACAAATATAAGATGTTCTAACTTTTTTCTAATTCGGAAGTATATAAATGCATTTTAGCGTGTTTGTTCACTCATTTCAGTTCGTATGTAGTCCGTATTGAAATATCCAAAACATCCTATAATTGTGAACGGAGGGAGTAGTACTTTGGCTGACAAGTATAGCAAAACTGCACCTACTGCAAGTGTACGCAGAAGACTTGGACAGTCGACAAGTTACTATAAGGAGAACACAACTTAGACCATGTTCGGATAACTGCTTACGCATAACTTCCTTATGATTTGCTAGTACACTTTATAATGGACCTGTATTGGTCACGGTTGCTCTCGATTGTCACCACTCACCACTACGTATATGTTTATATAAGTTTGGGGGGAAAAGCATGCTTACTATCTCTAATTTTCGTTTCTCACACTGTATGTTCTCAGGTCACGTCGGCTGTGTATGTGTTCCGTAAGTCATGGTCGCCATCGGCCGACAACAGGCTATTGGTTGCAGCAATTTTGCTCTTCATCTTCGGGACTGTCAAATGCATCGATGAGCTTCGATAGCGTATCCACCTTTGTGAATGATCTTCGGAGGACGACAAGTAGCCAGCCTTTTTTTTTTTTTTTTGAGGGGCACAAGTAGCCAGCTTGGACTTCAAGAATAAGTACAGGAAGCAATGACTTTCTTTCAGGAGACTCGGGCAAATAGTGGCCCAACTCCATTTCCACCTATCATGCCCGTCCATTCGTATGAGAAGCTGCTATTTGTAGACTTTGCACATAGCTATTCTGACCGCCTTGTTAACCAAAAATACTTCTGGGTCCTTGACCACTTAGAAATGCAAGTGGTGATCAGATCAGGACTCGCCAACACTTTTGAACTTCTCTACACCAAAAATCATGCTCCACGCACAGGCAATTCTCAGCAACCTATCCATTATTTTTTGGTAACGCTGGACCAATGGTGGCCATCGGTTCTTCCACAGTATTGACAACCAAAGCATACAGGGGTGTCGATGTCATTGTCACATTGCTGTTGTTGTACGGCACTCTCTCTATGGAGTTTATTTCTGCGTTCTTAGCAGTACGTTCCGGTGGAGTGGCCTGACATGGTTGCTCAACATAGCCTTTTTGGATCCTTTGCCCACAACAAACGGCACATCAAATTGATGAGCTTCGCAAGACTTTTACATTGCAAGGACTTGCTTGACCGATACTGGTGCATGGATCCCTGCCACTCATCGGCGGCGGCTGGTTCATGTACACATTACTATGATGAAGGAGGATTTCGTAAAGGATGTTGCATGCTGGGACTTGCATAGATCACAGGGGCCAGTGGATACTTGAGGGCATGTATAATTTGGATCACCTTGACTAATGGCTGGAGCTTACATAAGCCATTTGACGAGAGAGTCTTTCTATGGTACATAGCCGCGGATTTCTGCTTTCGCTCCGGCGTAGATCCTGGTCCTACCCGATGCAGAGAAATGTCCAACTGTATGCTGCATCTCCTGTTTGCCAATCCTCAGATGCTAAAGCGAGGCAGCAGGAAGAGTCTGCTCAAAGACGCCTACAACCAATTCAGTGACATCTTCAAGGGTGCAGATAATAATTGATAAATTGGAGTCTGGAGAAGTCTCACACAGAAGTATTGTTCACGTGCTTGCTCAAATGTTGATGGCTAGAGTGTATTTGCACGCCAAGAGCCTTGGTTCGGGTGGAGAGTTCCTCTAGGTTGTACCCCTCCTGTTGGCATATTCAGGAATGCCAACACTCCCTGATAGGCTTCAGGCGCCACGGCCATTTGTATATCGGGGAGAAAGCTCGGGACATTCATATTCCTCTGCATCCAACTCCAGAAGAGAAGGCACCGCTCCTGAGCTCGACGAGATTGTTGTCCTAACATAATAGCTCCGCCCTTATTTATCTTGCATGTGTGACGGTGCCTTTACTGTAGTTCTTATTGCACTAAATTTATGTTTGTTGTTACGTTCCCATGATCATGTTGTACTCCCTCCGTTATCAAAAGGAAGACATATAACTTTTGGCTCAAGTCAAACGGTACAAAGTTTGTAGGAAAAACTATCAACAACTACAATACCAAATTAGTATAGTTATATCCATAATAAAATAAAGTTCTACATTATATCTATTTAGTATTGTAGTTATATTTCCATTCCATCCAATTGGTAGTTCAACTGTGGGAACCTTCTTTGTTACTACTTATGAGAGGGTTCTGAATAATGTATGGCATACTCGTTTCGTGTTACTACCTCAGAGAAATGTGGTTCGTGCAAGTTCTGGATTTTGAGCATGTGGTACTGAACTTTCTGCACATTGTGCCCTGTGATCTTCTAGACTTCTCAACATTTTGCTATCTAACTGCTTGTTGAATGTGTGATGTAATGACAGACTTCTCTTGCTTATAAGATGTTTTTAAGTATTGCTGAGTAGTATCAGGCATGCCCTGCTCTCCAATTGCTCGACAGGGCCGTCTCGCTGCCCACTTGTGGTTTACCTAGTCCCTATTCTGTTAGGATTTAAGTTTCAATCAGGTGTGGTCTTGACAATCGTATCCTTATGATTGCTGCTCATGGATCAGACCGCAGATATCATTCTCCATGCTTGGGTGCTTGCTCAAATACTCAATGCTCAAATACTCAAGACAAGTGAAGCATGGGTGTCTGGAGTGCCATGCAATGGTGGGATTTCTAGCAGCTGCAAATCCTTGTACTGGCCAGCCTCGGAATCCAATACCTCCTCGTGATCCATGACCTGGAGGTATTCTGGGCGCCTAACCTATTGATGCACCTTGTTGGGCAGATACCACTGCCTACAACCTTGAAGGCAATTAACTGTGTAGTCGACAAATACTAATTTCATTGTCAGCTTAGGTTCTTGCATGGCAGCTTTAATTTTTAATACCTTCGGTTTTCTTTATGTTTGATTATTTTGGTGAAGGGACGAGAAACTGAAAAATGAAAGTGATGAATTATGGAACCACACTTTCGACCAATACACCTTATTATAGCCACCAATATCGGTGGTTCTAAGTAATCTGCTCAAAGGAATTTGAATAAACCATGTTAGATATTCCATATCCCTTAGGCCTTAGCACAGTCCCAATCAAAAAGTAAATACAGATATATCACATCCAGCTTAGGAGAATCATTTAGAATTTAGAAATAACATACGGTGCATAAAAAGCACAATTCAAAATAATAACTGCATGGTGAACTTCATTACAAGCAACAACTGAATAACTGGAAAAGAGCTCGCCCTACAGCACCCAAATAAACTGTAACTTGCATGGTGAACCATTCAGCTTACATACTATTGTGATAGAACTGATAAGAGTAAATCTTAAAAAAACAGTTTTTGTTGGCCTAATGTTTGGGGGGAGGGTACTGCAGTTTTATTATCCCATAATAAAATGGCAACCTTCTGAAACATGTTGGATAAGTTGGGTACGAGAAATGCAGTTCCTAACATTAAGCTGTCACCTTCAAGAAAATTAACCCCCTCACAGACATCATCTAGACTCGCGACATTGCGCTAGTAGAGAACTATTGACCGATTCCAAGTAAAAATGCAAATGTATTCCTCCAACCCTCCCAGTCCAAATACATCCAGGTGGCCATTAACGTAGGCATTCCATATATCACGCACTTATTGAATCTTTCTCTCCCAAGAGCGTGGCGCCTAAAAGAACAGTGGATCATAATAACAAATGGCAAATCAGCGTACAGCAACTAAGAAGAGCAAATTAATCTGCATATATACAATTATTCGGGATCGTGGTCTCACCAGAGGGGGTCGCTTGGATTAGGCTCGACATGTCTGAAGAGATGGTGGATCAGATCTTTGTTGTTTTTCACGTACCTACGGCCCGGGTATCTCTTATCCATGTCGGCAAGCAGGTAGAAAAGCTCGTGTTTCTTGATCTCTATTTCTGTTATTTGGCGATGCGCCGATTCTCTCTCAGCGTCAAGCTCTGTGGCGGGTTTGCCAGAGGGATGCTGTGTGGCGACAGATCGAAGATGAGATTTGTAGCCATCAATCGATTACCATGTCGCAGTACCAATTAATCGCACAAAGAAGACAAGATTCTTTCTACTATGCTGCGAACTTTGAACAAATATCTAGATCGAGTCATACGCAAAAATAAAAGGTTGGGATTTTGGGTCGTGTCGACCGTACCTGCAAGGTGGTGTTGCCGCTTTGTGGGTGGGCGGCTGCGGCGGCACCGGAAGGGCCTTTCCAGCAGGCGGCGCCACCGGAACACATAGATCGGCCGCCGTGGTTGAAACTTTGGAGCGGCCGGCGCCGCGCCTCCTTGACCAGCGGCGGCACAAAGGCCTTGTAAAGCTGGCCGCAGATGAGCCTACTCATCACTGCCGCCGCCGCTGCCGGTCCCGCCGCCGTGTATCCTGAGGGGGGGGGGGCTTTCTTAGGGTTGGCTCTGTCGCGGACCGTATTGCGCCACAAAGCCCACACGCATAGAGCCTGTTAACTCATTCGTCGCTAAGGTTTTCTTTCGCATCGCACTATTTGCCGAACGAAGATAGAAAAAAAAAGGCTACCACTCTGTACTCTGGCGGTATAGTGCTACAGAGTGCTCCACTCCCGACAGGGGCCCACCTTTCTGTCTCCATAATGCTAACACGGATTCCCCCCACCTATTTCAGAAAAAAAGTATTCTTCCCCCGGACGTTTTCTGCCCGTGTTGGCTACTCGCTGATGGGCTGATGGTACATTTCCACAGATCCCCATCCCAGAAATAAAAGATGTTTCTGGTCCAAAACGTCCACACCGGCCGGCGGCCGGCAGGAGCAGATGGGAGCAAAATTACGATCTCTGCTCCCCGGGTAGGTAAACTGCATGTGGTTTGCTATATAATCTTACTTCCTGTTCAATGGAAATCTCACATCCAACAAAATTTAGCGATGTGTTGGTCCATGTAAAAAGAAGTACTGTAGAGGCATTGTCATTACTCATCCTTACAACGTAGACAAAAAACACATGGCCAGAATTACTATAACAAAAGACACATAGAGTGCAGAGTTACAACCGAATTGTAAGTTTTCGAAGATGACATGCCACCGTATGGAGTCAAATTGCATGCCACTTTGAAACATCAGAAACTTACACCTGATTGATGTTATGGGTGCTTGTTCTTCCAGAATTGTATAAAATCTATTTGGCGCCAGGTCTACAAAATACGGTTACTAATAAGTTTGTTATAAATGGGATCAGATTGTCCAGAGCAGCATTATTCATGTTGTTTATTTTGTCAAATGCAAGCAGATCTCAAGATCCATCCCGGCAGCATTGATCTTAATAATTCGCCTACAGAGAAAAGGAGATTTTTGCAATGAACCTAACACGAAAGCAGGTGCAGCTGTGACAGACCTGCATGTTATTGTCCTTGAAGAAGGTACTACAAATACTTGACCAAGGTTTGAAATTGGTGCAGCAACCAGTGACACGATTACCAGATACGAAAAGCCATGACTAGGTTCAAACAACACCAGACACTAGTAACCCAAAACCACATACCTTACCAGGGCAATTGACTTCTGGGGATTAAGCAAAGTTACATTTCAATTTGTATGAAAAGCATGTTGGATTTTCCGCCAAAATCAGCACTTCAACGAACTCCTAGGAAATCTGCTATATACAACAAAAAAACAGTTGCTTATTTCTTTGCAACCAATGTCACAAAGTACAGAAGGAAGGGGAGCACCTCCAGTGGAACAGAGAACCCAGATAATCACAAAAAAATAAAAATGTCACGACTTACAAAGCAATAAAACTACATCCCGTGTCTAACTACGAAACTGCTACTCATGTCTGCGTTAGCTGCCATTTCGAAAGAAAAAAAAAATCTGCGTTAGCTACAAAACAACACCCCCATGTTTGTGTTAACTAAACTACATCCAGAAAAAAGGCAAAAATTATAATATTTTTTTCTAATAGGTTAGCTGCTGAAAATAGATACTGTAGTATTCTTACACTAACCTACATTCATGTATTGAGTGTGTTAACTGCAAAATTACATCAAGAAGAACAAAAATCAAATGAGAAAAAATGAAATATCCCATTGATGGTACATATAACTCCAGCCCCAAGTAAAACCAAAACACAACCTCTGAAAATCGCTAAGAATCATGATGATAGATAAGCAGCTATACTAGTTACAACTCACTGGTTAGGAACTAGATTTGCCGCTCATCCCAGACACATGGTTTGAATCAGGATGTTCATGTTTGGTGAGCGGAATTTACTGAGTGTATAAAGTTCACAGTTAACTATCAATCTACACGAGTAAATGCTTAACAAACGATTACAAAGCCGTGGAATAGCACGGTCTCCAATCCCACCGGTGGGGCCGCCGGCAAGGCATTCAGGGTGGATGCGGCCGGCGAGAGGACGCCAGGGAGAATAAATCGCCGAAGGGATTAGTGAGTGAGCACGGTGGAGGAAAGGGGAAATGTGTTTCTCTCTTGTCTCTTCCTCTCAATTGCGGCGCAATTGCACAGCCGGGCCAGGGTGGGGGGGGGGCTTACCGTGGGTGCCATGCGGCTGCGGGGTGGTTGGCCTGCTTATGCCAGAGCACACCTGGTTAGGCGGAGAACGTGGGAGCGCCCAACACCGGTACGCCGGGAAGCCGAGCCAGAGACGCAGCGAGAAGACCGCCGGACGTCGCAGAGCAGGCGGGACTATCCAACGCAGCAGCGGCGCGACGGGGAATGGATGGGGCCGTAACCCTAGCTCGCAAGCGTGGCTATGGCCGAGGCGGGGAGGCAGAGAGACCTTGGGGGGCAGCGGAGCGGCGGTTGACGAACGCCACCGGCCGGATGAACCGGCTGTGGTGAGATCGACGGCGGGGACTGTGACGGGGTGCGGCGACCGGCAATGTGCGTGCGGGTGAGGACGAAGGGGAGCGAGATTCGTGCGGGTCAATTCGTTTTCGTTCTCGTGGTCCACTTCCCCTCCGCGACTGATGTTGGCCGCAGGATCCGCATCGCGCGGACGAGCACGTGAGCGGGCAGTAGCACAAAACGTGGTCAGCCACGGTATAGAAATTGGAAAAATGGAAAACTATTTGCCGAACATTTTTTTTTATTATTATTATTAGTAACAAAAAACGCTACGGCTCGGCTGGCTGATTTTTCTACGCGGGGTGACCCCCTCCGTGGCCGCCGGATCTGATTTTGATCAGATGGCTCGGGAGCAACCTCTACCCATAATCTAGGCTTGCATTGCAATCCGTTCGACCAGGCACGAAAGAGGGCAGCGACGGCTGGATCCTTCGGCGACGACAACAGACACAGATCTCTACGGTGACGACGATGAAGACACAGGTCCCTACCAGCAGAGACCTCCATGACTCAGTCAGGTACCGACAACGGCAAGAACAACCCCGCCGAAGCCGCCACCGACAACATTGACGGCACGGGCGAGAGGGTCAATGGTCGTCCTGACCGAGGATCTCCACGAAGCCATCCAAGCCAAACCAGGAGTCGGATTACGGCGCGGGACCTAGCCGCAGCGGCCGGACGGACTTCTCGATTGTTGCATACCTCGCTACCGGCAACAGCTCCAATTCTATGGCCGGACTCTCTAGTCATGGCGAAAAAAAAATAGTTTGGCGCGAATTGCTACAAGGCTCTTGTTCAGGATGAAGCTTTGTTTCTGCAATAGAGGTCGTGTTTCGTAAGGAAAAAACAAGGCTCTTGTTGCAAAAGACTCTTCTTCGAGGTGATTCCACAAATACTGTCGGATCTATGCTAGATTTTGTTTTCGCAATAGTGGTTGTGTTCAGAAGAGGAAAACGGTTCAGGTGATTGCAACAAGGCTCTTGTTCCAGAGGGTCAAGCACAACAAGGTTACAGAGGGCCAAGCGTAACACTAACCCTATTGCAAATGTGGGTGTTGCTCATGTGAGAGAGATCGGATGGCTATTCGAGGCTTCATCCAACGGTCGGCGAGGCGGACAATCTTTTTGCATTATCACACAACCGACGCGTGCCACCACTCATTTTTTAGGCATAAGGTCTATCATAGGTCTTTACAAACATACCCATACAGAAAAAGGAAATCATATTCAAATTCTTGGGTTGGGGGAGGGGATGGTGGGTCGAGTGTTTTTCCGTTATGCATCCACCGGTGTCTCGGTGGATCAAAGATGTTAAACCATAGGAGCTTGTAGAAGTAGCGGCCCAACATTCTTATAGCGCATTTCCAGCCACGCAACACCACACCGTTTTCCTAATTAGTACACACACAACATCAAAGGGAGAACCTGCCCCTGTTGAGAAACACCTATCGAACTTGATCCCGTAGTATTCATATCAAATACTCCCTCCGATCCAAAAATAAGTGTCCCAATTTTGAAATTAAACTGCGACACTTATTTTGGATCAAAGGGGGTACCATTTAACACAATTTGTTCTTTTTAGGAAATATTTATTTTAGAGACAAAGTGAAGTGCTGCAGAAACACCATGCCTTGGCGCCAACGACGGCGACACTTGTGGGTTCCGCGCGCTTCTTGAAGACGTCATTGTGGTTCTTCTCTTCGTGTCAGGGCTCCGGGTGAAGACCTTTGTCCGGTGTGGACTCGACAGCGGCGACGCTCTGCACCGTTCTCCCTCTTGGGGGCATTGTTGTGGAGTCTAGGTGTGCTAGGTCATGGCGTGGGGGCGTTTAGTTCGTCCGGTGCTTGTTGCTAATAGCGTAGTCGCGTGTGTCCTACGTGTGCCGGATATCTCAGGATTGGCTTTGTAAGAGGGCTACCTCACCATTTTGTATCGTTCGACCGTGTACTGTGTTCAGATGTTGTCTTATTTATAAAGTGGGGTGAAAGCCTGTTTCGAGAGAATTAAGCCATTCATGATAGTCTGAGCCTCAGTAGTCGCGGCATCATTAATAGAAGGCACAGTGCAGTTTCCCGCCTCGACAAAAGACCACGGTCGTCTCTGATTGCACCAGTCCCATCTGAACATGATTCCTCATGGAAGGAAGCATCAATGGTGTGCAAACCTATATAATGATCAAGAGCATGTAGATAGCTTCAAAACAAGCAAAAAACACAAAAATTGGAGTCCTTACTCAAAAGTTACGACAAAATGGTGAAGCGACCGCGATAGTTTTTTTTGGGGGGGGGGGGGGGTCAGACAGTTCGGCCAAAAACCCTTCTCTGACTGTTTGTCCGGCCCCTTTTCCACCTTGGGTGGAGGGTGGACAGTCCGGCTTGAAATGCCCAGACAGTCCGGCCTGAAGTACCCGGACAGTTCGACCCGAAGTGCCCGGACAGTCCAAGAGACCGCGAAAAATCCAGACCATGAATTTGAGGTGAGACAACTCGACTTTGGGGCAAAAAAAGAGATTTCGATGTCAAAATTGAAGAGGGGGGATAGGATATTGGGATGCAAAGTAGGCTAGAGCAACTGCAAAACACTGGATATGTGGATCAAATCCAACCAAAACTCACTAGCAACGACAAATCGCTCAAAATCGGGCAAGGCTATTTTTAGTGCGAATTTTCAAATTAGGTATGAAAAATCCAAAACAGGCTAAAGTATGAGGGTGGGGGCTCCAAATCGTGGCAACCTTGCTCATGATGCCAAATAATACGGGGCATATCACAAATGTGGCATGCTCTTCATGATTGAAGAGCGATTTGGGGGGAATCGACCTCCTCCTCGGGACCCGAGGCGACGAGGCGATTTGGAAAACAATTGATTCAAGGGATTTGGAAATGAAAAACATCTCGCACTTCTCCTCCTCCTCCTCCTTGGGACCCGAGGCGATGAGGCGATTTACCCCTCCTCGCCCTCCTACCTCCCCACCCACCTCCGTTGCTGCACCCTCCACAAACCCTTCCAATCCATCCATCGAGCCTCATGGTGGGCGCTCGCCGTCGCAGAGTGCGTGTCCGTCGACTGCAACCGGCGACGAGGGTGGCGGAGCCAGTTGCTCTTCCGGCTCCTCAACTCGATGCGAGCTCGCCGGAGGCGCGTAGGGAGATGAAATCACAAGGAACACTCAAGGACAAGATCAACTCTAAATCCCTCAAATATCAAATCAAAACAAGAGGTGCATCTTGCATCCAAGAACAACAAAGAAAAGTAAAAGAAATAAGGATAGTTCTTCCCAAACCTCCGCGAGAGATGGGGATCTTCTTCAATCCAAAGGATGTGGAGGTATTGATAATCCAATGGTAATCTTCTCCAATTAGGACGTCTTGATCCTCTAACAGAAGATACGATGAGCAAAGCTCTCTCAAGATCTAGTTTATGTTTTGTTAACCCATAAAGTGCAAAAGGTGCGGTTTATATAGTCTAGGGACGAAGGGGTAGGTGTGAAGAGACACATGACCGTACGCCCAATTCTTGTGCGCAGGCAGATGGCCAGACAGTCCGACTGAAATCAAGCCGGATAGTCTGTGCGCTGATGTTCGCTTGGCTTCGGGTTGAAACACGTCAATGGCTGGAAAGTCCGGACGAGTATTGTGAAATTCTGACGGCTGACATTGGATTGGCGGACAGTCCGTGGACTGTCCGACACTTTGTCCGATTCGAGGTTTTTGCTCTCGGGAGTCCGCGAAGTTGTAGCGGATTGTCCAGCCATTTGGCCAGGTTGTTCGGCCGCCTGTTTGTGGCAGCTCTTCCTCTCTTCGTCTTGCGCTTCTGTCTCCGCTTCCAGGGCTTCCTTTGTGGATGGTGTAGGCGTAATCTTGTGCTTGCGTGCTCTTTCTGACACATGTGACACTCGGCTCAAACCTATACATGCAAGAGGAAGAAAGGTAAGTAGTATATCATACTCGAAGGGGTCAAGTAGACATATATAAAGAAGAAGATTCGTCTTTATATGTATGATGTGGAAGATGTGGGTGTTTGTTGACCATGGACGCCTGACATAGTAATGTTTGTGGGATGCTCCGCATCATAAGCCAATGGTGCTAAACCAACCAGCGTAAAGGACCACTAACCCTTCATTGCCAAGTGAAAAATAAAACTCTGTAAACGGCCAAACAAGCCTCTACCACGGCGCGCGGTGAAGCGCGCTTAGGCCTCGCTTGGATTAGCGTTTTGCCTCTTGCTTACCCCGTAAGGCATTGTCTTGTAAAGTTAAGTTATTCAGATGGGCTGCTTTGTTCGTCGTATCAGGCTTGTAATAAGCTGCCGGTTCGTGATACACGCGTTCACTGGTCATTTTCCTTTTCAGATGTAAATGACTTGTGGCCGGTATTATACATCTGTAAATTAAAGGATGCGACTAGGCGGCACCCGGGCGCCCGTTCGCGGGAGCGAGCGCTCTCGCACAAAAGAAAAGTCATGCGCGCCCCACGCCTCGTCCCTCCACCTGATCGAGTCGATCACACGTTCGTTGTTGTCCTCGGTCCCCCCTGTCCCCAGCGCCTCACGCGACCCTTTCCTCCCTTTTCCTTGAAGGACAAGCCCAAGCAGGGGCCGCCTTCCTCCTCCCTGCTCCTCCTTTCTTCCTCCAAGACATATCTGGAGATCAAGGGCAGCTAGCTTCCCTCATCAATGGCGTCTTGAAGAACAACCCCACGCAGGGACCCCTCCTTCCTCCTCCTTTCTTGCTCCAAATCAGATCTGGAGAACAAAGGGCAACCTATCTCCCCCCAAAAAGGTAAGCACCACCTCCCCCCCCCCCCCCCCCCCCCCCTCTCTCCTACTTGGTCTTCGATCAACTCTTTCTTACTAAGCCACCCCAGCCCTGCCTTTTTGAACATCAACTGGTTTTTGGTTTGTTTTTTGATCTGGTGAAAAACAAGAGCAATTGGTCGACTGCTTTCAGCCAACCCTATGGTATGCATGGAGCAACGGGGTATAATGCACTGTTTACCTTGATGTGCAACTCTAGTCAAACAAAAACAACACTAGTACAAAAATAGCGCAACCCTTGATGTGCTGTTTAGCAGACAAAAGTGTACAAAACCAGGCAGTCCCTCAAAAACTGATTCTCTAAACATGAAGCAACTATATATGTATGCATTGAAACAACTCTGTGCAGAAAAAATTGCGGTGTGCAGGACCATTGCGCAGCTTTGGGCATCGTAGCTGTCCAAAAGTCTAGAGCTGCCTTTATGAGGTGTAAGAACAGGGCAACTCTAGTACTAAACACATGCAACTCATGTGCTGATTTAGGGTACATTTTGCATCAGCCAAACAACGCATGAAGTATATAGTAGAAAAGCATAAAACTCATGTTCGAAGTAGTAGTAACGTGTGTGTGCTAAAACACAACTTTTGCGTTCAGTATGATTCTCGCTAAGACACAAACCACAAACACGAAAAATCAGATTCGAACAAACCCACATTCATGTACTTTGCTACATTGCAGATGGTCTCACTAAATAAAAAAGTATAAACTACACCAAAGATAGGCCTTCCTCCCCCTTGTAAGCTCTCCGTCAGATATGCACGTTCTTTCCATCATCAAAAGTTGTGATTCTGTTGCTGAAAAAAGCATAAATGGAAAACACATATCACATAAAACAACCATTGCTGCTATATATGGGTGTCATACTGCTAGAAACATAAGGGTAGAAGAAAAAGAAACAAAAACTTTTGAGAAAAAAGAACATGGAAGTTGCCTCTGTTTAACTTTATAGTTGCCCAAACATCTGCCTATAGTTGCTCCTTTTATTCTAGAACTAGTTTATGCAAAAGATGATGCATGTTTTTGTGGTGGGCTAACACACAATTTATTGCAGCTTGATGTGCTGACAAAATAACAACTATTAGTAACTACAAAAAAGATGATTGATCTGAATGAACCACCGCTTGACGTAGAGTCCGCCAACATTTCAGTTGAGTTGGTGATATGTCTCCAACGTATCTATAATTTTTTATTGTTCCATGCTATTATATTATCTGTTTTGGATGTTTTATATGCATTAATATGCTATTTTATATTATTTTTGGGACTAACCTATTAACCTAGAGCCCAGTGTCAGTTTCTGTTTTTTTCCTTGTTTTTGAGCTTTATAGAAAAGGAATATCAAACGGGGTCCAAACATAATAAAACTTTCGCGATGATTTTTCTTGGACCAGAAGACACCTATAGGACTTGGAGATGAAGTCACAGGAGTCCCGAGGAGACGACAAGCCTCAAGGGCGCGCCCCTGGCTTGTGGGCCCCTCGGAGGTCCTCTAACCCTAATCTTTGGCCTATAAATTTAGAAATATTCCCAAACCTCTAGAAGCGTCCACCAAAATACTTTTCCGCCGCCGCAAGCTTCTGTTCTCGTGAGATCCCATCTTGGGGCCTTTTCCGGCCGTCTGTCTGATACGTCTCCAACGTATCAATAATTTTTTATTGTTCCATACTATTATATTATCTGTTCTGGATGTATTATATGCATTAATATGCTATTTTATATTATTTTTGGGACTAACTTATTAACCTAGAGCCCAGTGTCAGTTTCTGTTTTTTCCTTGTTTTTGAGCTTTGCAGAAAAGGAATACTAAACGGAGTCCAAACGGAATAAAACTTCACGATGATTTTTCTTGGACCAGAAGACATCCACGGGACTTGGAGTGCAAGTCAGAAGAGCCACGAGGCGGCGACAAGGGTGGAGGGCGCGCCCTAGGGGGGCGCGCCCCTGGCTTGTGGACCCCTCACTACTAGGAAAATGCTTACACACAGTAGCATAGTAGTAGCGTTGTAAAATAGTAACCGCTGCTGCTATTTAGCAGTAGCGCTTTTCCTAGAAAGCGCTACTAGTAAAACTCTAGTAGTAGCGCTGGGAAGCAAAAACGCGCTACTACTATGTGGGACAAGACGAGGCCACCGACGGTCGCTGGAGTTGTAGCGCTGTACAGAAACAAGCGCTACTACTAACAGTTTAGTAGCAGCGCTTAATTGTACTGCGCCGCTACTGCTAATGGGCCCCACTTAGTAGTAGCGCTGTTCCAGGAGAGCGCTACTACTAAGTCCCATAGCAGCAGCGCTTTTTACTAAGCAGCGCTACTGCTAATTGCGGCTGGTGCCACCTTTTTCACCCCTCCCCCTCCTCCCCCACTTTGCCCTCTCTCCCCCTCCTTTCCCCTCTCCACTCTCCACCATTGTTGCTCTTCTTCTCTCTTCCTCCTACCTCTCTTCTCTTCTCTCATCATTAATGGCACCCTCCTCCATAAATGGCCTCTCTCTTTCTCCTACACCTCTCTTCTCTCCCCCATTAATGCCCCCCTCCACCATAACCCCTCTCCATTAGTTAGCTAGCTAGATTCACCTCTCCTCCCCAACAACTAGATCTAGCTAGCTATTTAGCCAGCCACACGTGCTCTCTTGATCGTTCTCTCTCATCATCTAATTAACCGCGCGTGCTCTCGGTCTCTCTCGGGAGATATATAGGTGAGTAAAAAGTTGTTCATTTCAAGAACGGGAATATGTGTGTGAATGAGAATATGTGTGTTTGGGATATATATATGGAGAGATTTGTGCGAGTGACATGCCCTCGAGTTGCTTATGTTTTGCCGAAATGTCGATTTATTTCCGTTTCGGTGAATTTCGAGCAAACTCAATATGTCCTATTTTTAGGCAAGGTCATGCCAAAATTTTATATATATGACTTTGAAGCATGCATTATTTATTTTATAACCCTTTTGCTTGTTATACCGTGTAGTCGGTCATGAAGGTGAGTGGATGGAAGGTGGAGCGGTACATGCAATCCGCGGTGATGGACATGTATGCAAATAATCGGACTAGGATTAGATGTCCGTGTGCAAGATGCAAGGAAGGAGTCCTTTTGGACCCTTTTGATCGTGGCACTTTGAAGGCGCACCTGCTGATGAATGGTTTCATGGATGGCTATACTCAGTGGATAAGTGAAGAAGATGATGATGATGAGGACGTCCACATGGCAGGGAATAACGACATGGGGCTAGACGAAGAGATGACCGATCGACATGAAGACGATGGCGCCGAACATGTCGGCGGGGAAGAGTCCGGAAATGACGACGGCGGCGGAGAAGATTCCGGACACGGCGAAGAGGAGTCCGGACATGGCGGAGAAGAGGCGGCGATCACTGAGGGAGTCCTGGATTAAGGGTTCCTCGGGCGTCCAGGCTACGTAACGTGGGCCGGACTGATGGGCCATGAAGATACAAGACAAAAGACTCTCTCCCGTGTCCGGATGGGACTCTCCTTGGCGTGGACGGCAAGGTTGGCGTTCGGATATGAAGATTCCTTTCTCTGTAATCGACTTTGTACAACCCTAGTCCCCTCCGGTGTCTATATAAACCGGAGTGTTTAGTCCGTAGGGGGAATGATAATCAGACAGGTTAGACTTCTAGGGTTTTAGCCATTACGATCTCGTGGTAGATCAACTCTTGTAATACTCATATTCATCAAGATCAATCAAGCAGGACGTAGGGTATTACCTCCATAGAGAGGGCCCGAACCTGGGTAAACATCGTGTCCCCCGTCTCCTGTTACCATCGACCTTAGACGCACAGTTCGGGACCCCCTACCCGAGATCCGCCGGTTTTGACACCGACATTGGTGCTTTCATTGAGAGTTCCGTTGTGTCGTCGCTAGAAGACTCAATGGCTCCATCAATCATCCACAACGATGCGGCCTTGAGGGAGGTCTTTCTCCCCGGCCAGATCTTCGTATTTGGCGGCTTCATACTGCGGGCCAACTCGCTTGGCCAACTAGAGCAGATCGACAGCTATGCCCCTGGCCATCAGGTCAGGTTTGGAAGCTTGAACTACGTTGCTGATATCCACGGAGACTTGATCTTTGACGGATTCGAGCCCATGGCAGCCGCTCCCTACCACCGCGATGAACATGACCTAAATCTGTCATCGGACCATACCCGGGAGATAGCGCCTGTAACTGCCCTGGCCCTAGATCCAGAGCAGATTGCGCCATCCGAGGACGGGAAGCTCAACCCCGCCATGGAAGCCGCAGACTCAGCGGTGTTGGAGCCGCACACAGACCCAACTTTGAACGGGATCTGTGTCACCGGAACCTCGGATTCGTCTCCGGCCACAGGTTCACAATCCAGCGCTACTACTATTTTGAGTTAACCCGCGAGGGCTCAAATTTTGCCAAGTCCACCAAGTCCCAATCCCCCACTCTTCCCCCACTCTGTCGCCGCCGCCGTCGCCCTGCCCTCCCTCGCGCCGTCCGTCGCCCTCGACCGCCGGCCGTCGCCCCTGGCCGCCGTCGACCTCGTCGCCGGCCGTCTCCCGAGCCCGCCCTCGACCTCATAGGCGTCTCCCCTGCCCGCCCTCGACCACAACGCCGCCCCCGCCTCTCCCTGCCCGCGCGCCCTCGACCTCGCCGCCGCCGCCGTCCGCCGCCCTCCACCTCCGTCCTCGGCTTCTCCTGCATTGCCGTAAGCCTCTCCTCTCCCCTGCCCTCCTCTCCCTCTCCTCTCCCTGCCCTCCTCTCTCTCTGTTTAGGGCTTTTAGGGCAAGTTAGCAAATTTAGCAAAAAAATTAGCAAAGTTAGCAAATTTAGCAAAGTTATCAACTTTTCTTAGCAAATTAGGGCAGTAGCTGATTAGCAAATAGGTATAAAAAATAGTAGCAAAAAAATTTCAAAAAATAGTAGCAATTTAAAAAAACAGTAGCAAAAAATTAGGTATAAAAACAGTAGCAAATAAAAAAAAGTAGCAAATTAAAAAAACAGTAGCAAAGTTAGCAAAATTTTGAGCAAGTTAGCAAAAACAGTAGAGAGAGAGAGAGCAAGTTTGTAGCAAGTTTGTAGCTATTTTTGTCATTTTTGTGCATTTAAGTACAAGCATGCTTTTGCTTGAATGATATATGTCATTGATGTTATATGTTGGTTTTGCAATGTTGGTTGAATGTCGAAAAATATCCGAGTGGCCTATGTTTTGCCGGAATGTTGATTCATTTCCGTTCCGGCAAATTTCAGGCGCTCCATATGTCCACTTTTTAGCAAAGGTCATGCCGAAAATTTCCGTGATTTTCGGCATGACTTGTGCTAGAAACTAGGACATATGGAGTACCCGGGATTTGCCGGAAGGGGAATGAATCAACATTTCGACCAAACATAGGCCCCTTTTTCCTCTTCATTATATCTTTTATTTACAATTGTTGATCAATAGGAAACATGTCTACCGACGCCGAAGTCGTGGGTGGTCCTGCTCGCCTCGAAGACCCCATCGAGGCAGCAAATCACTATATCGATTACTTGGACGAACACCAGATGGGGTTGCATGGTGGCGGCAGTGGCACCAACCCCGACACCGACGCCGACACCGGCACCAACACTAGCACCGGGACCGACACCACCCCCGAGACCGGCAACGATGCTGTCGTAGCCGGTAAAGCACCGAAGAAGAAGAGGACACGAAGACCAAACGAGCTTGGCATCGGACAAATTGTGGTCACGGAGATGCACCCCAAGAAGTTAGAGCCAACGGCGCCGGAGGATGCGCGCTCTTGCTGGGGCAATCAACTTGGATGCATCCTCAGGGAAACCACCAACATCAACGACGAGAGGTTGAAGCAGATACCACATATGGCGCACATGCTCCTAAAGAAGTTGCACAATAGGTTCCTGTTCCCCGGCCGGAATGAAGGCAAATATAAAGAGCCGTGGGACGACGTCGCCATGACAAAGATAAACGACAAGGCGATGGTGACGTTCACCAATGACTTGTCCTCCTGGAAAGTTCGGGTGAAAAAGCGATTGCGAAGAATGAACCGTGGTCCAAGATTCATGCTGATAATCCGACAATAACGGAAGAGGACTTTGCAAAATTCAAGGAGAATTGTGGTAAAGAAGAAGTCAAGGCAAGGTCGGAGAAAATGAAGGCGCTCCAGGCCAGGAACACGCCTCCCCACCACCTAGGAAGCCGTGGTTACGAGGGGAAGAGGCACGTATGGGCCAAGGAGGACGCCGAACGTGAAAGTCACGGAATCCCAGACCCCTTGGCGGAGTTCACCGACCCGCTGGAGCATGACTGGATCAGGGCCCGGTACAAGTGGGACAAAGTCAAAAAGATCTTTTACACGGACCCGAACACGAGGGAGTTCATGAGACTTCTGGTAATTGTTATATTACCACATTATCATATTAGCTTCCAATCAATTCGACTGCAATTTTTGTCACATTAGTAAACCATCCACGTTCCTTTTGCAGAAAGAGTAGCACCAAAAGGCAGTCGAAAGCGACGAGTCACAGTCGTCGGCGAGGCCCAAGTGGGACACCCCATTCAACCGGGCCCTGAACATACTGAAAAAGGTCCCGGTGGACAAGCCGCCGTCCTATGGACGTGTGCACGGTGTCGGAGATGGCGCCTCGTGGAAGACGTGCTACCACGAGGAGCCAGAGGAAAGAAGGAAGAGACGGTCGGCCGTCACTCAGCAGAGCATCGACGAGAAGGTCACGATTGCGGTCAATAAGACCAAAGCTGAGACCAAAGAAGAGTTGCTCGGGGCCGTCAATGCAGCGGTCACTGACGCGGTGGTCAACTTGCTTCCGGCACTTTTTGATTTCATGAAGAACAATCCAAATGCACGGCCGGAGGACTTTCCCCTTCCCAGCTTTGTCGGGAGCAATTCGGCGAACACCACAGCACCAGCACCTGCTCAAGCAACCGCAAAAGGTCCCGCTCCTGTTCATAGCAGCCCGACCTCCGTCTCTTGCATGCTCGGTGGGCCTTCATCGCTGGCTGAGCTCGACGCCCTCATGGTAATTACGCATCATACCCTTTTCACCAGCATGTCTATAGTCTTCCGTTTCAGTTGCCTTTCGGATGTTTGACGTCGCAGACATGTCTCCTTCGTAGGCCGACGACACCCCGTGCACCCTACTCTACGACATCAAGGGCCAGAAGGTGGCCGTGGGAAAGGCAACGATCGTGAAGCCGAAGGACCGCATGTTCCACAACCGAGAGATGCCCGATGGCGTCTTCAAGGTTAACGTGGCCAGTGTCTTAGCGGGCTTCGAGGATTTGCCTCCTCCGGTACCAGTCAATGACGACGAGACCCCTAAGATGATTGGCGCATGCAAGAGCTGGTTCTTGCCTTGGCCGAAGTCTCTTCTTCGTCTCGAGGCGCCCAGTATCACGCCAACGCCACCTTCTCAAGAAGGTATGAACACCACCCCACCTACCACATTACCTGCACCTGTCGTGGCGGGTGATAGCGGACGACGCGAGGGAGAGCCTCCATTAGTGCCAGATGATGTAGCCCCAGCTGTTAAAGAAGCAAATGTTGATGATGACATGGAGGATGATGATGATGACCCAGACAAGTATTTCAATACCGCCTATGATGATGGAGGATTGATGGCTCAGGACGACGAAGACTCAGGCTATGAGCGTGGAGATGATGACTTGATGCTGCCTGATTTGCCGGAGCCGGAACATCCTAAGGCGGAATGCAAAACGTCTCTCTTCAAGCGATCCTCGCAGGAGACGCCTCCAGATGCCACCTGTACCCAGCAACCCCCCGAGGCCCGTCCACTGATTAGCCCGACGACACTGGGGGTGGTGGTTAGGGAAGGTATGGTGGGCTCACTACCACCACCCGCCAAGAAGCAAAGGAGGAGACCGGACAGGAAAGGCCCTAAAGGCGCCAGAGCTGCTTCAAGCAGCCAGCCGCCTCCGAAGCCCCGGGTGGTAGACAGAATACCTGTCGAAGGTAAGAAGCGTTTCCATGTCGCCGGCGACCCGATCCTACCTGCCAAAGCGCTAGAGCACATACTGAACAATGATCTAAGGAGACTCCATGAAGATGTGCTGGCCAGAGAGAAAAGCCTTCTGATCGCGGAAAAACCAGGATACCCGCTTTACGCGGCTCAGGTGCCGGGTGGGAAGTTGTACGTCGAGAGATGGCCCGCGAATAAGTTCATCCTGCGATTTGACTACATCTACGACATGTTCCACATGACCAAGCTGGATTTCCAGTTCATCCGCATGTATGCGCTGTATCTGAACTACTTCATCAGGGTCGAGAACATCAAATATATCTGCGTCGCGGACCCGTTCTATATGCACGAGAGCTTCTTGGCAGTTTGCAAAGAGCACCATGACTATGCGAGCAAGTACCTCGGCGACTTCATGATCTCTAATAAGGACAATGAAGCGATTCTCGTGCCTTATCATCCCACGTAAGTCATCCGCACATATCCTTTCGTAAGTGTTAATCATTCCTTTGCAAGCATGGAGGCTAATTTGAGGTGTACTTAATTTGCGCAGCGGGGGGAGGGGGGGTGCCGTCCTCATCGTTCTGTACCCGGAATACTCCCATGCTATGTACTTGGACTCATCGAAGAACCTCAGGAAAAAGGATTACAAGCACATAAAGAGTGTTCTCGATAGTGCCCTGTTAACCTTCAGCCTGTCTGGTGGATATATCAAGGTGAAAAAGTACAGGAATCGCGGGCTGGCTTTCGGTCATAAGACCGACTTTTGCTGCATCCAGCAACCGCACACCAGTATGGCTGATGGATTCTACCTCATGCATCACCTGCTCGAGTACAGAAGGGATAATCAACGCCTTCGCATGTCACCTACTACCAACGATGCCGAGATTGTCAGCTGGGCCTCAAGCATAGGAAAGACACCGGATCATCGAATCAGAGCCGAGTTTTATCACGTACAGTGTGAACTTGCCTAAGTGATCATGAAGCAGGTCCTCGAACCAAACAGGGATGTTCTACCATGGGCCAATCACGCAGGAAGATGTCTGAGCACTGCTACTCGCTCAGCGTCTGGACCTGAAGCCTTTCAAGAAGCTCGGGTGCTTCCTCCCTGACTATGAAGATTGGACCGCCGACATGGAGGACTGATTGTTGATGACAATGTGTCACTACTGTCTTTTTCTATGGCAAAACTTTGAATTTATGCACGGCGAAACTATGTGATGTAACTAAACCGTGGTCCTGAACTAGCGTAGATCGCTCTAGTTAATTAGTTTGGGTATGAGGAACTTCGTCATTTATGTTTACTATTGTTTGCTTGTATTTTGCTAATTATGCCTCTTTGTTTTCTTAAGTACATTATGTTACATATTATCGTTCAATTCATCAACTCACGATGCAGGTACATAGATCAGAGATGGCGAAGGGCTACTATGCCGTGTACATTGGGAGGGTTCCAGGAGTCTACGACCACTGGCCAGCCGCTCAGGCCCAGGTGCACAGGTACCCGGGTGCTAGCCACAGTGGAATCGACAGCAGAGCCGAAGCGGAAAGTAGTTACTTGAGGTGGACACTCCAGCATGAGCACGGGCGGGACCGCCGGTACTACATAGTCGCGCTCTTGCTCATGCTGATCACTCTTCCCTTCTACATCATGGTTTAGATAGAGATGATGAAACTTGTGTGTGTGCCATGACCATGCAGTTGCACTTATTCGAGACATGACATGATCGCACTTGTATATCGCTATTTTCGAGATGTGATGATATTTGTGTTGAATGATGATGATGATGATGGTATGACGAGACTACTGTATGTCTATGATATGATGAGAATAGTGTATGTTTAGTATGATCTGATGAAACTTTTGTATAGAGCCTATATAAATACAGCACAAATACGTAGAGGGGTGCGGATCGGCCAAAGCAAGAACATTAGCAGTAGCGCTGGAAAGCACCTAGCAGTAGCGCTGGCTTAGCAGCAGCGCTTCCTGTGAACAAGCGCTACAGATAGTTATCAGTAGCGCTGGTCCAGGAAGCGCTACTGCTAACAATACTTACCAGTAGTGCTGCCCGTTACAGCGCTACTGCTACAACTTAGCTGTAGCGCGCTAGCAGTAGCGCTGGACCCAGCGCTACTGCTATGCATATTTCAAGCGCTACTACTAGGGTTTTCCCTAGTAGTGCCTCGGTGACCCCCTGACCTAGATCTTCCTCCTATATATTCACATATATTCCAGAACCACCAGAAGCATCCACGAAAACACTTTTCCACCGCCGCAACCTTCTGTTCCCGTGAGATCCCATCTTGGGGCCTTTTCCGGCATCCTGCCGGAGGGGGATTCGATCACGGAGGGCATCTAAATCAACTCTATTTCCCTTCCGATGAAGTGTGAGTAGTTTACCTCAGACCTACGGGTCCATAGCTAGTAGCTAGATGGCTTCTTCTCTCTCTCTTTGATTCTCAATACCATGTTCTCCTTGATGTTCTTGGAGATCTATCCGATGTAATCTTCTTTTGCGGTGTGTTTGTCGAGATCCGATGAATTGTGGATTTATGATCAGCTTATCTATGAATATTATTTGAATCTTCTCTGAATTCTTATATGCATGATTTGATATCTTTGTATTTCTCTTCGAACTATAGGTTTGGTTTGGCCAACTAGATTGGTTTTTCTTGCAATGGGAGAGGTGCTTAGCTTTGGGTTCAATCTTGCGTGATTTCACCCAGTGACAAAGTAGGGGTAGCGATACACGTATTGAATTGTTGCCATCGAGGATAAAAAAATGGGGTTTTCATCATATTGCTTGAGTTTATTCCTCTACATCATGTCATCTTACTTAAGGCGTTACTCCGTTCTTTATGAACTTAATACTCTAGATGCATGCTGGATAGCGGTCGATGTGTGGAGTAATAGTAGTAGATGCAGGCAGGAGTCGGTCTACTTGACACGGACGTGATGCCTATATTGCATAATCATTGCCTTGGATATCGTCATAACTTTGCGCTTTTTTATCAATTGCTCGACAGTAATTTGTTCACCCACCGTATTATTTGCCTTCATGAGGGAAGCCTCTAGTGAAACCTATGGCCCCCCGGTCTATTTTCCATCATATTAGTTTCCGATCTACTATTTTGCAATATCTTATTTTCAGATCTATAAACCAAAAAACCCAAAAATATTTTATCTTTTGTTTAGTTTTATCTATCTCTATCAGATCTCACCTTTGCAAGTGAGCGTGAAGGGATTGACAACCCCTTTATCGCGTTGGGTGCCAGTGTTTGATTGTTTGTGTAGGTGCATCTATTGGGGACTTGCGCGTTTCTCCTACTGGATTGATACCTTGGTTCTTAACTGAGGGAAATACTTATCTCTACTGTGCTGCATCACCCTTTCCTCTTCAAGGGAAAAACCAACGCAAGCTCAAGAAGTAGCAGGAAGAATTTCTGGCGCCGTTGCCGGGGAGATCTACGTCAAGCCTACCAAGTACCCATCATAAACTCTCATCTCTTGCATTACATTATTTGCCATTTGCCTCTCGTTTTCCTCTCCCCCACCTCTAAAACGATTTTCAGAAAAACACAAAAGGATTTGCCTTTTTATTCGCCCTTCTTTTGTTTGCCTTTTCGTTTGCCCTTATGTCTTACTTGGTTTGTTTGCTCGTTTGCTTGGCATAATTGTGTATTTTATTCCAATTCAGAAACAAAAGGTTTATGGATCCTCATCCACTCGCTAATCTTTTTAAGAGATCCAATTATGGTGAACCGATTGCTAGTGAGTTGTGTGCACTAGATTATCTTTATGAAGCTTTGCTTGAAATTTGTGAATCTGAAAATTGTGATGAAGTGCTAAAAGAAGAAATTTATGAAGTGATTCACGATAGCTCCTTCAATGAAAAGCATGATTGCAATGATGTTATTATAAATTCTATTAATGTCAGTTATGCTAATAATATGCAAAACCCTAAGCTTGGGGATGCTAATTTTGCTATGTCCACTACTTGTTGCAATGATCATGATTGCGGTGATTTTTCTTATGATCTTGAAAATTTATTTAAGCCTCATGATGAATATGTTTGCAATAATATTGAAAGTGGGTTTGGAAGAGTGTCAACTCTAGGTAATAATGATCCCACTACTTTGGACTATGATCAATCTCATGATTTTTTTTTATAAAAGTGGGTTTGGAGAGGTCATGACTTTAGTTAATGTTAATCCCACTAACTTGGAAGAGTGTCAACTTTGCATGCATGTGGATCATCTAGAGAATATGTTATGTGATAGCTATATTGTTGAATTTGAATATGATCCCACATGTAATTATTATGAGAGAGGAAAATATAGATGTAGAAATCTTTATGTCACTAAATTACCTCTCGTTATGTTGAGATTGCTATTGTTTCTTTCTTCTTCCTTGCATACGCTAGTTTTTGCTTGTCTTGATAATTTGTTTGCTTATAAAATGCCTATGCATAGGAAGCATGTTAGATTTAAATTTGTTTGTCACATGTTTTATGATGCTCTCTTTGCGTTTCAATTATTATCTTTCATGTGAGCATCATTGAAATTTCAATGCCTAGTTAAAAGGCTTTAAAGAAAAGCGCTTGTTGGGAGACAACCCAATATTTTTATTTTCTGTTTTTACGAGTATACACATTATTACCTCTGTATTAATTGTGTTTTGGTGTTTTAATTAGTGTTTGTGCCAAGTAATGCCTTTGGGATGGCTTACGGTGATAGTTGATTTGATCTTGCTGAAAAATAGAAACTTTTGCGTCCAGTCACAGAATTTTAATAATTCACTGGAGCGTTTAAAAACCATGAATGTTTTACACAAGATTTATATACAAATTTCCTCTGTTTTACTAATTTTTCAGAATTTTTGGTGTTACATAAGTATTTGAACAATTGGGATCTTCACAGACTGTTCTGTTTTTGACAGATTCTGTTTTCTATGTGTTGTTTGCTTATTTTGATGAATCTATGGGTAGTATCGGGGGGTATGAACCATGGAGAAGTTGGAATACAGTAGATATTACACCAATATAAATAAAGAATGAGTTCACAACAGTACCAAAAGTGGTGGTTTATTTTCTTATACTAACGGATCTCATGAGTTTTCTGTTGAGTTTTGTGTTGTGAAGTTTTCAAGTTTTGGGTAAAGATTTGATGGACTATGGAATAAGGAGTGGCAAGAGCCTAAGCTTGGGGATTCCCAAGGCACCCCAAGGTAATATTCAAGGACAACCAAGAGCCTAAGCTTGGGGATGCCCCGGAAGGCATCCCCTCTTTCGTCTTCGTCTATCGGTAACTTTACTTGAGGCTATATTTTTATTCACCACATGATATGTGTTTTGCTTGGAGCGTCTTGTATGATATGAGTCTTTACTTTTTAGTTTGCCACAATCATCCTTGCTGTACACACCTTTTGAGAGGGACACGCATGAATCGTGATTTATTAGAATACTCTATGTGCTTCATTTATATCTTTTGAGCTAGGCAATTTTGCTCTAGTGCTTCACTTATATCTTTTTAGAGCACAGCGGTGGTTTTATTTTATAGAAATTTTTGAACTCTCATGCTTCACTTATATTATTTTGAGAGTCTCTTTAAACAGCATGGTAATTTGCTTTGGTTATGAATTTAGTCCTAATATGATGGGCATCCAAGAGGGATATAATAAAAACTTTCATGTAAAGTGCATTGAATACTGTGAGAAGTTTGATTCCTTATGATTGTTTTGAGATATGAGGATAGTGATATTAGAGTCATGCTAGTGAGTAATTTTGGATTGTAGGAATACTTGTGTTGAAGTTTGTGATTCCCGTAGCATGCACGTATGGTGAACCGTTATGTAACGAAGTTGGAGCACGATTTATTTATTGATTGTCTTCCTTATGAGTGGCGGTCGGGGACGAGCGATGGTCTTTTCCTACCAATCTATCCCCCTAGGAGCATGCGCGTAGTACTTTGTTTTGATGACTAATAGATTTTTGCAATAAGTATGTGAGTTCTTTATGACTAATGTTGAGTCCATGGATTATACGCACTCTCACACTTCCACCATTGCTAGCTTCTCTAGTACTGCGCAACTTTCGCCGTTACCTTACACCTACCTTTTACCTTCCTCAAAACAGCCACCATACCTACCTACTATGGCATTTCCATAGCCATTCCGAAATATATTGCCATGCAACTTTCCACCGTTCCGTTTTATTATGACACGCTCCATCATTGTCATATTGCTTTGCATGATCATGTAGTTGACATCGTGTTTGTGGCAAGGCCACCTTTTCATACTTATACATGTCACTCTTGAATCATTGCACATCCCGGTACACCGCCGGAGGCATTCATATAGAGTCATATTTTGTTCTAAGTCTTGAGTTGTAAGTCTTGAGTTGTAAGTAAATAAAAGTGTGATGATCTTCATTATTATAGCATTGCCCCATGTGAGGAAAAAAATAAAAGAGGCCAAAGAAGCCAACAAAAAAAATGAGGCCAAAGAAGCCAAACAAAAAAATGAGAGAAAAAGAGAGAAGGGGCAATGTTACTATCATTTTTCCACACTTGTGCTTCAAAGTAGCACCATGATCTTCATGATAGAGATTTTCCTATGTTATCACTTTCATATACTAGTGGGAATTTTTCATTATAGAACTTGACTTGTATATTCCAATGATGGGCTTCCTCAAATTGCCCTAGGTCTTCGTGAGCAAGCGAGTTGGATGCACACCCACTTAGTTTCTTTTTAAGCTTTCATAAACTTATAGCTCTAGTGCATCCGTTGCATGGCAATCCCTACTCACTCACATTGATATCTATTGATGGGCATCTCCATAGCCCGTTGATACACCTAGTTGATGTGAGACTATCTCCTTCTTTTTGTCTTCTACACAACCACCATATTCTATTCCACCTATAGTGCTATGTCCATGGCTCACGCTCATGTATTGCATGAAAGTTGAAAAGGTTTGAGAACATCAAAAGTATGAAACAATTGCTTGGCTTGTCATCGGGGTTGTGCATGATTTGAATACTTTGTGTGATGAAGATGGAGCATAGCCAGACTATATGGTTTTGTAGGGATAGCTTTCTTTGGCCATGTTTTTTTGAGAAGACATGATTGCTTTATTAGTATGCTTGAAGTATTATCGTTTTTATGTCAATATTAAACTTTTGTTTTGAATCTTATGGATCTGAACATTCATGCCACAATAAAGAAAATTACATGGATAAATATGTTAGGTAGCATTCCACATCAAAAATTCTGTTTTTATCATTTACCTACTCGAGGATGAGCAGGAATTAAGCATGGGGATGCTTGATACGTCTCCAACGTATCTATAATTTTTGATTGTTCCATGCTATTATATTATCTGTTTTGGATGTTTTATATGCATTAATATGCTATTTTATATTATTTTTGGGACTAACTTATTAACCTAGAGCCCAGTGCCAGTTTCTGTTTTTTCCTTGTTATTGAGCTTCGCAGAAAAGGAATACTAAACGGCGTCCAAACGGAATAAAACTTCACGATGATTTTTCTTGGACCAGAAGACACCCAGGGGACTTGGAGTGCAAGTCAGAAGAGCCACGAGGCGGCGACAAGGGTGGAGGGCGCGCCCTAGGGGGGCGCGCCCCCCTGACTTGTGGGCCCCTCGGTGACCCCCTGACCTAGATCTTCCTCCTATATATTCACATATATTCCAGAACCACCAGAAGCATCCACGAAAACACTATTCCACTACCGCAACCTTCTGTTCCTGTGAGATCCCATCTTGGGGCCTTTTCCGGCATCCTGCCGGAGGGGTATTCGATCATGGAGGGCATCTACATCAACTCTATTGCCCTTCTAATGAAGTGTGAGTAGTTTACCTCAGACCTACGGGTCCATAGCTAGTAGCTAGATGGCTTCTTCTCTTTCTTTGATTCTCAATACCATGTTCTCCTTGATGTTCTTGGAGATCTATCCGATGTAATCTTCTTTTGCGGTGTGTTTGTCGAGATCCGATGAATTGTGGATTTATGATCAGCTTATCTATGAATATTATTTGAATCTTCTCTGAATTCTTATATGCATGATTTGATATCTTTGTATTTCTCTTCGAACTATCGGTTTGGTTTGGCCAACTAGATTGGTTGTTCTTGCAATGGGAGAGGTGCTTAGCTTTGGGTTCAATCTTTCATGATTTCACCCAGTGACAAAGTAGGGGTAGCGAGACACGTATTGAATTGTTGCCATTGAGGATAAAAAGATGGAGTTTTTCATCATATTGCTTGAGTTTATTCCTCTACATCATGTCATCTTACTTAAGGCGTTACTCCGTTCTTTATGAACTTAATACTCTAGATGCATGCTGGATAGCGGTCGATGTGTGGAGTAATAGTAGTAGATGCAGGCAGGAGTCGGTCTACTTGACACGGATGTGATGCCTATATTGCATAATCATTGCCTTGGATATCGTCATAACTTTGCGCTTTTTTATCAATTGCTCAACAGTAATTTGTTCACCCACCGTATTATTTGCCTTCATGAGAGAAGCCTCTAGTGAAACCTATGGCCCCCCGGTCTATTTTCCATCATACTAGTTTCTGATCTACTATTTTTCAATCTTTTATTTTCAGATCTATAAACCAAAAAACCCAAAAATATTTTATCTTTTGTTTAGTTTTATCTATCTCTATCAGATCTCACCTTTGCAAGTGACCGTGAAGGGATTAACAATCCCTTTATCGCGTTTGGTGCAAGTGTTTGATTGTTTGTGTAGGTGCATCTATTGGGGACTTGCGCGTTTCTCCTACTGGATTGATACCTTGGTTCTTAACTGAGGGAAATACTTATCTCTACTGTGCTGCATCACCCTTTCCTCTTCAAGGGAAAAACTAACGCAAGCTCAAGAAGTAGCACTGCCGGAGGGGGATTCGATCACGAAGGGCTTCAACATCAACCCTATTGCCCTACCGATGAAACGTGAGTAGTTTACCACAGACCTACGGGTCCATAGCTAGTAGCTAGATGGCTTCTTCTCTCTCTTTGATCTTCAATACGTTTCTTTGAAGGAAATATGCCCTAGAGGCAGTAATAAAGTTGTTATTTTATATTTCCTTATTCATGATAAAGGTTTATTATTCATGCTAGAATTATATTGATCGGAAACCTAATACATGTGTGAATACATAAACAAACACCGTGTCCCTAGTAAGCCTCTACTAGACTAGCTCGTTCATCAAAGATGGTTAAGGTTTCCTAACCATGGACATGAGTTGTCATTTGATAACGGGATCACATCATTAGGAGAATGATGTGATGGACAAGACCCATCCGTTAGCTTAGCATAATGATCGTTCAGTTTTATTGCTATTGCTTTCTTCATGTCAAATACATATTCCTTCGACTATGAGATTATGCAACTCCCGAATACCGGAGGAATGCCTTGTGTGCTATCAAACATCACAACGTAACTGGGTGATTATAAAGATGCTCTACAGGTATCTCCGAAGGTGTTTGTTGAGTTGGCATAGATCGAGATTAGGATTTGTCACTCCGAGTATCGGAGAGGTATCTCTGGGCCCTCTCGGTAATACACATCATAAGCTTGCAAGCAAACAACTAAGGAGTTAGTCACGAGGTGATGTATTATGGAACGAGTAAAGATACTTGCTGGTAACGAGATTGAACTAGGTATGAAGATACCGACGATCGAATCTCGGGCAAGTAACATACCGATGGACAAAGGGAATTGTGTATGTTGTCATAACGGTTCGACCGATAAAGATCTTCGTAGAATATGTAGGAGCCAATATGGGCATCCAGGTTCCGCTATTGGTTATTGACCGGAGAGGTGTCTCGGTCATGTCTACATAGTTCTTGAACCCGTAGGGTCCGCACGCTTAACGTTCGATGACGATATAGTATTATATGAGTTATGTGATTTGGTGACCGAATGTTGTTCGGAGTCCCAGATGAGATCACGGACATGACGAGGAGTCTCGAAATGGCCGAGAGGTAAAGATTGATATGTAGGACGATGGTATTCGGACACCGGAAGTGTTTCGGAGGGTACCGGTTACTTATCGGGTCACCAGAAAGGAGTTTCGGGCACCCCCGGCAAAGATATGGGCCTTATGGGCCAGGAGAGGGAACACACCAGCCCACAAGGGGCTGGTGCGCCACCTTTGGAGGCCGGCCTATGAGGAGGAGAAGGACAGAGGGGAGGGAAAGGAAAGTGTGGAGTAGGACTCCCCCTTCCTTCCCTCCCCCCCCTCTTTCCTTCCCCCTTCTTCATGTAAGGAAAGGGGGGCGCAGGGCAAGGCGGCAGCCCTAGGGCTGCCGCCAGGTCTCTTGGGGTGCCCTAGGGGCTTCCTCCTCCCCTCCCACCTATATATATGTGGGGAGGAGGCGCCACACAAAGACACAACATTGTCTTAGCCGTGTGCGGCGCCCTCGTCCAACGTTTACTCCCTCGGTCATATCTTCGTAGTGCTTAGGCGAAGCCCTGCGGAGATAGCATCACCATCACCATCACCATGCCGTCGTGCTGCCGAAAATCATCTACTACTTCGCTCGTCTTGCTGGATCAAGAAGGCGAGGACGTCACCGAGCTGAACGTGTGCAGAACGCGGAGGTGCCGTGCATTCGGTACTAGATCGGTTGGAGCGCGAAGAAAGTTCAACTACCTCTTCCGCGTTGTGAAACGCTTCCACTTACCGTCTACGAGGGTACGTAGACACACTCTCCCCTCTCGTTGCTATGCATCTCCTTGATAGATCTTGCGTGTGCATAGAGAAAAGTTTTGTTTTCCATGCAACGTTTCCCAACAGTGGCATCCGAGCCAGGTCTATGCGTAGATGATATGCACGAGTAGAACACAAAGAGTTGTGGGTGGTGATAGTCATACTGCTTACCACCAACGTCTTATTTTGATTCGGCGGTATTGTGGGATGAAGCGGCCCGGACCAACCTTACATGTCCACGCACATGAGACCGGTTCCACCGACAGACATGCAACTAGTTTTGCATAAAGGTGGCTGGCGGGTGTCTATTTCTCCTACTTTAGTTGAATCGAATTTGACTACGGCCGGTCCTTGAAGAAGGTTAAAATAGCAAACTTGATGAATCACCGTTGTGGTTTTTGCCATAGGTAAGAACGGTTCTTGCTAGAAGCCCGTAGCAGCCACGTAAAACTTGCAACAACAAAGTAGAGGACGTCTAACTTGTTTTTGCAGGGCATGTTGTGATGTGATATGGTCAAGACATGATGTGATATACGTTATTGTATGAGATGATCATGTTTTGTAAAAGTTATCGGCAACCGGCAGGAGCCTTATGGTTGTCTCTTTATTGTATGAAATGCAAATGCCATGTAATTGCTTTACTTTATCACTATGCGTTAGCGATAGTTGTAGAAGCAATAGTTGGCGAGACGACCACGACGCAACGATGGAGATCAAGGTGTCGAGCCGGTGACTATGGAGATCATGGCGATGCTTTGGCGATGGAGATCAAAAGCACAAGATGATGATGGCCATATCATGTCACATATTTTGATTGCATGTGATGTTTATCTTTTATGCATCTTATTTTGCTTAGATCGGCGGTAGCATTATAAGATGATCCCTTCACTAAATTTCAAGGTAAAAGTGTTCTCCCTGAGTATGCACCATTGCTACAGTTCATCGTTTCGAGACACCACGTGATGATCGGGTGTGATAGACTCTACGTTCACATACAACGGGTGTAAGACAGTTTTGCACATGTAGAATACTTGGGTTAAACTTGACGAGCCTAGCATGTACAGACATGGCCTCGCAAGACTTGAGACCGAAAGGTCGAATGTGAATCATATAGTAGATATGATCAACATAGAGATTTTCACCATTGATGACTACCCCATCTCACGTGATGATCGGACATGGGTTAGTTGATTTGGATCACGTACCACTTAGATGACTTGAGGGATGTCTATTTAAGTGGGAGTTCTTAAGTAATTTGATTAATTGAACTTAATTTATCATGAACTTAGTCCTGATAGTATTTGCATATCTATGTTGTAGATCAATAGCTCGCGATATAGCTCCCTTATTTTTGATATGTTCCTAGAGAAAAATAAGTTGAAAGATGATGGTAGCAATGATGCGGACTGGGTCCGTGATATGAGGATTATCCTCATTGCTGCACAGAAGAATTATGTCCTTGATGCACCGCTAGGTGACAGACCTGTTGCAGGAGCAGATGCAGACGTTATGAATGTTTGACAAGCTCGATATGATGACTACTTAATAGTTTAGTGCACCATGCTTTACGGCTTAGAACCGGGACTTCAAAAATGTTTTGAATGCCATGGAACATATGAGATGTTCCACGAGCTGAAATTGGTATTTCAGACTCATGCCCATGTCGAGAGGTATAGACCTCTGACAAGTACTTTGCCTACAAGATGGAGGAGAATAGATCAGCCAGTGAGCATGTGCTCAGAATGTCTGAGTACTACAATCGCTTGAATCAAGTGGGAGTTAATCTTCCAGATAAGATAGTGATTGACAGAGTTCTCTAGTCACTATCACCAAGCTACTAGAACTTCGTGATGAACTATAATATGCAAGGGATGACAAAAACGATTCCTGAGCTCTTCGCGATGCTGAAATCAGCGAAGGTAGAAATCAAGAAAGAGCATCAAGTGTTGATGGTTAACAAGACCACTAGTTTCAAGAAAAAGGGCAAGGGAAAGAAAGGGAACTTCAAGAAGAATGGCAAGCAAGTTGCCACTCTTGGGAAGAAGCCCAAAGCTGGACCCAAGCCTGAAACTAAGTGATTCTACTGCAAAGGAAATGGTCACTGGAAGCGGAACTGCCCCAGATACTTGGTGGATAAGAAGGATGGCAAAGTGAACAAAGGTATATTTGATGTGTACTTTACTAGTGTTTATAGCAACCCCTCAGTATTTGGTACCGGTTCAGTTGCTAAGATTAGTAACTCGAAATAGGATTTGCAAAAATAAACAGAGACTAGTTAAGGACGAGGTGACGATGTGTGTTGGAAGTAATTCCAAGGTTGATACGATCACCATCGCACACTCCCTCTACCTTCGGGATTAGTGTTGAACCTAAATAAATATTATTTGGTGTTTGCGTTGAGCATGAATATGATTAGATCATGTTTATTGCAATGCGGTTATTCATTTAAGTCCGAGAATAATTGTTGTTCTGTTTATATGAATAAAACCTTCTATGGTCATACACCCAATGAGAATGGTTTATTGAATCTCGATCGTAGTGATACACATATTCATAATATTGATGCCAAAAGATACAAAGTTGATAATGATAGTGCAACTTGTGGCACTGCCGTTTAGGTCATATTGGTGTAAAGCACATGAAGAAACTCCATGCAGATGGGCTTTTGGAATCACTTGATTATGAATCATTTGATGCTTGCGAACCATGCCTCATGGGCAAGATGACTAAAACTCCGTTCTTCGAAACAATGGAGCGAGCTGATGACTTATTGGAAATAATACATACCGATGTATGCGGTCCGATGAGTGTTGAAGCACGCGGCGGGTATCGTTATTTTCTGACCTTCACAGATGATTTGAGTAGATATGGGTATATCTACTTAGTGAAACACAAGTCTGAAACATTTGAAAAGTTCAAAGAATTTCAGAGTGAAGTGGAGAATCATCGTAACAAGAAAATAAAGTTTCTACGATCTGATCGTGAAGGTGAATATTTGAGTTACGAGTTTGGCCTTCATTTAAAACAATGTGGAATAGTTTCACAACTCACGCCACCTGGAACACCACAGCGTAATGGTGTGTCCGAACGTCGTAACCGTACTTTATTAGATATGGTGCGTTCTATGATGTCTCTTACTGATTTACCACTATCGTTTTGGGGTTATGCATTAGAGACAGCCGCATTCACGTTAAATAGGGCACCGTCTAAATCCGTTGAGATGACACCGTATGAACTGTGGTTTGGCAAGAAACCTAAGCTATCGTTTCTTAAAGTTTGGGGTTGCGACACTTATGTCAAAAGGCTTCAACCTGATAAGCTCGAACCCAAATCGGAGAAGTGTGTCTTCATAGGATAGCCTAAAGAAACTATTGGGTACACCTTCTACCACAGATCCAAAGGCAAGATCTTTGTTGCTAAGAATGGGTCCTTTCTAGAGAAGGAGTTTCTCTCAAAAGAAGTGAGTGGGAGGAAAGTAGAACTTGATGAGGTAATTGTACCTTCTCTCGAATTGGAGAGTAGCACATCAGAGAAATCCGTTCCCGTGATGCCTACACCAACTAGAGAGGAAGCTAATGATAATGATCATAAAACTTTGGATCAAGTTACTTCTGGACTTCGTAGGTCGAACAAAGCACGTTCCGCACCAGAGTGGTACGGTAATCCTGTCCTGGAAGTCATGTTATTAGACCATGGTGAACCTATGAACTATGAAGAAGCTATGATGAGCCCAGATTCCGACAGATGGCTTGAGGCCATGAAATCTGAGATAGGATCCATGTATGAGAACAAAGTGTGGACTTTGGTGGACTTGCCCGATGATCGGCAAGCCATAGAGAATAAATGGATCTTCAAGAAGAAGACTGACGCTGATGGTAATGTTACTATCTACAAAGCTCGACTTGTCGCAAAAGGTTTTTGACAAGTTCAAGAGTTGACTACGATGAGACTTTCTCACTCGTAGCAATACTTAAGTCCGTCTGAATCATGTTAGCAATTGCCACATTTTATGATTATGAAATCTGGCAAATGGATGTCAAAACTGCATTCCTTAATGGATATCTCAAAGAAGAGTTGTATATGATGCAACCAGAAGGTTTTGTCGATCCTAAAGGTGTTAACAAAGTGTGCAAGCTCCAGCGATCCATCTATGGACTGGTGCAAGCATCTCGGAGTTGGAATATACGCTTTGATGAGATGATCAAAGCATATGGTTTTATACAAGAAAGTGAGTGGGAGCTCTGTAGCATTTCTGATATTATATGTGGATGACATATTGCTGATTGGAAATGATATAGAATTTCTGGATAGCATAAAAGGATACTTGAATAAGAATTTTTCAATGAAAGACCTCGGTGAAGCTGCTTACATATTAGGCATCAAGATCTATAGAGATAGATCAAGACGCTTGATAAGATTTTCAATGAGTACATACCTTGACAAGATTTTGAAGGAGTTCAAAATGGATCAGTCAAAGAAGGAGTTCTAGCCTGTATTGTAAGGTGTGAAGTTGAGTAAGACTCAAAGCCCGACCACGGCAGAAGGTAGAGAGAGAATGAAAGTCATTCCCTATGCCTCAGCCATAGGTTCTATAAAATATGACATGTTGTGTACCAAACCTGTTGTGTACCTTGCCATGAGTTTGGCAAGGGGGTACAATAGTGATCCAGGAGTAGATCACTAGACAGCGGTCAAAATTATCCTTAGAGGACTAAGGAAATATTTCTCGGTTATGGAGGTGATAAAGAGTTCGTTGTAAAGAGTTACATCGATGCAAGCTTTTACACCGATCCAGATGACTCTGAGTCTCAATCTGGATACGTATTGAAAGTGGGAGCAATTAGCTAGAGTAGCTCCATGCAGAGCATTGTAGATATAGAAATTTGCGAAATACATACGGATCTGAATGTGGCAGACCCGTTAACTAAACCTCTCTCACAAGCAAAACATAATCACACCTTAGTACTCTTTGGATGTTAATCACATAGCGATGTGAACTAGATTACTGACTCTAGTAAACTCCTTGGGTATTGGTCACATGACGATGTGAACTATGGGTGTTAATCACATGACGATGTGAACTAGATTATTGACTCTAGTGCAAGTGGGAGACTGAAGGAAATATGCCCTAGAGGCAATAATAAAGTTGTTATTTTATATTTCCTTATTCATGATAAAGGTTTATTATTCATGCTAGAATTGTATTGATCGGAAACCCTAATACATGTGTGAATACATAAACAAACACCGTGTCCCTAGTAAGCCTCTACTAGACTAGCTCGTTGATCAAAGATGGTTAAGGTTTCCTAACCATGGACATGAGTTGTCATTTGATAACGGGATCACATCATTAGGAGAATGATGTGATGGACAAGACCCATCGCTATTACTTTCTTCATGTCAAATACATATTCCTTCGACTATGAGATTATGCAACTCCCGGATACCGGAGGAATGCCTTGTGTGCTATCAAACGTCACAACGTAACTGGGTGATTATAAAGATGCTCTACAGGTATCTCCGAAGGTGTTTGTTGAGTTGGCATAGATCGAGATTAGGATTTGTCACTCTGAGTATCGGAGAGGTATCTCTGGGCCCTCTCGGTAATACACATCATAAGCTTGCAAGCAAACGACTAAGGAGTTAGTCACGAGGTGATGTATTACGGAACAAGTAAAGAGACTTGCCGGTAACGAGATTGAACTAGGTATGAAGATACCGACGATCGAATCTCGGGCAAGTAACATACCGATGGACAAAGGGAATTGTGTATGTTGTCATAACGGTTCGACCGATAAAGATCTTCGTAGAATATGTAGGAGCCAATATGGGCATCCAGGTTCCGCTATTGGTTATTGACCGGAGAGGTGTCTCGGTCATGTCTACATAGTTCTCGAACCCGTAGGGTCCGCACGCTTAACGTTCAATGACGATATAGTATTATATGAGTTATGTGATTTGGTGACCGAATATTGTTCGGAGTCCCGGATGAGATCACGGACATGATGAGGAGTCTCGAAATGCTCGAGAGGTAAAGATTGATATATAGGACGATGGTATTCGGACACCGGAAGTGTTTCGGAGGGTACCGGGTACTTATCGGGTCACCGGAAAGGAGTTTCGGGCACCCCCGACAAATATATGGGCCTTATGGGCCAGGAGAGGGAACACACCAGCCCACAAGGGGCTGGTGCGCCCCCTATAGAGGCCGGCCTATGAGGAGGAGAAGGAAAGAGGGGAGGGAAAGGAAAGTGTGGAGTAGGACTCCCCCTTCCTTCCCTCTCCCCTCCTCTTTCCTTCCCCCTTCTTCATATAAGGAAAGGGGGGGCGCAGGGCAAGGCAGCAGCCCTAGGGCTGCCGCCAGGTCTCTTGGGGCGCCCTAGGGGCTGCCTCCTCCCCTCCCACCTATATATATGTGGGGAGGGGGCGCCACACAAAGACACAACATTGTCTTAGCCGTGTGCGGCGCCCTCGTCCACCGTTTACTCCCTCGGTCATATCTTCATAGTGCTTAGGCGAAGCCTTGCGGAGATCGCATCACCATCACCGTCACCACGCCGTCGTGCTGCCGGAACTCATCTACTACTTCGCCCGTCTTGCTGGATCAAGAAGGCGAGGACATCACCGAGCTGAACGTGTGCAGAACGCGGAGGTGCCGTGCGTTCGGTACTAGATCGGTTGGAGCGCGAAGAAAGTTCGACTACATCAACCGCGTTGTGAAACGCTTCCGCTTACCGTCTACGAGGGTACGTAGACACACTCTCCCCTCTCGTTGCTATGCATCTCCTTGATAGATCTTGCGTGTGCGTAGAGAAAAATTTTGTTTTCCATGCAACGTTTCCCAACATTCTTCGCACGTTTCGGATGCCTCCCTTCTTCATCACGAGGCGCAGAATCGGTGACCCGTTTCCCCGCCCGACCACCCAGGTCAGGATCCTGATTTGTCCGCCGACGCTTGCGTCCAACATTACTCCTTGTTGTTTGAGCCACCACCTCTTCTCCCTCATTTTGACCTTCACCATCAGTTCTTTCTGCAATCCTTTTGCTTTTCCGTGTCATTCTGTAAAAGAAAATACACAAACACCAAAAAAAATGTCATGTTGATGAAAAATACAAGCCCTATATGCACAATTCTGCTTGTAGATAAAAAAATGCGTGACTTCGCTATCATTGGTAGGTGAATTTATCTCCATTTACTCCTACCCAATGATATCTCAACTGCTAAATGCTAGTACTTGCAGAAGCAACTTGGTGGTGAAACCTAGGCAACTACTCACTATTTTGAAGTAACTATAAATGACCAAATCGCAAAAAACCTACCAACATATTGCTCCTCATCACAAACCAAGCACATATTCATCTTCATCACAAAGCTAGCCATCAAAAAACTATAAAACAGTGCTGCTGGATTCAACCAACCACAAAAAAAATCTTCATCACCATTACTCCTAAGTTGCCTGTTATTCGTGATGATATCACATCTTATATTGCTAGTTACGATGAACAACAACTTGATGGTGAATCTAGGCAACTACATACTGTTTGTAGGCAACTTATAAGAACAAATGATAAATAACTACACTACAATTGACCAACCACATGGTAAGCAACTGGGTGGTGAAAATCTAGGCACATACAGACTGTTTGATACGCAACTTCACTATATTAAAACAGAAAAATGATAACAACTTGGTGGTGAAAATCTAGACACTTGGACAGTAATGAGATGGCACTGACGAAATTCGACCAACCACGAAAATCATCTTCCCAAAACACAGTGTTGCTTGATGTTGAAAAAAAAGGCAAATACTGCCCTATTTCGCTGCAACTGTGGACTAGGAAGTTCTATTGCCCCTCCCATCTCGCAAATTGCATGAAAAAATTAAGCAACTCCCATCATATTGCTATACAACTGCATCCGGAGATTCAAGCAACAGCAAAAAAAGAAACCATCCCCGGTCGCCAGGGATTCGTTCAGATGCATCCCCTTACCCTCCCCCTCCACCCCTTCAATACACCTCCCCCGCCATACCCCAACCCAAAACCCAACTATCCCCCCGCCATGGCAACGCCGAGCCCGCAGACGCCATGGAAAACCTCCGTGCTCGCCCACCTTGCGTGCGCCACTGACACACCTATCGCCCCCGCCCCGTCACCCAAACCCTAACGCTAGCAAACCAACTCCCCACCAAATCTGGAGCGGAACCACGCAAAAGAGGTGCCGGGATTTAGGGGATTTACCTCCGCCTGTAGCTGACCACTCGCCGCACCCGCAGACGGCCTCCCGCACCGGCGACTCCCCGCGGAAACCACAACCGCAGCACTCACTCGTGCGTCGTTGCTAGAGGAGAGGGAGGAGAGTTTCGAATGAAAAGGAACGGGCGGTGCGGCGGTTTCGAACAAGACGAGCGGGCGGTGCGGGCGATTTCGCCTGAATTAAGGCCCGGGCCCACCACTACGCCGCGCGTCTCGGCCTCACCCTGGTCAGCACCTGTGTCGGGACGATCCCGCGCGGTCGGTCGCGACCGAGCGATCCGACGGCCGTGACGCGTGCGCTCGCAACGTCCAGTTAGCGCAGCTGCACTTTTAAGTATTTAGGTAAATTAAATACAATGGTATAAAGTTACATCCATTTCAAGCGGGGCCTTAGTATGTATCTATAAAGAGATCATACAACACCACCACAACGGAGTTGATCACCACAGAAGTTACATATAGATGATCATGATCATGTTTGCCGGCCCATACGATCTAGACAATTAAACACAATTAAGAGAGAGATGAGTTACCCAAACCTCATCAGTAAGTAGAAGGCATCTTCGCTGTATCGGATTAATGCCCCCTGGCCAACACTGTTCTTGGTCTCATCAAGTTTTCATCTTTAATCAAAAGTAAGAAGAAAAAAATCATTTTTCCTCGCTCGCGGGTTGCTACTTTTTTTTGTCTCGTTAACTCTTGTAATCACTGAGTCTTTAAATCCTAGAGAGAGCCTAGCACGCTACAGGGAAACTTGATCCCATATTATTCATATCAGATATCACTTGGCACGATTTTGTTCTTTTTTGGGGCTTGTTTGTTTTTTGAGATAGCTTACCTGGCTTGCTGCCTGGTTGGGGGCTTGTTTGTTTCAGAGACAAAGGGAAGTGCTGCAGAAAACAGTAATGTTTTTTATTATGCGAAAGCATTACATACAACTGTAGGCTTCTACGGGGATAATCTGAACACCATGGAAGAAGTCAAGCTTCACAGTTGATGTGGTTAACTTCAGGTTGCCACCCAGGATGAAAATGCTACTGTGAACACGATATATGACCATCGATGGAGAAAGGCAACAGAAAACTAAAACGAATCGCAACAAATTGGTTTTATATACCATCAGCGCATCATAGTTCCAATCAAGCCCTACATGTAACCAGTTAAAAAAAAAAGCCCTACATGTAACACGATTACAATTTCCCTCCCAGTTCAAGGGAAATTGTTTGGTCCGTAAGATGTGCCTCATCGTAAAAAAACAATAACAACAACAACAACGACGAAGTGGCTGTACCTACACACATCCCCTCTGCCCCCTTCCCAGTGAGGAACTAGACATCTTTCTGGGGCTCCTCTGCCTGCTTTAGCAGCAGGGAAGAGCCCACTGCCTGCACCTGACGTGTTTCTTTTTCAGCCTTCTTCTCTTTAAAGCTCATGTACGTCTGGTAGTCAGCTATTTCTTCATCTTCAGGTTTCTTCTCCACAAGGACAAATTTAACTGCTGCGACAACACTCGTAACTCCCAGCACGAGCTTTGCAGTGGGATTGAAGTTGTCAGCCATCTTCACGCCAAAACCCAACCTTTGATCCCATGCCTGCAGAAACATTCAGCGCATGAGGATGATCATAGCTACAATAATGTTCATCTAGTCTTTGTACTACTACATCACAAGCAGTACAAGAAGCCTAACCAACCAAAGGGGTTTAATGATGCATCTGATTCAGTTTTTAAATCATTCTTCCCAACTGAACCAGATAAATTGTTGAGTAGGAGCTAACTGAGCATACACAGTACAATATCAGATGTAAAAACAATAAAGTATAAGCATGTAGTTATATCATTGGTGAGATAAAAGCAAAGATCCGTGGCTCTGCACCTAGCTAGCAAATAACTTCTAAGGCAGAAATTGCTCAATTGAATATATAATTGCTTTACAGTTTAGCAAAAAACTCGGTTGATCCAGTGCAGATGTGTGATACAGTGCCTATATTGGTGATGTTATATGTATTAACATATATGGTGTATTTGTACTGATATATAGTAATAACATATGAATTAAGATTCTGCTAGCAATATCCCGCCACAATTAGTTATCCTTCTGTGAGGGAACATGCATTTTCATGTCCTATCCACTGTTCAATTGTTCCAAATTAGCTGTACAACTTAATGATGCTTTCATACATTCCAACCGATCTTTGTGCCTCACACAGAAGTGGGTCTATGAATCTTTTGTATTTAGTTTTTTTTTGTAACTGTTCATAGATAAAGTCCCAACTGCTCTTGGAACTTATTAGGAGTTCCAAGAGATTAAAAGTGATGAGCGTTTATGAGTTCCTAGGGTGAGTAATTGTGTGCTTCATGTGTAGATTACTTGAAAGAATCATCAAATTTCCTCGTACACATGCTATACACATGGAGAAGCAATTGGTGTGGAAATTCCAATTCTATTAATGTATGAGAGAAAGCTCCTACAAATATAGCTCAGTGGATTGGAACCATATCCAAACTAACAAAAGAATCCAGATATGTCAGTGCTGCTTTTGTCCTGCTCAGTCATATGTGCATCAGAGGAAACGAGGGAATGTGCTTTTTCATGCATGTTGTAGACTTGTAGCCAACCGAATTCCAGATTGCTTTGTTATGGCCATATCGAGTGATGAATAAAAGGGCACTGGAATTTTGTTTTCTAATGCTGCTCTTTTTTTCCCATGTGAAGTTTATTTGTATTTGAATGGAATCTACCTAGTGACTTTTGGAGCAGCCAAACTACATATCTTTCTTGTTCCGTCAAGAGAGGTCAGGGTAGACCGAACTTGACACGGGAGGAATCCGTAAAGAGGGATCTGATGGACAGGAGTATCAACACAGAACTAGCCATGGACAGGGGTGCGTGGAAGCTTGCTATCCATGTGCCAGAACCATGAGTTGGTTGCAAAATCTTATGGGTTTCACCTCTAGCCTACCCCAACTTGTTTGAGACTAAAGGCTTTGTTGTTGTTGTACTAAAAGATACTCCCTCCGTCCCAAAATAAGTGACTCGACTTTGTACTAACTTTAGTACAAAGTTGGTACAAAGCTTAGTCACTTATTTTGGGACAGAGGGGACACTATACATGTTTTCTTGATCTACTTCCTAATTGGACTGTTACAAATTTTTGAGCTGCCAAGTCAATTTCTACCATATGTTAAGTTAGCTGACAGCAGCTCAAGGAGTATACGATGGTGGTTAGGCACAGTAATAACAAGATTAGCTGACAGCAGCTCAAGGAGCCACTTTATTCTCTCACCTTAACTGCTATGCTTACCTTCTATATGCGGTAAAATCATAAATACTGAGATTTAAAACCAACTCATCTCTGAAATTTATAAACAGACTCATCGAGGCACTTTTACTTGCAATTAACACAGCTTTATTCCTCCTTTTCGCATTTAAAATGCAAACTATAGATGATTAGCAACGCTTGCAAAAACAACTACAATACTGACATCATCATAGTAGGATATACAGATGACCTGGATTAAGAAAAAAAAATCACTAATGAACAGATGAAATGTCTGAAACGGAGCCGTAGAAGTGAAGAGTAAATAGCAAATTGGCTTGTAAGATTAGCTAGCACATAGTCACAGCAAAGGTTGTGTGAAGTTAATGATGCAGAGAAGTCAGTTTATAATATCAGCTTTAGTAAGATTGAATGAATGCACAATAGTATTGTGTCACAAATTTAAAACCTCCTCTGTTTAAGTTTCCTGTCATGAGGATTGAATTCCTAACAAGATGAAGTGATTACAGGCAGGTTATGTACCTCCTTCGCAGCCTTGATATTCTCTTTGGTCACAACTCCTGGCCCTGGGTGCTTTGTCTGCATAGAAACGGTAGGAATACAAACACACACAATCAGAAATTAAACAAATGATCAGAAATTAAACTAATGTGATAGTTGAATTGAATCCAATCCAATCCAATCTGCACGACATTAGTGAAACCCATAACCGAGTCCAATTCCCAAAATAAGGTGTCCAATCCAACCATCCAAATCGCATCAAACTATTGACAATATCAACCCAACCGAACCGAACACAATATATCAAACTGAACCAACATATGGACCGAGCAGAGCACGAGGGGCCATGGGGTAGAGCCCTTCCCCTGTAAGCCTGCTCCGGTGGGAGCAGGAGAAGCAGGGGAGGACAGCGACTCGAATCTGCCTATCGGAGGACCCGTGAGGAGATTGGGACGGGAGGGCTGCGGGACGGCAGCGCCGATCCCCCGCGAGGCTGGATCTTCGTCCCGAAAACTTCCACCCCACCAACAAACGGAACCCATCCCGTCCAAGACAAATCCCGCCCGGATTCAGCGATTCCTATCCTAATTTTCGATCCCTGAGAAGGAGAACTTACCGCTGCATATCCGGATCCAACGGACAGGCGCACCAGGTCGACGCTGAGCTTCTTCAGTGTCCCCATTCCGCCAAGACCTAGGCGCCCCTCGCGGAGTTCTTGCGTGTTGTGGTTCCCGTTCCGTGTTCTTCTTCTTCCGTTCTGTCGATCCGCATCCGCCCGTCCGCGAGAGGGTTTTGATGGGTTGAAGGTCTGCTTTTCCTCGGCTTCCACCTTTCCGGGAATTATTTACATAGGTCCCTGAACTAGTGAACTATGAAATGTATAATCCAGATCCTGGAAGTACATTCAGCAACTTATTTTTATTTAAGCGCGCATTGCTGCGTCTATCCATTTTGGAATTATAATATTCATGATTGATGCAATCATATAAAAGGTTTAATCATGCTATATAACCATTACATCACATTTAAAAACAATATTTTAAAAACATGATATTATTATCACGCCCATGAAGCGTGTTTTGGCACCCGAAATTCCTCCGATGGTTGTGCGCTTTTGCACCCAAGCAAATAATATGGTGGTAGGGGATCATAGACCTCAGACAGAAGCCAAAGTGAAGAAAATGAGTGGGGCACAAGCATTATTCAGTATTGGTGAATAATTTCAAATAGTTAATATTGCAAAAACTTAAGGCAAAGATTGTGCTCAAACATGAAGGAGCACTTTACATTACCTAGTGGGTAGAGATTTCTCAATATATCGACATCTCATGTTTAGGAAAGAATAGCATATATTAGAAATTTGGTATCTGGCCTTACGTGTTGTATAGTACTAGCAACAATCAATATACTCCCTCCATTCTCTTATAAAAGGCCACTTCGTTTTCTGTGTTAAACTTCGACTTATAATTTTGGTCAAAAAAATATGGATTATATGTCATAAAAAAAATATCATCGGTAAGTTCTTTTAAATGTGCATCCAATGAAATACTTTTTGTGGCATACAACTCACTTTTTGTTGATAAAATTAATGGTCAAAGTTAGACATAAAAATATGAAGTGGCCTTGTATAAGGGAATGGAGGGAGTACTCCATGATTAAAAATAGTATAATCTCTTTGTTGATGTAAGACTCATTCTTTGTTAACATACATCATGCGAGTCAATCTTGTCCAATAGAAAACATGCTAGCGAAACTTATGCTCATGAGTGTTCAAAGGTGAATCTGTCAAATGCACAATCGAGATAGTTGTTTTGAAGGACAGAAACATGAAGTATATGAAGAGAGAAACATCAAGATCGTGGAGACCCGCACTGGATTCAATGGAATGGACACGGAGGAGTGTGACATCCATGCTTTGGCCCCGGTGAGGAAGAAGGTGAAGATGGCATGTGGCCCCAAATAGTCAGCAAGAGAAATGAGTAATCCCAGTTGGGTTCGTGCGTTTCCCGACGTGACAAACAGGTTTAGGCAAAGATTGACCGGGAGCAATAAATACAAGTTGCTGATTCGAGGGACCGGGAGGTTAGGGCTCAATTTAGACTTTGAATACGAATTCAAGGGTTATTTCAGACCTTTTTTCCTTTAATTTAAATCATTTCCCATTGTTGAGTGCGCTATAATGTAATCTGGGCTTTGGTACAATTCTTGGATAGTACAATGGAAGCAAGGGGGGGGGGGGGGGGGATGGAAACAACGATTTGGGCCGTTCGACCTTTCGGCATCGACATTCGTTTATAGCTCCCCCCACCCACACCCAGCGTCATGTTCTTCCTGCCAACGACGCTAGGTTTTAACGCATAAGATCCGGCGGCGGCCGTTCTTCAGGTAACGGCATCGGACGGTAGCGAGAAGGAAGAGCACGGGGCGCCGCCGGCACATCGCACCGTCAAAGGCATCAAGAATACATCACTCGGACCTATCTCCGCATCACCCTGAGGTATGCCAGATCCTTCTACTGTTCTCCCTGCCCCTTCCATACATTGTAGATGGTTGACTAGGCTGGCAAACTGCAGGAGCAACCTCAAACCCAAGCCTACAGTTGCTGAACCCTAGGTCGATGGTACACTAGGCCAGTGGCGGAGCGCGACCAAAGTTAAGAGTGGTGGGTGGTGGGAGGGTAACTCCATGTCAGTACACACAGTGTGCATGAAAAAAATGCACTAAGTCATAGAATAGAATGGGTAATTAGATGACCAAATAAAACATATATAAGGGGAGGACGCGGTAGGGCGAGGTGGGGCGCTCGCCCTACGTTGATTTCTAGGATTTTTTTTACTAGGTACTCCCTCCGTTCCTAAATATACGTCTTTTTAGATATTTCAATAAAGATTACATACAGATGTATATAGACATATTTTAGAGTGTAGATTCATTCATTTTACTTCGTATGTAGTCCGCATTGAAAGACTTGTATTATATTTAGAAACGGAGGGAGTATAGGTATAAGACGTATCAGTCGATCGATAAAATTTACGGGAAACGATTTACTGGGCCGCGTCCTGGTTGGGCCGTCACCGCGTCACGGGCTGGCTTCGCTAGATCCTTCACCTCTCGCCTCTCGGTCCACCGAGGCAGCACGCGAAACGCTCCAGAGGACCGGAACCCTCGCGCGAACAGAGTAAGGACAGCACCACGCACGACGGCGGCGCGAACCCTAGCGGCGGCGCGCGGCGGCGGCGGCGGCCAGCAGGAGCTTAGCGGTTCGCCGTGTGGGGAAGGGGGCGGCGTTCAGCATGACTGCAGCCTGCAGGAGAGCGCCGGGGGCGGCGCGGCGGCGGCCAGCAGGAGCGCCAAACGCGCGTGGGGACGGGGGCGCTTTCCCGGCGGCTACGAGCGCTCGCCGTTCCTGGCGGGCAGCAGGAGCTCGCGTGAAAAATTGAGGGCGACGGTCAGAACGAGAAGATGGACAAGAACAAGAAGAGAAAAGGGCCAGCAAAGCCAAAGGGCATAGGTAAATTTCTTGAATTTTAGTTTCATTTTGAGATAATGGTTTGATAATACAATGATTAGTTGCATTTTATGTGATGAATTGCAGATTTAAAGAGATATTTGAGGTAGTTTGTGGTCACAGCAGCTCGAATACCGTGGAAACGGAGAATCTAAATTCCCCGCCCTCCGAACAAGTGGAAGAAGAGATTCCAGATTTTGTGGAAGCCATAGTCGAGGAGAATGTTGAGGTTCTAGGAGATGAAGGTATAACCATTTTTTTTTCCTATGGATTACATAAAGGATGATCCGGGACTTCGCATTTCACTTGATGGATATAGCCCCAATATTAGAGATGATGTTAGATTTGCTTACATAGAGATGAGTTCAACTCAACCAATTTGTCCAAAATTTCCACCAAACAAAGATGAAAGATGCTTTCGAGCAGTATGGTATAAGGATTTTGAATGGTTAGAATATAGTATTTCCAAGAAAAAAGCTTACTGCCACTATTGGAAGCTTTTCAAAAGAAGGGTAGGGCACTACCATTGCCCGGGTCTTCTACACGCCATTAAAGCTTACTTATCGCTATGTTTTAAGTTGTTCTTCTATTTAAAATACGTTCGCATTTTCATTCTATTTGGCTATTCTGTTTAGGATCATATGAAAATATTGGTGTGCACTGTTGGTTCTTATTATTTATGTTGGTTTTGCATCAAATTTTTTTTTTTGCTTAAGAGTCCGCCCCACCTCAAAAAAGTTTCGTCCTCCGCCACTGATAAGGGATATATTTTGTTCACACAATGACACAAATAAAGCAGATATGACAAGTTCACATAGACCTGGGCATTGTGGTCAAGTAAATCTTGGTGCTCCAACAGAAAATACCACCCCTAATGACCACCAATGCTAGATCATCGGGAGCTGGTGGAGATTCAACAATTTCCTCAACCCCTTTTATGTTGTAAAAAATGACTGCATAGTCTGCTGTTTCCATATTGCTACATAAATATAAAGCTCATAACACATGAAAATTTTGATCTAACTAATCGATGGCGTGTCCTGAACATACCTAACCAAAACCAAGGGCCCAGGGCGAGTGAGCGATGACATCGGCCTCAATATGTCGGCGTGCACTGTTGGCATGGGCGAGCCTCGTGCGGGCTGTGTGGCTCAATCACGGAGAAGCCAGATGAGTCTCGGGCTCTGCGACTCCAGCACGACTGGGGGTCTAGGACACGGTGAGACGCGTGCATCAACTCCAACCGCCGGCAGAGAGCGGAGATGGAGGTCAGAAGGAGATTGAGGTCACGGGTAGGAAGTCTGCAGTTCAGATCCGAGGATAATCTAACAGGTTGCTGACGGCTGATGCGGTGGCTGGAGGCTGGAGGTGGACGAACTCCATGGATGAATCGCTCTATCTGCTGATGGGCTGGGCCTGAGCGATAAGAATGCCTGTAATTTTTTTTCACTTTTGGAAGGGGGGATCGCCGACACGTTTGGCCTCCACGACCCTCCGCCAGTGCACTAGGCTGTCCCATCGTTACATTCTTTAGCACAGTTGAATAATTTATTTCGCAATGAGCTATCTAATTTGTTTTATTATTGAACTATCTAATTTGTTTTATTATTTTATTTCGCGACGAGCTGATGGTTTGTATAGGGCCATCCATTTTCCTTATCCTAATAATTTCCCCCAAAAATGAATGGTCTAGGCTATATCAGCGCACCCTTGAATAATAAAGTTTGCATACTATGTTCCTGATTTTCTTGAAATCTTATTGAAGAAATTGCACACTGAATTGTCTCCTTACTCCTCTTGCCATCCCCCAATTTTTCTTCGATCTGCTGCCACAGATTCATCCCTGACGCCAAGATCTGGAGTCTCACCTTCAAGGCTCAGGGCCTGAACCCAAGGATTACATCCAAGGTAAGGTACTCAACTTGCTTCACTATCACTACCTACATTCGCTGCTATATATGTATACCATTCACTCCTTGGCCTTGCGTTATTGCTCACAGTGGAGTTTATTACGTCTGTTGCAAAATTTAGTTAAGTAGAAAATTTTGGATTAGCAAAATTCCACGAGTTTCAAATTATATATATGTATAGAGAGAGATTACCCCAGTCATGCTTTCGTTTCATAAGTTCCCAGTGTATATGCATTGCTTTGGCCTGCCTGAAGCATATTTTTGAATTGTTAATGATCCATGTTGCCGTATGTTGGTTATGTTGAAATTGATTAGACACTAAAGGTTCTGTTTAGTTATTAAAAACCCAGAAAAGCTGGATGATATGCAGTAAGTTTGCCATTTGGATAGTTCATAGATCAATTCTTGTACATGGAAAAGTTATTTTGTTGATAGTTCAGAGATCTATTCATGCTCATGGTAATCAAATGTCTCTCATATATTCCTTTGACATGGTCACTATGATTCCTGCTTACAGAGTGCCATGGATTTGTCATTTCTTTTCATGTTTGTGCCTCAAGCTTTTTGTTGGTATGTTTGATGTTTCTTTGCAAATCATCTCTCTTTTCCCCACCACATTAAACTAAGTATAAAGTGCCAAGGATAAGCCCTATGTATTGAGAGGGGGAGCAATTTTACACGTGGGGGTTGCATCCAAATGACAAGTAACTTTTGTTGTTCACTCTGTTTTTCCCTGCATTCTAAATGGCCACATATGTCCATCCTATGTTCTTATGTTCATTTTTTGTTCGTATGCACTGGGTCTTAAAAGGTATCAACTATTATTTGAAATTTTCAAGTAATGGTGTGAGATTAAAAAATAGTTGTATTTGTTTCTTGGTTGTATATCTCTACCTTGATAATGAGTTAGTTTGAATGATGCATCTGCTATTTCAGACAAAATGTTTGTGACTGGTCGGTTTTTGAAAACTATCAACTGATTCAGTTTATCTATGAGTATAGGGAGCTTACGAAGTTCATGCCATCATAAGCTTTAGTTTTTCTCTCAAGTGCTACTAGTGACGAGATGATGCAAATTGCCTTCTTTTTGCACAGGTTGTGTTGCTTTGGAGTATGGTCTGTGCACAAGAATAGACCCAATGAAGGGTGGCTAAATCTGTGCTTTGTCAAGGTTGCAGAGCTCGGCAAAGTCCGAAGAAATTGCACAGAAAATGAAACAATATAGGTTAAGTTATATGAAGTTCTCAACTTCACCGCATTTACCTTTCTCCACACAGAAATATTGATCCAGCAAGTATAATCCCCCCCCCCTCTCGAAAACAGCAAGTATAATGTTTTCTTCACCAGTTCACATATTTTTGTTGTTTGTCCATGTAATTTGTTTAATTAAGTTCTACTGTATTGGTTGACAACTTGTTTTCTTAGCATTTAAATCTCTCACAGTTTCCTGATGCATTTTACTCTGTATATTCGCCTCATATACTATCTGGACAGTATTACTTGATGGCACTATGCTCAGTTTTACCGTTTACCCATGATTTTGGATGCTTAATGTCAGATTGGTGTTTTCTGTGCTTACTATATTTGCGTGTAATTAGTTAAGTTCCTTGGTTAATTTGATGCACCTTGAGTGGAAATTTATTGCCTGTTAATTGTGGAGAAGAGGTCAACTGTGAATTACCAATTGCTCAAGTTTCTGTATACTACAATCAACTGTTGTTTGTTTGGAACCTAAAATGGTGTTTTCCCCCCTGTTTACCAACTGCTTCCATTTAGGCTAGCCATGCATGTGCAAGTGCCAAGTTTAATCCATTCATTGATAGCGTTAAATTAAATTCATTTATGTACTTAGGTATAATACAAGGGCGGCCAATGTATCTTAATTTCGTTGGCTAACCTGGTTAGCTTGAGTGCAACGTTCTTGCTGTTACCTTGATGACTGGGTGGTGTCGAAAACAGATCATTCTACCTTGTCCGATGCTACTAAGGCTCTTAAAGGTGATATTTACTTAGGATGTCCACATGTATGCTAAGGTATGTTGTTCCCTAGAGCCTTGAGTTGTTGATTTGCTCATTGCTGAGTCTACCTTTGTCCAGTGCAGAGTGTAATTGCAACGTCATAGTTGAATCAGCCTTAACAGTATGTCTCAAATTTAAGAATGTGTCTATGATGGCCAGGTAGCTGGTTTACATCAACCCATGAATTATAGGAGATGAGCTGTTGTTTATGTGTAGGAAAGGCACTAGACAAGGATTGGTTACTGCAGTTCTTAGTTGGGCTCTGACTAGGGGGGCACTCAACTGATGCAATAACAACTACACTGTCTTGACGAGTCATTGCATATCATGTTCTTGCTGTAATCTGTTCTGAGCTCTATGTTTTGCAAAATTCCATGTGAACCTAATAAAGACCTTGCTTTCTGATATTTGGTATATAATATGTTTTTGGTACAAATTGATTTGAGGACTAAATAAAAAGAAACAATGGAAGGAAGGCATGGTTGAATCTCTAGGCCCTCTATATTGTTACAAATCCAACCTAAGTTCGATATTGATGTTGTCTCACAGTGTAGGACAGGACCTACTAATTCGTGATTTGGCTCCTCTTTACTGAACTTGTTACTGTTCCTTGCACATTTATATAATTTACTCCCTCCGTCCCATAATATAAGATGTTATTACAACCGACATACTCACATATTGGATGTAATAACATCTTATATTGTGGGCCGGAGGGAGTATGATATAACTTGCACATTCAATTCAATTTCAGGTTTAACATTACCAACACTTGATTATGGTGGGTTTGAGGTGTGGTCAGTTTGTCTGATAGCTCCCGGCTCAAGTTTGAAGAAACCAACGGGCTTCAGAAGTATAATTCTCAGGTGCACGAGGCAGTGTATTTTATCTGCTGTGTCGGTATCCGGTAGTTGCACCCGCCAAAAATCTTTGCAGTTGTTACAGTATCATTTACTTACCTGCTGGTTTGCTCACAAAGTTCCCGCTCCAAGTGTTTGTTCTACTGCCTGTGAAATCTGCTGTGCTCATTTATTGTCCCATTTTCTCTCATGAGATCGATTTTCAGTGACGACTGAGAGCAGCAGAGAATTAAGTACAACAGTTAATATCCTGTACAATATGTGTACTACTTGACTGACAGATCTGAGTTTTCAACATAACTTTGTTTGCTGCATAAAAGGGGAAATGAGTTAGCATTCATCAGAACCTTGGTAAATTTAACACCTGCTGAAACGCTAAGGTTCTGCAAAACGACAATAGGATACATTTTTGTTTGGCTGTTTTCTCATTCCTAAGTTTTTTCTTACCTTTCCACTCTTGGCGCAAATCATATCACTAGCTGAACAATATGGTATGAAAGTCAAGTAGAGTATGTAGGCCTCAAAGAATGATTTGTTCACACTTCACAACCTAGTAATTTAATCTGTACTCCTGTCCGGGATTACGTCCGGCGGGTGAAGAGGGTCGTCTGGTTTCTTGCAGGTAACAAGGTGAAACACGGCCACAAAGAACATAGAATTTTTGCTTCTGATATATTATCACAATACTACTCCCATCAGTTCTCATGTTTGGAGATGCCAGTGTTACAGAACTTATGTTCAATCATGCAGAGGTAGAATAGTTTTGAACATGAAAAATAAGATTAGAATAATATACAGTTGAATGGATAAATTGCACTGTAAAACTCTTCAAATTGTCTGCAATGACAACCCTTTGTTCAGCAAAATAAGTTGACATGTAATACTGCTTTTGGTTTGTTAACAGTTAGTTTTTGCATTGGTGAAAAAGCAGTGTGGTTGATTTCTTTCCTTTATTTTTGCAGATTTTGTAATGGTGGCACTCAATTTTTTATCTCTGCACACATCATGCGTCTGAAGCTCCGCAAGCAACAAGAAGATAATCAACTCTCTCAATTAATGGAGCATTTATCATCATAGTGTTGCAATGTTTCTGCTTTACAAAGAGCAATAAACAAAGATGCAAAGGATAAACACAACATAGCCACTGACCACTACCAGGCACTTGCTTGCTCAGGTTTTTTGAAATATGTTTGTTAACTCACTGTTTAATTTATGAATGTAGACTCGTAACTATTTCCTGCTCATGCATGCATTGATCAATTTCTGAAAGAGGAGATTAATAAGATGCCACTGTGTCAAAAAATGTTATAGCTCATTCGATTGATAAGTAACCAACACTTTTAACCACAATTACAAAGTTGAAGAAAAACAACTTAGAAATGTTTCAGATTCTTTGTTTATAAAAATGGGAGAGATCTTTGAATCAATAATTATAGTTCAACTCTTGGAGAGAGTAAAATGCTGCGGTAAAGTTTGGGTTACTTCTTTGCTGTATCACCCAATGCCCGTGTTTTTTTTTTTCTCACTGAAATTTGACATTTTAAGGAGATTGATTTTACACCTCATCTTTGATTCAAAACTGTCAGACTTGGGAACGATGTTATTAGTGATTATACGATGGAATTGTATCCAATGACATTTTTTTCCATGTGTAAATGGGGCTTTGAAACATCTCAGTTTTCAAAGTGCAGACTTGGAAAAAAAAAACTGTTTTTGCCTTTCAATTTACATATATTCTGCTAGATTTCTTTAGTTATTACCACTCACCTTGGAAAATACTAGAACCATCTGTAAATCTGCATTTGGGTTACATGGAGCTAAAACACCTATGTTACATACAGGCACTTTGAGAACATTTCCATTTTTTGCGCAAATGAGATGCGTGGGCTGAAGCAAGTAGTGCTATCATTCTTCTTTAATTAGTAGAATTTGATGTGTTGCATGAATTGTAAAAAAAAAAAATGTTGCTGTTCCTCCCCATTTTTAACTATATATGACAGCAGCAGAATTACGTAAAACCTCACCTCAGGATTTAGATATTTGTTCTTAGGGAGAATAATTAGCTTTGGTTTGACAATGAATAGATATGAGTTAAATGCTTTAGTATCTTCTACATCACATTAGGTTGCATATGAGACACTAAATGGATAACAATTTAATGGTTTTTGACAATTCCGGTCTCTTGCATAAGTAGTTTACCTCTTAATCCTGCTGCTTTATCATGGTATTCACTTTCTAATATTTTTTCATCCTAGTAAATGATTTTTTTCCCATTGTGTTGAGAAGAGATGATTTTATTTTCCCCAATGAATATATATACCTCTCAAGCACTAACCAATTTCTTGTATGTCCTTTTGGCCTATGACCCAATTCAATATCCTTGTCTTGGCACATGAAAGGCCATGCCAATCGGCCTGCAACAAAGATGTTCTGGCAGTCACGTCAGAAAATTTATGTTGTTTGAGATGCATGACAATACACAACGCGGATGGGCTAGATAAAATTGCATGTGACGGGAACAAAGACAAATGGGTGTCTGTCGAAGAGGTGAGAGGAAGACTCCTGTGATTGCCACAATATGATAAAAAAAAACCACACGCGGTGCTTATATTCAAAAACTAGAATTGCTCTTTCCATTGGTTCTATAATTAGAGACTAAGGCTGCCACAGTTTAGTTGAAGCACAATTGACACGCCTGACATGCCAGGTCCTAATTACCAATAATTGTTATGCGCCAATAAATTTATGTTGCCACTGGTTGTTATTTTCCTTTTATGATTGATATATATATGATAAGAAAAACAAGTACCAGCTCTTACTGCAATATTTGTGCTGGGGCCTTATGATGGACCACTATACAAAGATACTAATGAATTAAATTCTCTTACAAGGATTTCCGTCTAAATAATTAGCCGATCTGCCTCTTTCTTGTTTTGGAATGAACAATGCTTAGGTTCTCTATCTCTTTTTTGCTTTGTCTTATTTTCTCATTATAATTTTGAATGAACATTCCCTTGTGATTCTTAAGATCTTTGGAGGAATGTGTCTTCATATTGTGTGGGCCTTTCATTTCTAGAATATTCTTTTTCTTACATTATACTCCCTCTGTATGGAATTACTTGACACTAAAATTGATGTATCTAGACCTGAAATACTTCTAGGTACATCCATTTCAGCGTCAAGTAATTACGGACGGAGGTAGTATTTCTTAACAAGTACTCCCCCCGTTCCTAAATATAAGTCTTTCTAGAGATTCTAATACAAACTACATACAGATGTATATAGACATATTTTAGAGTTTAGATTCTCTCATTTTGCTCCGTATGTAGTCTCTTATTGGAATCTCTAGAAATACTTATATTTAGGAACAGAGGGAGTAATTCTTATGTTTTCTTCAGAAGTTTGGCAAATAGGTCTTCACATTATATATGCTTTTCTTTCTTTGGGACCTAATAAGTATGAGCATAGGGCATGCCGCCTCAACTATTACTCCCTCTGTAAAGAAATATAAGAGCGTTTAGATCACTACTTTAGTCAAATCTTTAGTTTAGTCTGCAGGTCTATTCCATTTTTTGTTCATCGGATTGATGATATAGCTCTTAAGTGGTGGTGATTTGTACTCATCTGCTTAATCAACTAAAAGTACCATTAAACCGCAAGTTGTTGTCACCATTTCATTAGTTTGCACTTTCTTTCAGCCTCACATATCTATGGTTGTAATGTACACCGCGAAGTGAGGCTTTATTTCCCTTCTACTATCCTTTTTGCACTTTCGTAGCTTATTAAATGCTGATGTTTTAGGCCCCCTTTGTTTGGGCTACAGATTCTTAGGAATCAGCTGTGGCTTGGATTGTGAGAATCAGCTGCAGCTGCAGATTCTGAAAATCAGAAGCTGACCGTTTGTTTGCCCTGCTTTAGGAAAAGCAGAAGCGTTATGAAATGTCTGTAACACCCATGATTTGAGCAAATGTTCAGTACAAAAGACATATATACACATTCTGACTGCAGCTGCAGCTGCAGATTCACAAATCTTTTGATTCACACATATATACACATTCTGACTGGGAGCATACACACATGATTTGAGCAAATGTTCAGCAGAAAAGACGAAAAAAATTGGCAAATAACAGGGCAACTATCCACTATCCAGCGCCAGGAGCAAGGCAGTTGCCAAATGATGGAGCAGTGCAACAGCGGCGGGAGCCTTGACCCGTGAACCAGCAGGGAGACGAAAGTGGAGGGGCGATGTAGACTGGTTGATCTGGGAGGGGCGGCATTTTTGGGGAGGGAAAAAAATTACCTCGTGGATTGGGGATGGGGCAGCGCAGGTGCAGTCGGTCGGGCGCAGAAGGAGTCGGGGGCCCAAGTGGACCTCCGGTGCGGTGCAGGGAGAACTTGGGCCGGCGGCGCAGGCGGAGATTAGGGGCGGCGGCGCGGTCGGAGATTTGGAACGTCACGGCTCAGGTGGAGCTAGGGGACGGCGGCGCAGCGGATCTCGTTGCCGGAGTATGGGAAGGAGCGGTGGCGCCCGGATCCGCACGTCGTGGTGGCGACGGGGCCGGCGAAGGTGGTGGCGCCCTGAAACCTAGAGCGCCATGGCCTCTCTTTTTCTCTGCCTGTGCGTTCGGTTTGGTGAGGAACGAAGGAGAGGAAAGAGCTGTCGGTGGAAGATACTGGTTGGTGAGGGCGGTGGCATTTCTATCGTAATAACGGGGAGAAGTTGGTCTATAATTGAAAGGGGGTAAGTGGGAATCAGCAAAATCGCTGATTCCGGCTTCCGGCTGCGGCTAGTGCATTTTTAGGAATCGATTTTGCAAAGCTGTGATAAGAATCTGCTGTTTGTTTGAGAATCCGATTTTGGATGAGCTAGAATCCAGGAATCACTAGCTAAAGCCCAAACAAAGGCCACCATAGAGTTGTGATCAAATTTATATGTGGTTATATGTGCCATCTTCATAGGCATGGAAGCAAAAGGATGGCCTTGTTGATGCATGGTTGGAGCACGAAGATAACCTTACCAATATAGAAGTGGTTGCGTAAAATGGTTAATATTTGTTTTGAGTATACGAATTGGATCAACGGTTCAATTAAGTGTTTACTTAGGGATATGAATTCAATTCCTCTCATGCATTTGTATTTTAATCACAATCGTACCATTCTATTGGAAAAAAAAATGGATGGGCACAGCAAGGCGCACCATCATGGTCTAGTTTCTTTGCAAAACTTCACATGTGAATAGAAGTTGACAAGGTTTCCTAACCTAAAACTTTAGAATTCTTTTATTATCTTGTTATTTTTATATATTTTACCCCTTAAGGGATGCGCATGGATCCGTGTTCACCATGTATTTTTGATCTAAATTGATGATTGAATTTGACAAGTGACATTCTATCATGTTGAAGTGTTTGAAGTTCAACAGGGCAAAGTTTGGTTAAATTTCCCATGCCAAATAGAAGTACACAGTTTACACATTGGATCTGGAACCTCCAACAATTTTTTAGTGCACTTTGAAACAAACGATTTTAGAGGCTGCCTTTTTATGAAATCTAGCAGAGCTCCAATACCAGTTGTTCTACTCAGGAATTTGATTAAACCACATTAGATATTCCTTAGCCCCCTTTCCAACGTCCCTAGGCGCACTAATAGCGGTGGGCAGCGCATAATGACAGTTTAGGTAGTAGACATATATCACATCCAGCTTCAGAAGAGACACAATGCATAAAAAGTCCAATTGGAAACAATAACATGATGAACTTCATTACATATAAGAAGCACCTGAATAACTTGGTTCTTTTTTTACAACCAAACACCTGAATAACTTGTGATATATAGTAGAGAATAACTTTGCTTACAACATCAAGCGACTTCACATGGTGAAACATTCTGCTTACAATAGGCTTACAATACTACTATTCTCATAGCATTCATAAGAGCAAACTTCTTTTTTTTGGTTTTCTTCCCGTGAAGAAACTGCACTTTTATTAGGAAACCTTTTGAAACAACAAAATGACTACGGAGAAGTGCAGTTCCTAGCACTAACTTTACTCCCCTCGACGGGATAATATAGATTCATGAGATTGAGCTGGACAACTAGTGACCAATTCCAAGTAAGAAAGCAAACGTATTTCTCCAACTCTCCCAATCCAAATACATCCAAGTGGCCATCAGCGTAGGCATTCCATATATCACACAATTATTGAGTCTTTCTCTTCCGAGAGTGTAGCGCCTACAAGGACAGGAGATCATAACAAATTGCAGATCAATGTAAGACCAACTACAAAGAGCAAACTGATTGATCTTTGGGATGGTGATCTTACCAGAGGGGATCGCTGGGGTTAGGCTCCACGTGTCTGAAAAGATGGTGGATCAGCTCCTTGTTATTTGACGTGTATCTACGGCCCGGGTATCTCTTATCCATTTCTGCGAGCAGGTAAAAGAGTTGGTGTTTCGTGGTCTCGATCTCCGTTATTTGACGATAGGCCCATTCTCTCTCAGCGCCGACCGCTGGCGCAGGTTTGGCACAGGGTAGCTGGCGACAGATCGAACATGAGATTTGTAGTCATCGAGGGATTACTATGTCGTAGCAGTAATTAATTGTAAGATTTGTAGTCAAGGATGAACAATACATCCAAATAGTGTCCGATGGGGAAAAAAAGTTGGGATCTTAGATCTTACCTGCGAGGTCGTGTTGCCGTTTGGTGGGTCCGCAGCGGCGGCGCCACCGTATAAGCTTTGGCACCATGCGGTGCTATCGGAATACATAGATCGGACAGGAAAAGGTCGGCCGCCATGGATTGACCTCGGCAGCAGCCAGCGTCGATTCGCCTCAGCCAGCTGCAAGGCAACGGACTCGAAATCCTGAGACGAAGCAAACAATTCGCAACCGGTGGAAAGATAATTTATGGATTTGGGTCGTATGGACCTTACCTGCTGCGCGGTGTTGCCGCTTGGTGGGTGGGCGTCTGCGGCGGCACTGGATGAACCTTTGCAGCAGCCGGCGCCCCAGGAACACATAGATCGGAGATAGCTGCCGTCGATGAAATTTATCAGCTGCCGGCGCCGCTCCTCCTCGACCAGCGGCGAGAAGAGTCGTTGGCGGAAGATGAGCTTCGTCCGGAAGGCCATCGCCAGAATCGTGAGATGGTTTGCTTCTACGCCTGCCAGATCCAAAGACTCGCGAGGTCTGACTTTTAGGATTGTTTTTTTTTCCTTCTGGGAAGTAGGACTCGGACTTCAGGGTCCTACGCTGAAGGCAGCCCCGAATGGGCCGGCCCATATGGAGCTACCGAACTCCAGGCACGCCAAAAAAAAAAAAAGAACCACGCAAAGGTCTACGCGAGAGAGAATTCGAACTCGGGACCTACCTCTCGTCAACAAGTGTAACTGACCGTCGAGAAAGTATCACATGGAAACCGGTGGAAATCATGAGACATTGATGTTTCGAAGTTTTGAAAAAATATGAAAAAATACGGGATGTTAAGAGGATGATGTTTTATTGCCATGCAAAATTTCAAGTTGAAACACATTACGAGATGTGAGATACGAAAAAGACAAAATCAGCGTTGAATAGTGCTCACATCTCGTAATGTGTTTCAACTTGAAATTTTGCGTGGCAATAAAATATCATCCTCTTAACATCCCGTATTTTTTTCATATTTTTGCAAAACTTTAAAACATCATTTTCTCGTGGTTTCCATCGGTTTCTATTGAAACTGGGTTCCGTGTGATATTCTCTGACCTCGCTGATTCTACTGATAATTGTGCGGAGCTGGGCCTGTTCGGCACTCATCCAGCTCCGGAAAATACGGGAGTACACGGAGCGCCACTTTGGCCACTCCGAGAAGATAGGCTACGGGCCGCTCCCGCTTCGGCCGCTCCAGGAGCGGAGAGCTGCCGAACAGGCTAAACTTGATTCAAACAAATACAAAAAATACACATTGAATATTTTGTAATAAATACACAACAAACTTTTTTAATATACAATGGACATTTTTGAAAATATAAAAAATATGCGTCGAACAATTTTTGAATACGCACTGAACATTTTGTTATATACGTTGAACAATTTTCGAATACACATTGAACATTTGTGTAATATACTGGCCATTTGTATACCGTGAACATTTCCTTAATATATTCGTTGAACACACTGAACAAATTTCAAAAACATAATGGCCATTTGTATATTCGTTGAAAAATTTCTAATATACGCCGAACATTTTTATAATGTGTGACGATCTTTTTGTAATATACCGTGAACATTTCCTTAATATACGATAAACATTTTGGTAACGCGTAATGAACTTTGTATAATATAGGGAAAAAGAAACAATAAAAAGGAAAATTAAAAGAAACATAAAAGTAAAACAAAAAATAAAAAAGGAACCGGAAAAGGAAAAAACAAAAACAAAAACGATCAAAAAACGAACGGAAAAAATGAAGCAGCAACACGCAACAAGGGCTGCCGTGAAATGGGCCAGCCCACCCGCGGGTGCTGCGGGCGTTTCCTCGACCATTTGCCGCCTTTAGGAATTCCGCCTGAGCTGGCCAAATAGGCCGGGATAGCTAGGCCGGCCCGGTAGCACACCGTCACGGCACGGCACATGCTAAATGGGCCAGGCCCGGCACACGGCACGCCATGGGCCATGTTTGGGCCTGAAGGCTGGGCAGGCGAGCCGGCACGTGATAACCCACAAGTATAGGGGCTCAATCGTAGTCTTTCTCGATAAGTAAGAGTGTCGAACCCAACGTGAAGCTAAAGGTAGAACAAATATTCCCTCAAGTTCTATCGACCACCGATACAACTCTACGCATACTTAACGTTCGCTTTACCTAGAACAAGTATGAAACTAGAAGTACTTTGTAGGTGTAAAGGGATAGGTTTGCAAGATAATAAAGAACACGTAAATAAAAGATAAGGATTGTTTAGATAAAGGAACAATTACGTTAGTTTTAATAGAGAGATTTTTGTCACAAGAAAGTTATTTGTCCCTAGGCAATCGATAACTAGACCGGTAATCATTATTGCAATTTTATATGAAGGAGAGGCATGAGCTAACATATTTTCTCTACTTGGATCATATGCATTTATGATTGGAACTCTAGCAAGCATCCGAAACTACTAAAGATCATTAAGGTAAAACCCAACCATAGCATTAAGTATCAAGTCCTCTTTACTCCCATACGCAATAACCCACTTACTCGGGTCTGTGCTTCTGTCACTCACGCCACCCACCATAAGCGAATTATGAACATATTGCAACACCCTACAGCGGGGATCCCTCACGCTTGTGCGACATGGAGAGCACCATAGGACAACACCAATAATAAAACATACAACTCAAATCAATCATGATCATCAATCAACCCATATGACAAAACGGATCTACTCAAACACCATAGGATAGCCACATATCATTGAATAATAATATATAGCGTTGAGCACCATGTTTAAGTAGAGATCACAACGGGTAAAAGAGAGGTTACACCGCTGCATAGAGGGGGAGAGAGTTGGTGATGACGGCGGCAAAGTTGTTGGTGTAGATCGCCGTCAAGATCCTTGCCCTGGCGGCGTTCCGGCACCTCCGGGAGAGAGGGGGAGAGAACCCCCCTCCTTCTTCTTCTTCCTTGACCTCCCGCCTAGATGGAAGGAGGGTTTCCCCTCTGGTCCTTGACCTCCGTGGCGGTGGAGGGGCGGGAGCCCCTTCGAGATTGGATCTATCTCTCTGTTTCTCTTCTATTTCGCGTTCCCGTTTTCTGGCCTTTCACCGTTTCTTAAATTCCTGGAGATCCGCAACTCCGATTGGGCTGAAATTTTAACACGATTTTTATCCGGATATAAGCTTCCTTGCGACCGAAGGACACCTCCAACCGACCTACAGGGTGGCCACAAGCTTGCTAGGCACGCCCTGGGTAGGGGGTGCGTCCCTTGAGCTTGTGGGCCCCTCGGGCATCGTCTCACGTTGATTCCGCTTCCCAAAAATCACATAATTCCAAAATAATTCTCCGTAAAATTTTATCTCGTTTGGACTTCGTTTGATATGGATATTCTGCTAAACAAAAAACATGCTATAAACAGGAACTGACACTGGGCACTGGATCAATATGTTAGTCCCAAAAAATAATACAAAATATTGCCAAAAGTATATGAAAGTTATAGAATATTGGCATGAAACAATAAAAAAATATAGATATGGCGAAGACGTATCAGCATCCCCAAGCGTAATTCCTGCTCGTCCTCGAGTAGGTAAATGATAAAAAAAGATAATTTTTAATGTGGAATGCTACCTAGCATAATCTTGACCACATAATCTAATCATGGCATGAATATTTAAGACATGAGTGATTCAAAGCAACAGTCTATAATTTGATATAAAGACATCAATACTCAGGCATCCCAACAAACAATCATGTCTTTCAAAATATCAATGCTAAAAAACATTATCCCTACAAAATCGTATAGTCTTGTCATGCTCCATCTTCTTAACACAAAGTATTTATTATGCACAACCCCGATGAAAAGCCGAGCAATTGGTTCATACTTTTTAACACGCTTCAGCTTTTTCAACCCCCACGCAATACATGAGCGCAAGCCATGGATATAGCACTATGGGTGGAATAAAATATGATGTTGGAGATTGTGTGGAGAAGACAAAAAAGGAGAAAGTCTCACATCGACGCGGCTAATCAACGGGCTACGGAGATGCCCATCAATTGATGTCAATGCGAGGAGTAGGGATTGCCATGCAACGGATGCACTAAAAGCTATAAGTGTATGAAAGCTCAAACTGAAAACTAAGTGGGTGTGCATCCAACTTGCTTGCTCATGAAGACCTCGGGCATTTGAGGAAGCCCATCATCGGAATATACAAGCCAAGTTCTATAATGAAAAATTCTCACTAGTATATGAAAGTGACAACATAGGAGACTCTCTATATGAAAAACATGGTGCTACTCTGAAGCACAAGTGTGGTAAAGGATAGTAGCATTGCCCCTTCTCTCTTTTTCTCTCATTTCATTTTTTTTGTTTTCTTTTTTTCTTTTTTTATTGGGCTCTTTTTGGCCTCTTTTTCTTCTTTTTTTTTCGTCCGGAGTCTCATCCCGACTTGCGGGGGAATCATAGTCTCCATCATCCTTTCCTTACTGGGACAATGCTCTAATAATGATGATCATCACACTTTTATTTACTTACAACTCAAAATTACAACTCGATACTAGAACAAAATATGACTCTATATGAATGCCTCTGGCAGTGTACGAGGATGTGCAATGATCTAGCATAGCAAAGATATCAAAAAACGGACAAGCCATGAAAATATCATGCTAGCTATTTTACGATCATGCAAAGCAATATGACAATGAATGCTCAAGTCATGTATATGATGATGGAAGTTGCATGGCAATATATCTCGGAATGGCTATGGAAATGCCATAATACGTAGGTATGGTGGCTGTTTTGAGGAAGATATATGGAGGCTTATGTGTGATAGAGCGTATCATATCACGGGGTTTGGATGCACCGGCGAAGTTTGCACCGACTCTCGAGGTGAGAAAGGGCAATGCACGGTACCAAAGAGGCTAGCAAATTGCGGAAAGGTGAGAGTGCGTATAATTCATGGACTCACATTAGTCATAAAGAACTCACATACTTATTGCGAAAGTTTATTAGCCCTCGAAGCAAAGTACTACTATGCCTGCCCCTAGGGGGATAGATTGGTAGGAAAATACCATCGCTCGTCCCCGACCGCCACTCATAAGAAAGACAATCAATAATAAATCATGCTCCAATATCATCGCATAACGAGAGACCATACATGCATGCTTCGGGAATCACAAACCTTAACACCAATATTCTTACTAAACCACAATCATTCACTAGTACCTCCAACATATTACCATCTCTATATCGCAAAACTATTGCAAGGAATCAAATATATCATATTCAGTGATCTACAAGTTTTATGTAGGATTTTATGACTAACCATGTGAATGACCAATTCCTGTTAACTCTCTAAATAGATATAAGTGAAGCATGAGAGTTTAATTCTTTCTACAAAAGATATGCCCACACTCTAACAAATATAAGTGAAGCAAAAGAGCATTCTACAAATGACGATTTTCCTATGTAGAGAAACAGGCAATCCAAACTTCAAATGGTATAAGTGAAGCACATGAAGCATTCTATAAAGCCATATTCAAAAGATATAAGTGAAGTGCAAAGAGCATTCTATAAATCAACCAAGGACTATCTCATACCAACATGGTTCATAAAAGAAAAAGGAAAAATAAACACAAAAGACGCTCCAAGAATTTGCGCATATCATGTGATGAATAAAAATATAGCTCCAAGTAAAATTATCGATAGTCGTTACAAGAAAGAGGGGATGCCTTCCGGGGCATCCCCAAGCTTATTTGATTGGGAGTCCTTGAATATTACCTTGGGGTGCCTCGGGCATTCCCAAGCTTAGACTCTTGCCACTCCTTATTCCTTCATCCATCATGATCTCACCCAAAACTTGAAAACTTCAATCACACAAAACTTAACAAAACCCTCGTGAGATCCGTTAGTATAATAAAGCAAATCATTACTTTAAGTACTATTGCAAACCCATTCATATTTTATTTTTGCATTATAAATACTGTACTCTAACTTCACCACGGCTTATATCACCGATATAATCCATAGATTCATCAAAACACGCAAAACAATGCATCAAAAATAGAATCTGTCAAAAACAGAATAGTCTGTAGCAATCTGAACATTGACCATACTTCTGTAACTCCAAAAATTCTGAGAAATTAGGAAAAAATAAAAAATTTGCATAGAAGTACCATGTAAAAATTTCAGAAACTTTTGACATTCCAGTAAAAAAATGTAAATTCACGCACTACAGCCAAAGTTTCTGTTTTTTGCGCTACACATACCAAACAAGCAATCTAATCATCCTAAAGGCAAATCTTGGCACATTATTTTTATAATATAATGGATTTGTACAAGGGTATAATTATTTTTGTTGAAAAGTTTCTGTAATCAAGGTTCACAAAGTTTCCATGGGCATGAACAAAGTTCAAGGCTAGATCCCTCTTTAACAATGCTCGTCTTTCTCACTTTCGCTTTTCTTTTTGAAATGTTTTAGGTTCCCCTCTATATTTTTCTTTTTTAAACTTTATAAAAGCACACAACACAATAAAATGATACTCTAAAACTTCCGGGTTGTCTCCCTGGCAGCGCTTTCTTTAAAGCCATTAAGCTAGGCATAAAGTGCTCAAGTAATGGATCCACCCGGATCCCAAGGTATATCAAAGCCAATTTTAATTAGCAATGATTTGTAATTTAGTAGTGAGCACAAAGTAACATATATCATGCAATGACAAAGTCTAACTCTCTTTCTATGCATCGTCATGTCATAAAAGAACAATTCATGCACATCAAGTAAAGGCCAATACATAGCATAAGCAGTTTCTTGCAATTTTATCGTATTGGAAACATTAAGAGGCGGAGATGTAGTTCCTCTCTCATAATAATTGCAATTAGGAGCAGCAAGCACATGCATATTATATTCATCAAACTCATCATGTGTAGTGGTAAAACGCAACCCATCAATATAATCCTTAATAAGCACAAACTTCTCCGATATAATGTAGTTGGGAGAATTCAAAAAGATAATAGGACTATCATGTATGGGTGCAATAGCAACAATTTCATTTTTAACATAAGGAACTATAGCAAGTTCATCTCCATAAGCGTAATTCATATTGGCATCATGGCCACAAGCATATCAAGCATCAATTTCATAAAAAAAAGGGATAATTCAAACGAATCCAACGGATCATAGCAATTATCATAGCATTCGTCCTTCGGTAAGCACGAAGGGAGATTAAACAATGTATGAGTTGAAGAGTTACTCTCATTAGAAGGTTGGCATGGGTAGCTAATCCGCTCTTCCTCCTTTTCTTCTTCGCTCTCCTCATCGTCTTTTTCATCCAATGAGCTCAAAGTGTCATTAATTTCGTCTTCCATAGATTCCTGCAAAATATTAGTCTCTTCTTGGACAACAGATACTTTCTCAATAAACTCATTAATATTGGCATTATATTCATAATTCTCATAGCAATATTTAAGTATAGCATAATTTTTAGGTTTGTAAACAGCATCATCATAATTTTCACACTTTTCAAACAAAGATTCAATTTCATAAGCACCCTTAAAAGCAACGAATTCTTCTATTCGTTCCACATCATAGTAATCATATATACCATTAGCATAAGAAGCCAAGGTTTCATTATCATTAAATTTACATGTAAAGGGAAGGTGTGGATCCTTCATCCTAGAGCAACAAGTATAATCATATCTCAAGCATAAATTCCAAGCATACCAATGCAACATTTCAATTTGATCCCATAACAGTTTCCCTTTTTGAGTCAAGCGATAATCCCTAAAGTATTCACGTTGATCCAATGTGTCTCCCATTATCAAGTTGAACAGGGTTTTCTCAGGATTATCAAAGTAGTGTTTAATATTTTTCACGTAATGAGCATCGAGGGTTTTAGGAGGTTCCCTATCTCCATGAGTAGCAAGTACACCTAAATTTTTTGGTATTTCGTGTTCCATATCCATAACTAAAGATATAAAACAACTTAGAACAAAAAATAAAATCTACTTAGTGATAAAACAAACAAGCACACACGAGAATATTCACCCCACTCTATTGCTCCCCGGCAATGGCGCCAGAAAAAGGTCTTGATAAACCACAAGTATAGGGGATCAATTGTAGCATTTCTCGATAAGTAAGAGTGTCGAACCCAATGAGGAGCTAAAGGTAGAACAAATATTCCCTCAAGTTCTATTGACCACCAATACAACTCTACACACACTTAACATTTGCTTTACCTAGAACGAGTATGAAACTAGAAGTACTTTGTAGGTGTGATAGGATAGGTTTGCAAGATAATAAAGAACACGTAAATAAAAGCTAGGGGCTGTTTAGATAAATAAACAATTAGGTTAGTTTTAGTAGAGATCTTTTTGTCACAAGAAAGTTATTTGTCCCTAGGCAATCGATAACTAGACCGGTAATCATTATTGCAATTTTATATGAGGGAGAGGCATAAGCTAACATACTTTCTCTACTTGGATCATATGCACTTATGATTGGAACTCTAGCAAGCATCCGCAACTACTAAAGATCATTAAGGTAAAACCCAACCATAGCATTAAAGTATCAAGTCCTCTTTACTCCCATACGCATACAACCTACTTACTCGGGTCTGTGCTTCTGTCACTCACGCCACCCACCATAAGCAAATCATGAACATATTGCAAACCCTACAGTGGGAATCCCTCATGCTTGCGCGACACGGAGAGCATGATAGGATAGCACCAATAATAAAACATACAACTCAAATGAATCACGATCATCAATCAACCCATAGGACAAAACGGATCTACTCAAACATCATAGGATAATCACATATCATTGGATAATAATACATAGCGTTGAGCACCATGTTTAAGTAGAGATTACAACGGGTAAAAGAGAGGTTACACCGCTGCATAGAGGGGGAGAGAGTTGGTGATGACGGCGGCGAAGTTGTTGGTGTAGATTGCTGTCACGATGATGGCCCTGGCGGCGTTCCGACGCCATCGGGAGAGAGGGCGAGAGAGCCCCCTCCTTATTCTTCTTTCTTGGCCTCCCCCCTAGATGGGAGGAGGGTTCCCCTCTGGTGCATGGCCTCCATGGTGGCGGAGGGGCGGGAGCCCCTCCGAGATTGGATCTATCTCTCTGTTTCTCTTTTGTTTCGCGTTCGTGTTTTCTGGCCTTTCACCGTTTCTTAAATTCCTGGAGATCGGTAACTCCGATAGGGCTGAAATTTTAACACTATTTTTATCCGTATATTATCTTTCTTGCGGCCGAAGAAGGGCACCAACCGCCTTACGGGGTGGCCACAAGCCTGCCAGGCGCGCCCAGGGTAGGGGGGCACGCCCCTATGGCTTGTGGGCCCCTCGGGCATCGTCTCGCGTTGATTCTTTGTCCCAAAAATCACATATATTCCAAAATAAATCTCCGTAAATTTTTATCGCGTTTGGACTTTGTTTGGTATGGATATTCTACGAAACAAAAAACATGCAACAAACAGGAACTGACACTCGCCACTGGATCAATATGTTAGTCCTAAAAATAATATAAAAAGTTGCCAAAACTATGTAAAAGTTGTAGAATATTGGCATGAAACAATAAAAAATTATAGATACGATGGAGACGTATCAGCCAACACTCTGAAGCTTTTGCTAGAAGACATACGGTAAGCTATGGTCCTGCTGAGAAATCTACCATATACAGGTCACCTCTTCGATACCCTTCGAAGACTTGAGATTTGTCAGAATCCATAAGCACAAGACAACGAAATTTTCCAAAGATAACAATCATATCAAGATCACAAAGCATTGAGACTGACATTAGGTTCTATCCAAGGGATTCAACAAGCATCACTTTATCCATGTGTTGATCCTTTGAGATAGCAACCCTACCTAGACCCAATACCTTGCTTTTACCAGTGTCAGCAAATGTGATATGAATTTTTGTAGATGGTCAAAGAGTAGAGTCCATGAGAAGACTTCGATCACCAGTCATGTGGTTAGTGCAGCCACTATCCAGGATCCATTCAGTAGCTTTCGGAGATGTACCCTACAGAGCAGTTAGTTGGATAGTCTTTAGCAAGAGTATTGTGAAGATCAAACATGTATTGATAGAGACGTTTCTCATAGGTAAGCACTACTGCAGGATGCTGCTAACACGACACTACAATCAGAGACCCTTCGATGAAACTGTGTGCGATGCATTAATCGCAAACGGTGATGTAAAAAAAGTCAAAAAAGATGCAAAACGTTTGCGATGGTGGATACATAAAACACGGTTCAGATTTTAGTTGTGTGTGCAATGCGGGGCATACGGTTCAGTTCAATGAACCATTTGCGATGAGGCAGAACAACAGAAAAGGGCAGCTAGATGAAGGTGTGTGCGATATACGGCATACAGTTCACTCGGATAAACTGTTTGTGATGAGGATGAACAACAGAAACGGGCAGCCAGATGAAGGTGTGTGCGATATACGGCATACAGTTCACTCGGATAAACTGTTTGTGATGAGGCTGAACAACAGAAACGGGCAGCCAGATGAAGGTGTGTGCGATATACGGCATACAGTTCACTCGGATGAACTGTTTGTGAGTAGGCAACACAAAAGAAACAGTCAGCCAGATTCAAGGTGTGTGCGATATACGGCATACGGTTCATTCGAATGAACTGTTTTCGATTAGGCAAAGCAACAGAAACTGTTCAGCCAGATCAAGGTGTGTGCAATGGAGGACATACAGTTCATTTCGATAAACTGTTTGTGTTGAGCCAAGAGAACAGAAACGTTTCGTGTAAACAAGATGTGTGTGATACGCGCAAACATCCAATTACATAGGTGGCTAGTACACACATGACATTTCCACACACCAAAGTAAACTATTACATGCATAATTAACTAGGATAAAGGATCATCTGATCATCATCTACTTCTTGTGACGCTTGCCGCCACTACTCTACTAGGATAAACGGAACAATATTCTTTACTGTGAATAGTGTGCTCTGTTGGGCACACAAGTATATGGATCATAGCCTTGGGCGAGCAATGTGTCTGCACGCGTCGTGCTAGTTCGATGTTCCTTCTATGCTAAGTTTCCATTAATCGATGGCGTTTTACGAACACGCCACCGTTTCCCGCAATTTCCTCACCGGTTTCCCGCCGCCACACAACGATATTGTGCATAAACCTAGGTGGGGCGCGACGCACCGAGGCAACAAGTGCAGCCTGTAGCACATCCACCTTTTCCAAGCATGCCAACCCACCAAAGTGCCGCCTCTGCCATCAACCTCCTCGACGAGGAAAATGAGAAGGCGCCACGGCCCGTCGAGGCCGAGGAGCTCCCAGGCAACGCGATGGACGACGCCGTGATGTGCATCATCGCCAGGGTTGAGCAGACCCTTGGCGCATGGCGCTTCAGTGCCGTGGATCAAGATAGGCATGTCAGCGCGAGAGGCTGCAGCTCGCTGCACAACATGATCGATGGTGCGTCGCAGAGCAAGCTAGGCATGTCCGCGCCGATAGGCTGCGGCTCGCCGCACAGCGAGACCGTTGGAGCGCCGCAGAGCAAGAGGCGCGGCGCGTCGCACAGCAAGAGCGGATCCATTGGCGCTTGCCTGTTGTCGACAGGGCGTCACAGCTGGGTACACGTCCCGTCAGTACCCCCATTGCTCACCAGGAGTGGGCAGAGGCCGTCTGCACCGTACTTGCACCAGAGGATGCCGCGCCGTACTTGCACCGGACACCCGCCACGCCGTTCGCCTTGTCCGCGGCCCGCTCGATGCCAACGCGCTGGTCACTAGGCTCGACTGCCTCCTTGGCCTAGGTGTCCACCAGGGCACAGTAGAGGAACATGGCCGTCGCATCCTCTGGTGATCTCCAATGAAATAGCCAACTTGGAGCTCGAGATCACACTCCAGATGTACCGCGAGCGTGTCGACCACTTGGACGAACGCCTGCATGAGTTCAGGCAGAGCCAAGAGCTACTGTAGGCAAGGGCTGCTGGTCATGGACACGTTTATTTTGTTGACTCATTTCGACGTGGAGCGCTATGTATCCACAACAATCATAATATTGCTCTGTTTATTTCTCTGTTTCGATGTGTGTACTCTGTTTTCCGTTCTTATATGTTCTGTTTCAATGTGTATATATATGCTTTCCATTCTGTATATGTGGATGATAACAGCTAGATACAAATTAGTATACGAAAACAGATAGAAAAATGGAATTCATAATATATATTTATTGTTCATTAGTTCATCACAGAATATATATAATATCATCACTTATATGTGATGATACTTAACTATCATGTACAATGCATAAAATTGAAAACGAACAATACTAAAACTAATAATCCCTCCTGGGGGCAGTATTCCGGCAGCCCCTCGCCAGCAACTCCCTGGTGCGCGGCGTCTTCCCAGCGTGGAGGCAGTACTCCGCTTCCTCCGCCTCGCAGCGCTTGACGTACCGATCTGCCTCTTGCTAGTGGACGAGCACGAACGATCTTGCCATTTCATTGGGCGCCCACCGGAGCTCCATGTTGGTGGCACGCTGGAGCTTATCGGCCCACGTCCATGCAGCAATGAGGCGCCTCGCGCCTTTGACCTTCCTCGCGAAGTACCCGTCTTCGTACACCTCCTCCGCACGATGACGCGCCACCCCTAAAGCTCCACCGCCTCCTTTTTCTAGGCGGCCTCACAGGCTTCACAGGCCGCCTGGTACCTGGCTTCCTCCTCCGCCATCTCCTTCTTGAACGCCAATTGCCTGGCTTTCTCAGCCAGCGGCAATGATTTCCACAGACAAAGATTGTACTGGCCCCAAAACCACTCCAAAGTTGGGGGGTCCGGCGCAACCTCGTCCGCCGGCCCATAGGGGTCCTCCTCATTGCTGCTCTTTGACTGAACGTCCTCGGGGGGCGGCGCCTCCTCGTCAGCGCGTGGGTAGATCGGCGGCGCCATGGTAGAGATTTGTAAGACAGAGAGAGGGCGAGCGAGAGGAGGATGTAGATGAGAATGCAGGCGGGATGACATGAGCAAGGTAGTATTTATTGGCGGCCGAAATCTATATCGATGGGAACAGAACACACGCCGGTCGCCAGAATTTACGAGTACTGTAGTTTGAATTGCACACGATTCCCGCAGCAAAAGCCGTGTGTCGGTGTCAAAACCGGCGGATCTCAGGGTAGGGGGTCCCAAGCTGTGGATCTAGGATCAATGGGGAACAGAGGACGACGAACACAGTGTTTACCCAGGTTCGGGCCCTCTCGAAGAGGTAATACCCTATGTCCTGCTTGATTATATTGGATGTATGATGTGGTTTACAGAGTAGATCTATCTCGAGATCGGTATGAGCTAAACCCTAAGGTGATGAGGTGATGAATATCGCTCTAGCCCTAAAGACTACGAACCCTCAGTTTATATAGACACTGGTAGGGTTAGGGTTACTGAAGATAGATTACAACAAGGGTTTAAGGAGATCCCGCGCGTTCTTGACTTGGAGGGCACACCACGACTTCGTAGATCTCCTGTCACTATACGGCTCCACCAGTCCGGCCCATGTACAATGGGCCATCGCCCCGAGGACCCCTTAGTCCATGACTCCCTCAGTAGACCCCGAACTTGCCTCCAACGCCGGGGATCATCTTTTGGAATCTTCACATCATCGGCTTGCGAGACGAGTTCCTTTATTCCTTCATTCTGTTTGGAGCCGTGCCACTTTCGCCGAACACTATCCGAAACCCGCTCTAATGTATTCGGGTCCGGACAGTCTCAAGATCCTGAGATCGAAGACATCTCGAGATTGAGGTGGGACCATCAGAGTTGAATGCCGTCCCTCGGGGCAAGGGCTTCGCACACCTTTCCAGAGGGCGTGCAGCCCAATGCCAATTCTCCATGAACCTGTCCTTCCAGCTTCAAGGTAAGACGCCTATTTATAGATCCAAAGGCATGGGGGACAATTTACTTCCCCCCTTTCACAAGGTGCAACACTGAAGAAATTCCCGGCGCCATGGCTGACCTCCCAGGTTCATCCTCGCGCCCGCACGGTCCACTCCACGGCGATTGGTCGAGCTATTCAGTTTCACACCTTCAGCTGAGGCATTTGCAGACGCAATGTTACCTTCCTCCAGCAGATTTGGTTCCCGTCCGCGCCGGTCTCATCTCCATCGATGGCTGCGCCCTCGCCGAGAACTCCCCTGCTCCGAGTAAGGAGGAGAGGGTATGTCTCGTGCCCTTCCTTATAAGAGGTTTGGGCTTTCCTATCCATCCCTTTTTATGGGGTTTGTTGGAGTTCTATGGGATCCAGCTCCACAACCTCACCCCGGGGTCCATATTGCACATTTCTGGCTTTGTAGCCCTGTGCGAGATATTTTTGAGTTGCGACGCCCACTTTGACTTGTGGAGGAAGTATTTCTGTCTCGTCCCTCGCCTCCGGGAGGGATCCATATTTGAGGTAGGCGGCGCTGAAGTATGGCGAATAGCAGGGACAGGGTACCCGACCAGGACCCCACAGAAAGATCCCGAAAGATGGACTTCAGAGTGGTTTTATATTGAAGACGTTCCCCTCACCGATCCAATTCGGCAAGGGCTGCTCGATTACTCAAATGACCCGCCTATAAAGCGATACAACTAGCGGCCCATAGGTCCTTCCCAACAAGACAGCAAAGAAGTGCGTGCACTGTCGGCCAAGATCCGGCTGCTAACTAGCAGCAAGTTGACCATGGTCGAAGTTATGGCCATTGCCATCACCCGATGCGTGCAACCCCTCCAACAGCGGGGTCACTCTTTATGGTGCTATAATGGGACTAACGACGTGACCCGTTATCAACGGCAAGGGCCAGACAACAAGGCGGCTCTGGCCAAAATATTGGCCAAGCTCTACAAGGGAGAGGAGGCAGATTTTGCTCGAATGAGTATCCGGGAAGGTTGCTCCGGATATAATCCGGCGGACTGGGTAAGCCACAATCCACTGTCTTGAGCTCACGGATTATACCCAAACTTTGACTGGTTGTATTTGAACAGGGTTGGAGGCATCAGGTCGCGTCCATTAATTGCCCTCCTCCTCAACCGGAGGATTATTCTCGTGACGACGATCCGGGGTACCATCACGACCCAGAGACGTCGATTGAATTTGAAGATGGGGTGTTCTATCAGGAGGGCCTTAACGGCGTCAAGGTGGCTGTAACAGCCGATCATCCCGAGGCTCTTCCCTCTTCCACAGTAAGTGAAAAGAAGACCCTCCCCGAACAGGGCGCTCGTCTCGCGCTACCCCCCACGTGATGACTTCTACTCCCAAGGGTCGCCGCACCACGCGTAAGAATGCCTCGGGAGGAGCGCGGATCATGCCAGCTTCGGCCCTTCATGGGAGATCAAAGCGGAAAGCCTCCACCGAAGCAGAGGCACCTGCCTCCTCGGCCCAGAGGTAACGTATTTCGAAATTGCAGCGAGGGTTGCCGTTGGCACTTTTTTTATTAAAGCTTGCTCAATTTTGCAGAAGGCGCATGCCTCTACACCAATCCGAAGATTTCCCGGGTGCGCTGAACCGCAACCTTGGTCTCAAGTCTTCGGCACAAGCCAGAGCCTCCTCCGAACACGTGGCGGCTGGCGTACCTCCGGCGGACTCCGACGACGTTTCGGTTACTAATTCTGAAGTTGAGAGCGTAATGAACCATCGCCGCCGGAGGGAGACTTTACGTCATTCTGCCTTCGCCGAACAAGAATTTAGTGCTTTTAATTCGGTGGATGCGTACCTTGGAGTGGCCCGGACAGGTCTTGACGGGATTGCCGGTCTTTTTGCCGCCAAGGTGCAGGTATGTAACTAAAATAGCTTGAGAGCAGATCATGTTCCCTACCCAACTAGCCCCCAAGCCTTAATTTGGGCAGGACGGCCGAGTTAAGGGTGTCTGATGATATTATTTTTGAAGGCCGCAAGAGAGCAGAGTAAAAAGCTGTCCGAGGACCTTGAGGTGAGCCGGACACAGTTGGTTGAAACCAAGGCCGAACTGGATGCGGCTCGAAAAGCCAGCAGCGAAGTGTCGGTAAGTAGAAAAGACTGTTTCACAGGTATACGGTGTATCATATGCATTAACACCTTTTTCTCTGTATAGCCGCGGAAGCTGTAAGCAAGCTGCGAAGGGAGCTGGAGGCTGGTAAATGAGTGCTAACGCGAAGTCAGGAGGAGAAAAATGAGCTCAAGGCAGAGAATCAGCGGTAAGCCGAGGAAATTAAGAGTTTGAAAACTTAGCTGGCCCAAGCGCTGGAGGAGAACCAGAAGCTGAAAGGTGGCATATTTGGTAAGTGCTAATCTTACCATGCTGTTGGCAAGTACCATTTGATGTGTGAATGACGGTATGCAACACCTGCTTGTTAGGTCTCCTGACTGGGCGGCCTGAGGAAGAAGCCAACACTTATGACGGGAACCTCTTAAAGGAGCTGTCGAAGACTTACGAGAGGGCCCGGAAAGCCATGAAGAGCATGGCGAAGGCGTTATGGCCATCAGATGTGCCGCCAGAGAGTATGGCCGAACTGACCAGTCGCTTTAAGGGGGCTCGTCAAAGATTTGAATTATGGAAGATCTCGGCTTGTCGAGAAGGAGCGCGCGAGGCATGGGCTATGGTAAAGACCCATTTCACCAAGCTAGATCCGGAGCATATGGCCCGGGTTGGTCCCGTGGGCCTCGACGGCCAAGAGATACCTCTAAGCTTGGTGTATGATGATGTGATGCTAGCCGCTCGCTATTCTCAAAAGGATTGTGCTTTAGAGCATTTGATAGACAATGTCGATCAAGAGTAGTGTTGTCAATTCTATGTATCTATGTACTTTACGTTGACCAAGCTCAATCCACAGTCTTATTTTTAAAAGATTGTTGTCTTAACCCGCCATCGGCTTCTACCTCCCCGATCAGTGATCGAGAAGTGTTCCGTACTATGTGCATTGGGAAACAAGGCAACACTTCGGGAACCAGGCAATCCGGCCATTGGGCTCGAACGGACAAAACATGTGCGGAGAGTTATGTTATATTACTATTTGACGTAAGAAACATCTTCCGATGAAAATAGTTCCTCCAAAGGTTCCTTTCTTCGGGTAAACTTATAGTCCGGATACATGAGATGAACGGAGACCAATGGCTGTGAGAAAGCCCTGGTGATAAGCTCTAGGCTATATTCACTTCCCTTAGGCCGACTTATTGTATTCTGTAAGAACGCTAGCTTTCGACTTCACCCGTCTGAGGTACGGTCCCGGATGACCCGGTGGTAACAATCGCAGAGGTGCTCCCTTTACTCCCTAGCCAAACAATCGGGAACATAGGGGTAAGCACAGGAGCCAGGCAACCCAGCTTGGCAAAGATCTTAAGTCCAATAAGTGCATATGTTGGCTTGAAAGATATGAGAAGGTTGCAATCGGGACGAATGCGAGTTATATTTGCTCTAGTGTTCGGCTCTACGAAAGGAGCCCCCAGGTAAGGCTGGGTTTTACATTCAAGGATGTATATAGTACGGGTGTGGTATGGTTCGGTTTAGCCGAATACTCACCATATGAAAATTGACAGAAAAAATGACAGAAGAAAAGAAAAAAAGGAGGTGAGGACGGATGCGTGTGGTGATACCGAACTTAGGCGTAAAAATGCCGCAGACGAGCTACGTTCCACGGGTTTGGTTCAAGGCCTTCATCAGATGGGCGGCGAAGATGATATGCTCCTCCTGTAAGTACTTCATTAATGATGTACGGACCCTCCCATTTGGGCGATAGTTTATGCTTCTGCTCTTCGGGGAGCCGGAGGACGAGGTCGCCAATTGTATGTCTTCGCCTAGACTTCGTGGTGTTGGTAACGCTGTGCCTGCTGCTGATAAAGCGCGGATCGAGCCCGGGCTATATCTCGTTCTTTCTCGAGGGCATCCAAGTCGTCCTGCCAATCCAGCTCGGCTTCCTTTTCTTCGTACATGCGCACTATGGGTGCGTCATGTATGATGTCGCATGGGAGGACCGCTTCCACATCGTACACCATAAAAAATGGAGTGAATCTGGTTGATCGGTTAGGAGTAGTGCGTAGCCCCCATAGTACGGAATCTAGTTCCTCGACCCAATGGCAATCGGACTGTGTAAGTGACCGGACTAGGCGAGGTTTAATGCCGCTCATAATGAGCCCGTTGGCCCGTTCTACCTGTCCATTGGTCTGTGGATGGTACACCGAAGTGTAATCAAGCTTAATGCCCATTTTGCCGCACCAATCTTTGACTTCCTGGGCAGTGAAGTTGGTACCATTATCTGTTATTATGCTATGGGGGACACCATAACGGTGTATGATGTCAGATAAAAATTCGACGACTGGTCCGGATTCCGCTGAAGTGACGGGCTTTGCCTCAATCCTCTTGGTGAATTTGTCGACCATGATCAGTAAGTACTTCTTTTTATTTGTCCCCCCTTTGAGTGGCCCGACCATGTCGAGCCCCTAGACCGCAAAAGGCCATGTTATTGGTATCGTCCAAAGAGCTGTGGGAGGCATGTGGCTTTGATTTGCGAACAACTGGCATCCAACGCAATGTTGACCAATGTCCAGGCATCCTTGCGAGCGGTGGGCCAAAAGAATCCTGCTCGGAAAGCCTTGCTTACCAAAGCCCGAGCAGCCGCATGATGGCTGCCCATGCCCGCGTGTATGTCTGCCAGGAGTTGCTACCCCTCTTCTTCAGAGATGCACCTTTGTAAGATTCCCGTAGTGCTCTTTTTATGGAGTTCACCCTCATGGATTTTGTATGCTTTAGAGCACCGGACTATACGTCGTGCCTCCGTCTGATCCTCTGGGAGCTGTTGTCGCATAAGGTAAGCGAGCAGGGGTTCCGTCCAGGAGGCAATTATGGCCATTATTTCATGGGCTGAAGGTGTTTCCTCAAGTATGGATCCTCCAATGATGTGCTCATCAGGCTCATTTTTTCAGGGACGCATTGTGAACGGGCTCGCTGGATAGTGTGCCGGCATCAGCATCCTGCCACACCACGGATGGCTTAAAGAGCCATTCGAGGAAGGTATTCCTGGGAACCGGGTCACGCTTGGCGCCTATGTGAGTGAGGACGTCCGCAGCATGATTGCTGTCTCTAGAGACATGGAGGAATTCTAGGCCCTCAAAACGGGCCGACATCCGAAGGACTACGTTTCTATATGCCGCAATTTTAGGGTCCTTGGCGTCAAATTCGCCATTGACTTGAGAGATCGCTAAGTTTGAATCTCCTCTGACTTCTAGGCGCTGCACGCCCATTGATGTAGCCATCCGAAGACCATGTAATAGTGCTTCGTATTCGGCCGCATTGTTGGAGTCCGGGTACATTATTTGTAAGATGTACCGGACAGTGTCTCCTGTGGGGGATATGAGGAGTACCCCAGCCCCCAGTCCGGCTAACATCTTTGAGCCATCGAAATACATCGTCCAGTGTGAGTATGTACTGTTTTCTCTAGGTAGTTCGGCTTTGGTCCATTCGGCTATGAAGTCGGCCAGCACCTGAGATTTAATAGCTCGGCGTGGCTTGTATGTTATCTTGAAGGGAAGGAGCTCAATGGCCCATTTGGCGATGTGGCCCGTAGCATCCCTGTTATTGATTATATCATTCAAGGGGACCTCCGATGCCACCATGACCGAACATTCTTGAAAGTAGTGCCGTAGCTTTCGGGATGCCATAGAAACCGTGTAGGCAATCTTTTGATAGTGCGGGTATCGGGATTTGCATGGCGTAAGCACCTCTGATACGTAATAGACCGGCTTCTAGACTTGAAACTTGTGGCCTTCCGATTCCCTTCTACGACAAGCACTGCACTGACCACCTGATTGGTGGCCGAAATATATAGTAACATGGGCTCACCAATGCTAGGTGCGGCCAGGATAGGGTTGCTGGCGAGGAGTGTTTTTATCTCCTCCAGCACCGCAGTTGCTTCGTCTGTCCATTGGAAGTTCTTGGTCTTTTTTAGCAGTCTATAGAGTGGAAGCACCTTTTCTCCGAGGCGTGAAATGAAGCGGCTTAAAGCTGCGACGCATCCTGCCAATTTCTGGACGTGTTTGAGCTCTGTTGGTATTGCGAGCTGGGATAACGCATGGATTTTGGCCAGGTTGGCCTCGATTCCTCTATGGGAGACGATGAACTCGAGTAGTTTTCCGGTGGGAACTCCGAAGACACATTTGTCCGGGTTGAGCCGTATGTCATATGTTCGCAGGTTGTCGAATGTTCGGTGGAGGTCGTCTATCAATTGGTCAATGTTTTTGGTTTTGACAACCACGTCGTCCACATACGCTTCGACTGTTTTGCCTATTTGAGTCTCGAGGCATGTTTGAATCATGCGCTGATATGTGGCTCCTGCATTTTTTAGCCCGAACGGCATAGTGTTGAAGCAGAAAGGCCCGTAGGGGGTGATTGCTGCCTGATCGGACTCCTTCATCTTAATCTGATGGTATCCGGAGTATGCGTCAAGGAAGCATAACGAGTCATGTCCGGCGGTGGCGTCGATGATCTGGTCTATCCCTGGCAGGGGGAAAGGGTCCTTAGGGCAGGCCTTGTTAAGGTCTTTAAAATCGACACAGAGCCGCCAGGACTTATCCTTCTTGGGTACCATAACCAGATTTGCTAACCACTCGGGGTGCTTGATCTCGCGGATGAATCTGGCCTCTAGCAGTTTTGCAAGTTCTTTGCCCATGGCCTGTCGTTTGGGTTCAAAAAATCAGCGCAGGGTTTGTTTCACTGGCTTGAAGCCTTTGCGGATGTTTAGGCTGTGCTCTGCCAGCCTGCGTGGGATTCCTGGCATATCTGAGGGGTGCCAGGCAAATATTTCCCAGTTTTCGCATAGGAATGCTCTTAAAGCCTCATCGACTGCGGGGTCCAGTTGTGCTCCTATGGATGCCGTTTTATTGGGATCTGTTGGGTGCACTTGAAATTGGACTATTTCATCTGCTGGCTTGAATGACGTTGATCTTTGCCTTTTACTGAGGAACACATCGTCCCTGTCGACTATAGTGCGTAATGCTGTCAATTCTTCGGCCGCGAGGGCTTCAGATAGTGCCTCTAGGGCAAGGGATGCCGTCTTGTTTTTGGCTCACAAGGCTTTGCTCGGGTCGCTTTCAAGTGAGATTACCCCATTGGGCCCTGGCATTTTGAGTTTCATATACCCGTAATGTGGTATGGTCTGAAATCTTGAGAACACCTCACATCCTAGAAGGGCGTGGTATCCTCTACGGAAGGGCACAATGTGAAATAGCAAGGGTTCGGATCTGTAGTTGTCGGGTGAACTGAACACAACATCTAGGGTTAAGCATCCCGAGCAGTTTGCCTCCTTTCCGGGTATTATGCCCCGGAATGTGGTATAGCTGTGTTCCATGCGAGACCTGTTGAACTACATCTTATCGAGGGTATCCTCGTAAATGAGGTTAAGGCCGCTGCCTCCGTCCATCAGAACTTTGGTCAACCGAAAACCGTCGACAATGGGGTCGAGGACCAGAGCGGCCGGTGCGTGATTTCTACGGGGACCCGGCTCGTCCTTCTTGTCGAAGGTAATAGGCGTGGCTGCCCATGGCTGTGCGGTCGTTACTTGATATATCTGCCCGTAAGGACATTGTGGTCCTGTGGTTGTCAGTGTCGAAACCGGCCGATCTCGGGTAGGGGGTCCCGAACTATGCGTCTGAGGATCGAAGGTAACAAGGGACAAAGGGAACACGATGTTTACCCAGGTTCGGGCCCTCTTAATGGAGGTAAAACCCTACGTCCTGCTTGATTGTATTTGATGAGTATAGGGGTTACAAGAGTTGATCTACCTCAAGATCGTAATGGCTAAACCCTAGATGTCTAGCCTATGGGAGTTATGATGTCCTCCACAGACCAAACCCTCCGGTTTATATAGGCACCGGAGGGGGCTAGGGTTATACAGAGTCGGTTTACAGAGGAAGGAAACTATACATCCGGACGCCAAACTTGCCATCCATGCAAAGGAGAGTCCCACCCGGACACGAGGAAAGGTCTTCTGCCTTGTATCTTCACGGCCCATCAGTCCGGCCCATGTCACATAGCCCGGCCACCCGAGGACCCCTTAATCCAGGACTCCCTCAGTAGCCCCTGAACCAGTCTTCAATGACAATATGTTCGGCGCGCAGATTGTCTTCGGCATTGCAAGGCGGGTTCCTCCTCTGAATACTCCAAAGCGATCTTCTGAATGAAAGAACTGTATCCAGCTCTGCATGACAGTCACAACCCTCAACCATGAAGGTAAAATACTTAGTCAAAGTAATGTCCATTAACTGACAACTTTTTTGGTGAAACGTCACATCTAGCCTCTTTATCATTTCGAACCGTTTTTTGGCCTCCCGCTTCGCGTCTTGAAACACGGCCTCTATTGACACGTCTCGTCAAAGCGGAGATCGTGTCCACTTATTGCGGGATCCTCATCATACGGGTTTGGGTAATCCAACCGTGCCATTCGCACGACCCCTTGGGAACAGGCGAGTTTTAAGGCTTGAGGGGCGGGCGCTTGATATTCATTGCCTATATAAGTGGATAAAGATCCCTCTTTTTTCCCCACGCCTTCTTCCTTCTTCCTTCTCCTGTTTTCCCATCCTCAAGCTCCAGCGCCCAAGCTTCAATCTTTCCCACCGCCGCCAACCTCTCCAGTCATGTCCGGATCTGGCTCGAAGGGCAAGTGGGAGGCCTCCTCCGTCACGGAGAAGGACATCAAGGAGCTCCGGGGGGCGGGATATCTGTCCGCGGAGATCGCGCACAGGCTCCCTGCCAAGGATCAAGTCATACCCACTCCAGAGCCCGGCGAAAGGGTTGTATTCATCCCCCATTTCCTCCGCGGACTAGGGTTTCCCCTCCACCCCTTTGTCCGCGGCCTCATGTTCTACTATGGGCTAGATTTCCATGATCTAGCCCCAAATTCTTTCCTCCACATCTCGGTGTTTATCGTTGTGTGCGAGGCGCTACTCCGCACCCCCCCACACTTCGGCCTATGGCTAAAAGTCTTCAATGTGAAGCCGAAGGTGGTCGACGGGCAACATGCGGAGTGCGGCGGCGCCATGGTGAGCAAGCTCCCCAACACAACCTAGCCTAAAGGGGCCTTCGTGGAGACCGTCAAGGTGTGGCAGCAGGAGTGGTTCTATATCACCGAACCCCGCGACGCCAGATGGGCGGCCGCTCCTGAGTTTAGATCCGGACCCCCAATGCGGCTCGCGTCATGGACCAACAAGGGCCTGGACTGGGGGTCAACCGCGGAAGTGATGATGCTGCAGAAGCGCATCAAAAATATGATAAGCAAGAATACCAGTCTCACTAACGTGATTCAGGTGATGCTCTTCCGCCGGATACTCCCCTGCCAACTCCGGCCTCTCCATATGTGGGAGTTCAATCCGGAAGGTCCCCAGACCCTGCAGCACTTCTTCGTTACAACGCATGAAGAGATCTGGAAGCTGCTCTTCAAGGCCCAGAAGACGTGGCCGAAGAAGACCGAAGACATCGGCCTCGACAGCGAGAATCCGGTCACTCCTGTAAGTATTTTAGTTTCGAACACAATTTTTGGTCCATAAATCAAAGGTTATACCGAGATTTCCATTCTTCATTCAGGGCTGGACAGCGAAGGCGGAGCGGATCAAGTGTCCGGCTCCGCTACCTGAAGACCCAGCCAATCCTCTGCTAACGAGGATGCTGGTTCCGGCGCCGTATCAGGCGCCGGAGAAGAAGGCCAAGAAGAAGGGCAAGGAGGCCAAGGGCGGCCTCCACCGTAAGGGTACTTCGGACGCAGTGTCCGAAGAAACCGAAGCCCACTCCTCCCACGAGGGTGATGAAGATGAAGAGGAGGAGGAGGCGGAAAGTGGTTCTTCCCTAAAGGGGGGAAAGAGGAAAAGGGACGCCTCCGCAGACCTGGAGGATGGGGCGTCCAAGAGGGAGAAGATAACCCTCTCGGACGGTTCGGATACGGACTCCGAACACACCCCCAAGAGGCTCCCCAGGGAAAAACCCCTGGCCGAATCGTAAGTGTCGAAAAGGACACTTAGCAAATATTTAGTCTGTTATGGTTGTAATATAACATATCATATTTTGTGTTTCAGCCCAGCCCGCGACCTCCCCCAACCATCGCTGTCTGAAGGGAGTTCTCTGCCGCCCGAGATGGCAGAGAGCGAGACGCCACCGCGAGCCCCTTCGCCAATCACCGTGGATGACACCGAGGTGTTGTCCCGAAGGACCTCTCCTGGCCACGGAGGGGCGAGCGAGGCTGCCGAGAAGGCGCCTGAGGACAATACCTCGGCTGCCGAAGACATGGAGGGGGCGACCCCCATGGCGACAGACGGCGGGGGTCCTGAGCAATCTGCCCCCCAGCCGGACATCATTCCGAAGACCAATGTGGCCTCGGAGTCAGGCAAGCAGCCCCCTTCGAAGGAGGGGGAGCATCAGCTCCGACGGCGGCCTCCACTAATCCAGAGGCGCCGAATACCTTGGTGGAAGCACTACGATGTGCTGCCATCGTGGAGGAGCACCGCACCCTGATGGGTGTGGTGGTTGAGAAGATTCAGTCCGCCAAGAGCGGGCTGAACGAAGCCTTCACCAGCCTGCTAACAGGCTTCGAGGTATGCGACATAATGCTCTAGACGCTTTTTATAAAGGGACAGACCTGTGCATAGATAGTAGCCCCTGAGACTCTGTCTGGTTTTGAAAAAGCCGGACAGAGGATCATATAGTATTCGGAAGAGGTGACATACTTTTATATTGTATAACAGGCTTCCATGTTGGCGGCAACCGCCCAGGCCGCTGATGTTTCCGATCTCAAGCGAAGGCTGCAGCTGGCTGATGATGTTATCGACCGCATGAACAAGCGGTTCGATAAGGCGCAAGGTATGTTTGAAATATCTCGCACATGCCTGAATTGATATGCAAATTCTGAGTTTAAACTCATGCGCTGCTATGTGTATGATTGCAGGCAACGCGGCCGAGGTCGAGACCCTCAAGAGTGCCCTTGCCTAAGCCAAGGAGGAGGCGAAGGCGAGCAAAGCAGCCGCAGACAAAGCGGATGCAGATTTAAAGTCCGAATAGGTCGCCCGCCGCTAGTACGAGGAGAGGGTGACCGAAGTGGAGCAAGAGCTCAAGGACGCCGCCGGCAAGTGCGAGTCCTTGGAGGAGAAGAATAAGGCCCAGGCGGCCGAACTCGCCAAGGCCCTCCAAGAGGCCAAGGAGGCGAGGAGTAGCTCACGAGGAAATCCGGCAGTCCGAACAGATAGTGGCTGGTAAGCCCTTTCTTTTGCAGACTATATTTGACGGTCCAAGATATGCCTTGCTCACTCGACTGTGGAGTTCTCCAGATGCATTTGCGGATCTTTCGAAGAGTGCCGCCGATGCCGCGCAGTTCTTCCGGGCCCAGGAGCGGCACACGACGGAGAAGCTCTTCTGGTCACAGTTCATGGCGTCGGAGCGTCCGGTGCTGTTCAACAACCACATGATGCAACTGGCAGAGCTGCACAGGATGTCCGGATTGGGCATGAAGGATGTCATAGTCCGGCTATGGCCAACCGAACCCATTCCTAGCAGCTACTTCGGCCTCGTGCAGCGACTTGCCGACGCGCTGCCCCGGATTGAAGCTGTCAAGCGCTCAGCGTGCATAGAAGGTGCACGGATGGCCTTTGCCCGTGTCAAGATGCACTGGGCAAAGATGAAGGCCGCCGTCGTGGCAGTCGAGGGCCCACCCGAAGGCAAGGACCACCGCAAGCCAGAGCGGTATTTTGAAGACGTCCTTGAGGGTGCCCGATTAATAGAGGGCCAATGCTCAAAGGATATCATATTTGAGTGAATGTATCCGAGCTACCCAGACGTTGTTTTATAAACCAAGGCTTTGTAATATATTTATGTCTTTATCTGGAATTGCTTGCCTCCTGTGCGGCCGTATTTTGTTATCTTGAGAGTTTGCCAGTCGTCGGCTTCAGCCCCCACGTAGATACGACGGGGGTGTTCGGAATAATGCATGATCACTCTTGACCCAACGTCTTGGTCCGTGAAGGAGGTGTTTGCGTAGGCGAACCAGGCAATCAGACTATGCGGCTTTATCACTTTCACTTAGCCATAGGAGTTTGATGGTGGGGCTAAGTACTAGCCCCTGGTGCGTATGCGGCTATCTGAACTGGGATGCCTTAAGCACATGACTGGACAGAGGCCAGTCCTTCGCATAATACGGAAGAAATCGCAAAAGATTTATAGCAAATCGCCGAATAGCTGACCAGCTCTCGCCGCACCATGACAGTCAGTTTTCAGCTTTCTCTACTGAGGTGTTTGACCGGACGAACCAGAAACACAATCGCAGTAGTTCTCCCTTTACTACCCTAGCCGAACGAGCGGAACGTAAGGTAGTAACCACAGGAGCCGGGCAACCCAACTATTGACCAAAGACATGATTCGGAGCTGATGCATATAATGCAATATTCGGGACGCCGAAGTACACTCTAGAAGCGTTCGGACTTTTTTTTTGAAAATATAGGTGGCCGAATAGAGCCCCTGGCATTTTAAGCTATGCCGAAGTGTATATGCCAATCTGACATGAAGAGGGAATACAGATTATGAAATAAACCAATACCGAATAGGGTTGGTAAAAACTGTTTCCATTATAGTCTGATTGATACGTCAAAACGTGCTTTTACAGATAATGCTATAAGCATCAGGGCTATTTTACATGCTGAGAATTTGAGAACAAGGGAAAGCTGTATACAGGTCCTAAAAAAGAAAAGGTATCGTGAAGATCCTTTGGACACCCTGCCGCACGTCTGAGCCGCTTTTTGCCTTGGTGGAGGATCCTTTGAAAGGATCGACGATCGTGTATATAGAAGGGGCCTGGGAAAGGGCCCTGCGCCACTGTAAAGTGACTTTAGGTTTTAAAGAACCTGTAATATGAGAGAAAAGAGAAAAAAAGAAGAAGGAGATTAAGGTCCGAATAGGGTCGAGCCGTATTATGGACCTCGTCCGCGGAGTGCCTCCGTCGTCGCCCAAGGTATTTTGAGTGCGTAGTTATGCACATGCGGTATATATGCCGTGATTAGATGGGGCGGTGGATGGAGGCAGAACTGCTAGTCCAGCGCCGGATTGACCGAGCTGTCGTTCTGCAGAGTAGGCCGGACTCGTTTAATAGTGTCCGGAGGCTTGATGGCCGATGAAGTGTTCGACTTGATAAGGCCGCTCTGTACCTCGGCTGCAAGGGCCGCGGTGTGCTCCTCGGTACGGAGGGAGCGTTCCATGTTTCCATTGACTGTGATAACGCCGCGGGGTCCAGGCATCTCGAGCTTTAAGTAAGCATAATGCGGGACTGCATTGAAGCAGGCGAAGGCAGTACGTCCGAGCAGTGCGTGATAACCACTGCGGAAGGGGACGATGTCGAAGATCAAGTCTTCGCTTCGGAAATTGTCCGGTGAACCGAAGAGTACTTCCAATGTTATTGAGCCCGTACAGCGGGCCTCGATGCCGGGTATCACTCCTTTAAAGGTGGTGTTACTAGGCTTGATTCTTGACGGGTCAATACCCATTTTGCGGACAGTGTCTTGATAGATCAAGTTGAGACTGCTGCCGCCGTCCATGAGGACTCGAGTCAGATGATATCCGTCAATAATTGGATCGAGGACCAGGGCTGCCGAACCTCCGTGACGGATACTGGTCGGGTGGTCCCTGCGATCGAAGGTGATTGGACAAGCCGACCATGGGTTGAATTTGGGGGGTGGGGGGTGGGGGGACGGGCTCTACGGCGTAGACGTCCCTTAGTGCGCGCTTGCGCTCCCTTTTGGGGATATGCGTGACATATATCATGTTCACTGTTTTCACCTCAGGGGGGAATTTCTTTTGTCCCCCTGTGTTCGGTGGGCGAGGCTCGTCATCGTCCTCGCTTGGCGGCCCTTTCCCCTTATGTTCGGTATTTAACTTACCGGCCTGTTTGAAGACCCAACAATTTCTGTTGGAGTGGTTGGCAGGCTTGTCGGGGGTGCCATGAATCTGGCAAGGCCAATTGAGTATTTTGTCCAAATTAGATGGACCGTCCTTATTTCCTTTGAATGGCTTCTTCCGCTGACCGGATTTAGAGCCACTGAATCCGGCGTTAACCGTTGTGTCTTCAGTTTCTTCATTGTTGTTTCGACGCTTGTGTTTGTTGCATCGTGGCCTGCCATTGCCGTCCCTGACTTCGGAGGTGCCAGGGTCGCTGGTACTATTGCTTCTACGAGCCAACTAGCTGTCCTCTCCCGCGCAGAAGCGGGTCAGGAGTGCAGTAAGAGCTACCATAGACTTCGGCTTTTCCTGACCAAGGTGTCGGGTGAGCCATTCATCGTGGACGCTATGTTTAAAGGCCGCGAGGGCTTTGGCGTCCGGACAGTCGACGATTTGGTTCTTTTTAATTAAGAACCTAGTCTAGAGTTTGCGGGCTGACTCACCGGGTTGCTGGACTATATGACTAAGGTCATTGGCATCCGGAGGCCGGACATAGGTACCTTGGAAGTTGTCTCTAAAGGCATCCTCCAAGTCTTCCCAGCTACCAATAGAGTTCTCTGGTAGGCTGTTTAACCAGTGCCGCGCTGGTCCTTTCAGCTTTAGGGGGAGGTATTTGATGGCGTGGAGATCGTCACCGCGGGCCATGTGAATATGGAGAAGAAAATCCTCAATCCATACCGCGGGATCTGTCGTTCCATCGTATGATTCGATGTTTACGGGTTTAAACCCTTCTGGAAATTGGTGCTGCATTACCTCATCGGTAAAGCACAAGGGGTGTGCGGCGCCTCTGTATCGGGCAACGTCACGATGGAGTTCGGATGACATCCATGTTTGGTTTTTGGCCCGAGTTCGGTTATGCTGCTCGCGCCAAGCTTGAAGGCCGTCGTCTCTCGTTGGAGCACGCCCCCTTGATCCGTATATTGATCTGGTCTTGCCGGCTCTATTGTCCAGGTCCTGACGTAAGTCGTAGGTGTAGCTCTGAGCTGCTACCTCTTTGCCTCGACGGCGAGGTGGCGCGGGTTGGTGTTCGGCATGAGTAGCCGCTTTGTCTCGCCCACGTGGTGGTCGGTCTGGTTGATCAGCATGATTATGTCTTGACGGTATTGGCTCTAGGGCCTCGTCATCGAATTGTGGCAGTAGCCGACGCTTCGGATAGCTCTTTGTTGGGCGTTCGAGGCCGTACTCCTCGGCAGCTAGGACCTAGGTCCATCTGTCGTTGAGCATATCCTGTTCGGCTTGAAGCTGTTGCTGTTTCTTTTTTAGGCTCCTCGCAGTTGCGATGAGCTGTCGCTTAAAGCGCTCTTGCTCGAGGGGTTCCTCTGGCACGATGAAGTCTTCGTTACCGAGGCTGACATCCTCCTCGGAGATCGTAGATAGTTACTATCCTCCGAATCCTCATTCCTGACTGGCTCGTCGGGGTTAACTTCTCCCTCTTCCCAATTATCCTGCTCTACGGCAGGCTCAATGGGTTGGTCAGAGTCTTCGGCATTCTCCGGAGTGTCAATGTCTCCGGTGCCAGTATTACTTTCTTTTTCCCGCCGTGATCGTGAACGGCGCCGCTGACGTCGACGCTTCGGTGGTACCTCGACGGGCTTGTCCTCGATCGGATCTTGCCTGCCATCGTCGTCCTCTTTGGGTGTATCCACCATGTACATGTCGTATGTAGAAGTGGCGGTCCAACGTCCGGTGATGGGCGGGTTTTGGCCTGGTTCGGGTCCGGCATCGTCGTCCATACCGTCGATGTCTTCGGAGGCATAGTCGAGCATGTCGGTTAAGTCTTCGACAGTGGCTACCAAGTGGGTGGTGGGTGGGACGCAAAATTCCCCACACTCAGCCCCTAGTTCGGGCTGGGTGTAATTCGGAGCTGATACCTCCGTGATGGCAAGAGACCGCATTAAGTCCAAGGCCTCGCTTAAGAGCGAAGGCCGGACGGGGAACCGAGGACCTGCGGAGCTGGGCATGGTAGACTCTGTCATGTTGTGTTCACCAGCCACAGACCTTGAGAGTTCGGAGTTGGCCTCCAGAGGCGAGTTCGGCTCTTCGATGACAAGGAGGGTCCTGCTTGATTCCAGGCTCGCCGAACATACAGTTGCTTCTGGGTCTTCAGCAAAGGGCTCCATGGGAGGAGAGGGTCCGGTGGGTTTTAAGATCCCATCTTCGGATGAGGAGGCCTACCCAGGATCTATGGCCAGGGCAGGGATGGTAGTTGGTCTTTGAGCGGCGCCTGATGACGGATCCGATGGGTTGCCTTCTTGAAGATGAGGAATAGTGGTCGAGGCCGTGAACCCTTCGAAGATCAAGTCTCCTCGGATATCAGCGACATAATTCAGGCTCCTGAATCTGATCTGATGACCAGGGGCGTAGCTGTCAATCTGCTCAAGGTGACCAACTGAATTGGCACGCAGAGCGAAGCCGCCAAATACAAAAAGTTGACCGGGGAGGAAGGTCTCCCTGGAAATAGCATCGTTGTTGATGATCAAACGAGCCATCGATCCTTCTGCCGACAACACAGTGGAACTCTCAATGAAAGCACCAATGTCGGTGTCGAAACCGGCCGATCTCGGGTAGGGGGTCCCGAACTATGCGTCTGAGGATCGAAGGTAACAAGGGACAAAGGGAACACGATGTTTACCCATGTTGGGGCCCTCTTAATGGAGGTAAAACCCTACGTCCTGCTTGATTGTATTTGATGAGTATAGGGGTTACAAGAGTTGATCTACCTCGAGATCGTAATGGCTAAACCCTAGATGTCTAGCCTATGGGAGTTATGTTGTCCTCCACGGACCAAACCCTCCGGTTTATATAGGCACTGGAGGGGGCTAGGGTTATACAGAGTCGGTTTATAGAGGAAGGAAACTATACATCCGGACGCCAAACTTGCCATCCACGCAAAGGAGAGTCCCACCCGGACACGAGGAAAGGTCTTCTGCCTTGTATCTTCACGTCCCATCAGTCCGGCCCATGTCACATAGCCCGGCCACCCGAGGACCCCTTAATCCAGGACTCCCTCAGTGGTGAAGCCGCGGGCTGCTTATCTGGGGGTGTAAGGCCCAAGATTGGCTCGCCATATTTGGCCACTTGTCTTACCACCCAACAGGCTCGAAGTCTGTGTGTTGGGTTCGCGTCTAGCAAGACCGAGTGTATTGGGCATGGTTTATCCAGCAATTCGTCCAGCACTGATCTAGGTCTATTCTTCTTTTCATCTGGCTCACTCTCCAGAGACCGACGCGTGTATGATCGTTTGGCCCGAGGCCTTTGGTGTCGCGCGGTGGGCGATGGCTCCATGTTCATCTGCTGCGCCCTCCACATGCTCTTCATGGTGCAATACTTGCGTACCATGTCTGATAGTTTGGTGAAGCTTTGAATTCGGCGACGAGCAAGGGCGTTTAAGAGGCCCGCGTCCTTGCAGTTGAATTGGAAGGCTTTAATTATCTCTTTGTCACAGCAAGGCGCCATCCTGTTCTTCACCAGGAGAAATCTAGCCCCATAATGATGGACTGTCTCGTTTGGCAGCTGTTTGACGTACATGAGGTCCCATATGTCTGGGTTTCCCGAATCCGGAGAGTATTTCGTGTGGTGGATGGGTGGGAAAAATTCGAGAATTCCCTCCCGCAGTGGGCCCGGACCGTCCTCGATGGGCGGTTGGCTCATGTCCGGTTCGAACCGCACAGGACTCGGATCCGGACTTTTATGCGGCCGAATTGGCTTAAGGCCAGATTCCGCGCCAGGGTTCGAGTCCGGATGTGTCTCCGGGCTGGTGTCTGACTCCGAGCTAGATACTCGAGTGTACACCATTCTTAGCTTGTAAGGTTGTGGCCCCTCCTGGGCCTCTTCAACGGTGGCGACGAGGTGCGTGACCGGAGGGGTGTTGATTTCTCGGTCATCGGATTTAAGCCCGATCTGATCGTAGGCCGTGGGCCTGGTAACGGAGATCCCCATCGCACGGAATAGGCCTATCAAGTGGTCAACCGGCTGGGTGTGGGAAGGTGCCGAACACTCCGACAATTCGAAAGGGGACCTCGTGGGCGGTCTACCAGAGTCCGGCTCTACGGCTGGGCTCTAAGAGATGCTTGATTCTTGTAGGTCTGCTGGCCTTAGGGTTGATGCCCCTGGGCCGGCGAGTCCCTCCGCGGGAACAGAGCCTTCGATCTGGTCGAGGCGGTGGGTGTGATCGGCGTGTAATAGTATGCTGCCAAATATGAGGAGATGACCAGGGGCGGGAGAGCCCTTGGTGCGGGTATGATCTCTAACGACCGGTTGAGCCATCGATTCCTCCGGCGATCCAATAGCGGAACTCTCAATGAAAGCACCAATCTCGGTGTCAAAACCGGCGGATCTCGGGGTAGGGGGTCCCGAGCTGTGGATCTAGGATCAATGGGGAACAGAGGACGACAAACACAGTGTTTACCCAGGTTCAGGCCCTCTCGAAGAGGTAATACCCTACGTCCTACTTGATTATATTGGATGTATGATGTGGTTTACATAGTAGATCTACCTCGAGATCGGTATGAGCTAAACCCTAATGTGATGAGGTGATGAATATCGCTCTAGCCCTAAAGACTACGAACCCTCGGTTTATATAGACACCGGTAGGGTTAGGGTTACCGAAGATAGATTAAAACAAGGGTTTAAGGAGATCACGCGCCTTCTTGACTTGGAGGGCACACCACGGCTTCGTAGATCTCCTGTCACTATACGGCTCCACCAGTCCAGCCCATGTACAATGGGCCATCGCCCCGAGGACCCCTTAGTCCATGAATCCCTCACCGTGTGTGAACTTAATAGCTGACGGTTTCTAATACAGAACCGCGTCTGATTAATAACCCGCGCCACTCACCTTCCAAACCTCGAGGCATGAAATAGAGTGCCAATCGTGTGGGGCCCGGTTGTCTTGCCAGATATTTACATTTTCTTTCCTCATATAAGGGACGAATACTTATTTTGTGTTACCATGGCACTCCATGCATGTGTCCAAGCCATGACACCAATATGTTTGAAAATTCCTTCCAATTTACTGCACATGGAATTAACTCGCACACAACAAGTACACAAATATAATTTTTCAAACCATTATGGTTAGCTCTTGCATGCACAGGTAGTTCAAATTTGAATTACGATCATTAAATGGCTAGATTAAAAAGGTCAAATGACCCCTAGAATTTTCCAAATTTTGACATGACATTTGTATTAGTGCACGTTAACTATAGAAATTTTATCAAGGCGATAAGAGGAAGCTATCGCCGGTTCGTCATCAAACATGCATTGTGCCCTCTCGGAGCCATGCCCCTTCTAGTGAGTTGTTCCGATTTGTGAGGGGTGTGTATCCAAACTTTCGTCAAACAGGCCAATTTTTTTACCACACCATCGTGTTGCCATGCCATTACGTCAAGCAAGGTTTCATGTGTTTCTGATCATTTTTGAATTTTAAATGCCATGGCATGCACTCGATGCTTTGTGTCCAAGCCGTGACAGCAAAATGTTTGAGAATCTTCCAATTTACTGCACATGGGATTAACTCGCACACAAGTACACAAATATGATTTTTCAAAACCGTTATGGTTAGCTGTTGCATGTACATGTAGTTCAAATTTGAATTACGGTCATTAAATGGCTAGAAAATCACTTATGTCTTAAAAAGGTCAAATGACCCCTGAAATTTTCCAAATTTTGACATGGCAGCTGTATTAGTGCACGTTAACTTTAAATTTTTTTGAAGGCAATAAGAGGAAGCCATCGCCGGTTCGTCATCAAAGATGCATTGTGTCCTCTTGGAACCACGAGCCTTCTTGTGAGTTGCTCAGGTTTGCGAGGGGTGTGTGTCCAAAGTTTTGTCAAACAGGCCAATTTTTTTACCACAGCATCCTGGTGGCATGCCATTACGTCAAGCAAGGTTTCATGTATTTCTGATCATTTTTTAATTTTTTGGAATTTAAATGCCATGGCACTCCATGCTTGTGTCCAAGCCGTGACACCAATATGTTTGAAAATTCCTTTCAATTTACTGCACATGGAATTAACTCGCACACAAGTATACAAATATGATTTTTCAAACCGTTATGGTTAGCTGTTGCAAGTACATGTAGTTCAAATTTGAATTACGGTCATTAAATGGCTAGAAAATCACTTAAATGTCTTCAAAAGGTCAAATGACCTCTGAAATTTTCCAAATTTTGACATGACAGTTGTATTAGTGCACGTTAACTGTAGATTTTTTTTGAAGGCCATAAGAGGAAGCTATCGCCGGTTCGTCATCAAAGATGCATTGTGTCCTCTTGGAACCACGAGCCTTCTAGTGAGTAGCTCCAGTTTGTGAGGGGTGTGTGTGTCCAAAGTTTCGTCAAATAGGCCAATTTTTTTTTTACCACAGCATCCTGGTGGCATGCCATTACGTCAAGCAAGGTTTCATGTATTTCTAATCATTTTTTATTTTTTTGGAATTTAAATGCCATGGCACTCCATGCTTGTGTCCAAGCCGTGACACCAATATGTTTGAAAATTCCTTCAAATTTACTGCACATCGAGTTAACTCACACACAAGTACACAAATATGATTTTTCAAACCGTTATGGTTAGCTGTTGCATGTACATGTAGTTCAAATTTGAATTACGGTCATTAAATGGCTAGAAAATCACTTAAATGTCTTATAAAGGTCAAATGACCCCTGGAATTTTCCAAATTTTGACATGACAGTTGTATTAGTGCACGTTAACTGTAGAAAATTTTTGAAGGCCATAAGAGGAAGCTATCACCGGTTCATCATCAAAGATGCATTGTGTCCTCTCAGAACCACGAGCCTTTTTGTGAGTTGCTCCGGTTTGTGAGGGGTGTGTGTCCAAAGTTTCGTCAAACAGGCCAATTTTTTACCACAACATCCTGGTGGCATGCCATTACGTCAAGCAAGGTTTCATGTATTTCTGATCATTTTTTAATTTTTTGGAATTTAAATGCCATGGCACTCCATGCTTTGTGTCCAAGCCTTGACACCAATATGTTTGAAAATTCCGTCCAATTTACTGCACATGGAATTAACTCGCACACAAGTACACAAATAAGATTTTTCAAACCGTTATGGTTAGCTGTTGCATGTACATGTAGTTCAAATTTGAATTACGATCATTAAATGGCTAGAAAATCACTTAAATGTCTTAAAAAGGTCAAATGACCCCTGGAATTTTCCAAATTTTGACATGACAGTTGTATTAGTGCACGTTAACTGTAGAAAAATTTGGAAGGCCATAAGAGGAAGCTATCGCCGATTCGTCATCAAACATGCATTGTTCCCTCTCGGAACCACGAGCCTTCTAGTGAGTTGCTCCAGTTTGTGAGAGGTGTCTGTCCAGACTTTCATCAAACAGACCAATTTTTTTGCCACACCATCTTGGTGCCATGCCATTAAGTCAAGCAATGTTTCATGTGTTTCTGATCATTTTTGAATTTTTTTGGAATTTCAATGCCATGGCACTCGATGCTTTGTGTCCAAGCCGTGACACCAATATGTTTGAAAATTCCGTCCAATTTACTGCACATGGAATTAACTTGCACACAAGCATTCAAATATGACTTTTCAAACCGTTATGGTTAGCTGTTGCATGTACATGTAGTTCAAATTTGAATTACGGTAATTAAATGGCTAGAAAATCACTTAAATGTCTTAAAAAGGTCAAATGACCCCTGAATGTTTCCAAATTTTGACATGACAGTTGTATTAGTACTCCAAATTTTCTCGTACATTTAAAACACCATCCGTTGCCACTGTACCCCAAATTCGTCTTTCACAGCTAATACAAAATATTAACAACATCACACACAGTTTGTTGTAGGGACCGTTTGCGATGAAAATTCATGGGTCTACTTAAGTCTTCCTCCATAACCTTCACCGGCTTCGTCTGCTCTAGTGCCGGTCACCCCCGAATCCATGAATCCCAGATCCCCATTCCTGCAACCCCTTCTTGCTAAGAATGACACCGTGGAAACGCTTCGTGAGGGCCCGTACGGTGGCCGCGTCCTCCCCGAGCGCCACCGCCTGCGCCAAGAGCGCGACCGCATCCGCATTGAGCGCGGCCGCATCCGCCGAGAGGGCATTTGCGACAGCCGATAGGGAAGCTGCAGCAGCCAAGACGGCTACAGCAGCTGCTGCGACAGCGGCTGCAAACGCCGAGAGCGCTCTAGCTGCCGTCCGCGCCGCCGATGTCGCCCTGGCCCGGGTCGAGGCCATCCACGCCAAGATCAAGGACGCACACGCCAAGATATTCCAGGCCACCTCGGAATCCAGCATGCAACCCACATCCGAAACGGTGGCGGAGGCCATGGAGCACCTGCTTCCTCATGAGATCGCCGAGCGGGAGCTGGAGATGCAGGAGGCGGCGGAGATCGAGGAGCGCCGGGAGGAGGAGTTGCGCGTGGCTCAGGACGAGGTTGAGAAGAGCCTGTCCGTCGAGGAGTCAGCGATGGAGTACCAGCGTGAGCTCTAGCGCAGCCACTACTACGAGTACTACAACCTTGAGGGGTCGCCGAGGACGAGGACGAGGATGACTACGCGGTCGACTTCAGCCGGGAGGACACGGAGTCCACCAACAGCGGCATGTCGCTAGGACAAGTCATCGACGTCTCATCTTACACCGGTGAGGCATAGGGCGGTGTTGCGGCGGCTTTGTTAAAATTATGCGTACTTAGCCTTTGCTTATAACGCTAGTCTTTTGTTAGAGCAATGTTTAGGTCAACTGGCTCTGTTTAATTACTAAAATTGCTCGATTCAGTAACTTTGGTCTGTGAGCTGTAGGCTCTTTTCTGTGCGCAAATGTAGCGCCCAAGATGCGATTCTATCCCAATCACGTGATGAACTCATGATTGGGGCACAACCGCATATCGAGCGCATAGCAAGGTGGATATCATTACAACATACCATGTACTGAATAGATGAGAATACAAGATAAAGGCTTACACTGGCCACAAGCTACAACATGAATACATTAATACATCAATACATAGCAATCATCATGCAGAAGAGCAGGATCTGACTACGGATGAAGTCAAACGAAAAACAAGAACGACATCCACCCTGCTAATCCCAGGCTCCCGACCCGGAATCTATCCCTTGATCGAAGAAGAAGCAGAAGAACTCCAAAACAAGCAAGCATCGCTCTCACGTCAAAGCATCGCTTTACCTGTACCTGCAACTGTTGTTGTAGTAAACTGTGAGCCACGAGGACTCAGCAATCCCATTACCATGGGTATCAAGAGTAGTAAAGCTTAATGGGTATGGAATGGATAAGTGGTGAGGTTGCAGCAAGCACTAAGCATTGTATGGTGGCTAACTTACGAGTACAAGAGTGAGAAGAGTTACTACGCATAACGGTCGCAACTAGTAATGATCAATAAGTGATCCTGAACTACTTACGAGTCAATCATAACCCCACCGTGTTCTCTTCTCGAACTCACTCGAAAAGAGACGGTCACGGTTACACACACGGTTGGTGTATTTTATTAGAAGTTTAGTGTCAAGTTCACTACAACCGGATATTAAAAACTCCCATCTGCCACATAACCGCGGGCACGGCTCTCGAAAGTTTAAACCCTGCAGGGGTGTCCCAACTTAGCCCATGATAAGCTCTCACGATCCACGGAGACAATCCTCCATCTCGGAACACTCCGATCAAGCTCGGGATCCTGGTGCACAAGACATTTTGACAATGGTAAAACAAAACCAGCAAGACCTCCCGACGTGTCGACACCCTGATAGGAGCCGCGCGTATCTCGTCTTAGGCCACGATCGGATGGGACAAGCTACGAGTAAAACCAGACCTCGAGTTTCCCCGTGGTGGCCCCGCAGGCTGCCCGGTTTGGACCAACACTCATGAGGAGCACTGGCCCGGGTTGTTGATTAAGAGTCCTCGGGTGCTAGCCGGTCCCTATGCAAGTTTTAGTTGTTATTCGGCAAATGCTAAAACCAAAGTTGGGCCTTGCTGGAAGAGTTTTATTCAAAGCGAACTGTCAAGGGGGCCCATAAACCCCGACCATGTTAGGAACGCAAAATCAAGGAACATAACACCGGTATGACGAAAACTAGGGTGGCAAGAGTGGAACAAAACACCAGGCAAAAGGCCGAGCCTTCCACCCTTTACCAAGTATATAGATGCATTAATTAAATAAGAGATATTGCGATATCCCATGATATCCATGTCCCAACATGGAACAACCTGCAACTGCACCTGCAACTAGCAACGTTATAAGAGGGGCTGAGCAAAGCGGTAACATAGCCAAACAATGATTTGTTGGGATTGTGGAAAGGTTAGAGGCTTATCATGGCAATTTGAGAGGCTTGATAAACAAGTGGTGGGTAGCGCGACATAGCGATAGCACCGAGACAACTAGCAAGCAAAGATAGTATTGGTATCCAATTAATGGTCATCTTGCCTGAAATCCCACTAGGAAGAAGATCGAATCCATGAAGCAGATGAACCAACGTAGTCGAACGGATCCTCACAATCGCAACGTAACCGGAACTATCGAGAAGAAGAACAACCGGAAAGAAGCAAACAACACGGTAAACCAACAAGCATAATCATGGCATGATGCACAACCAAGTATGATGCATGTCCGATTTAATGAGTCATGGCGTGGCAAAGTGCAACAAACAATACAACAAATTAAGTGGAGCTCAATATGCAACGAGTTGCATATTGACGAAACACCACATTCAAGTTATTTAGTTCGCTCTCGTTTATATACATGACAAGATTAAATGTTGGTTAACATGGCAAGAGGTGAAGCATAATAAAACTACCTATCTAGGCAAGTTTAAACGAGGCCGGAACAACAAACAACAATTCCAGAAAAATCCCCATATGCATATTTCGAATCTGGTACTGTTCTTCCCTAAACCATATTTTATTGTTGTTAAACATGCAAAATAATACCACCATGTTAATATTTGTATTTTTCTACACCATTTTCATATAAAATTTATTTAAATCGGAGCTACGGTTATTTAGTTATGAAATAAACCATTTTAACATGTCATTTGAGCAAATTTAATCAAACAGCAAGTTTAAACATTTTAAACATGGATGAAAGTTGGTTATTGTGAAACTATATGAAATTCTAAGCATTTTACATATATAAAACATTTTAACTCGATGCATGGTTAATGAGTTATTATATGCATGATGTGCAAGGTCTTTTTTGTAAAACAGTAATCTCCTGGAAAAATAGCTCAAATCGCATAACAGAAAAAAAAACAGGAACTGGGCCAAATCTGTCTGGGCGCTGGATCTGTGGGGGCTCACCATGGGCTAAGGCCCGAGTTGGTGGGGAGGCCACGGCAGAAGCTGGGCTGGATTTGAGGGGCCTTGGCGCCGGCGGGGAGGCACGCCAGCTCGCAGCTGGGCCGGTTGGAGCGGTCGACGCCAGAACAACGGATCGAGGCCGACACGTCCCGTGAAGCAGGGGATCGATCGGGCTAGAGGTCAACGCACGGGCGAGGGGACTTGTCACTGGTCGTCGTCGTCCCCGCACGCAGAAGGAGGGGAGGCCGGCGATGAGGGCTTGGGGAGGCGGCTCTCGGCCTGATCTGGATGGCGGTGAAGCAGGGCCCGGCGCTAGGGCTTCAGATCTGCACGGGGTCGGAGGAGGACGACGCCACAGTGGCTGCTCCAAGGTGCGGCGTCGCTGGAGGCAAGGGACTTGGGGCGGCGAGATCCGGCGACGCGGTGGCGCTGCTCCCTGGGCATAAGAGAGAGAGAGCAATTAGAGGGAGGGAGATAGACAGGAAGGAACGAGAGGAGGGGAAGGATGGGCAGAGGCACGGCGACCTGCGGTGCTCCGGCGAGACGGCGTCGGAGATGGCCGAATCCGGGCCAGCTCGAGGACGGGAGGAAGGAGGTGCCCATGGACGGGCGCTGGAGGCAGCGGGGTACCGGATCCAGCGAAGCAGCGGGATGGGGAGGCGCTCCCCGGTGACGGGCGTCCGGAACCAGGGGGCAGCAGGCGGCTGACGACGGTGTCGATCTCCAAGAAGGCGACCATGGCGGGTCCTGTTCCTGCAGATGACGGCAACGACGGCCATGTGAGAGGAGGCGGCAGCAAGAGTCCAGAGAAAGAGAGAGAAAATGGAGAGAGGAGCGGATGGGGATCCGAGGATGAGCTCGGGGGGGGGGGGGGGGGGGGGGGGGGGTGCGTGAGGGGCTCGGGAGCTCGAGCTCCTTCTCCTCGGCTGCGGGAAGGCGCGGGCGCTCGGGTGCCATGGCCAAGGCTCGGGCTGCGAGGTGGCCGGGACGGGTGTTGTTCGGGGAAGGAGGAGCTCGGGCAGTGGTTGGTGGTTTGGATCGGGAGGGGATCCCAAGGAGAGAAGACAGTGGACTGGCGGTGGCGGAGGGATGGGACAAGTCCCTGGAAGCTGGGGTTGGCTTGATTTGGCAGGTGGTGGTCTTATATAGGGAGGTAAGATTAGGTTTGGACCCTCCGATCATAATTGGATGGGCCGAGATAAATAGGTTAGGTAGTCCAAATAAGAAACCAAAGATGTTTTAGTGATGTTTGGGGATGATTCAGACCCATCGATCACGACTGCCCGGGTCGGGTTTGGGACAGCTTTCGAACGCGCACGAGGGGTTTGACGAAAGGCCATGGAGACAAGGGGTATGATGGGCTCAGAGAAGAGAGGGAAAAGAGCGGTCCGGTTGACCTGAGAGGAGGTCAACAGAGACAAGGAAGAAGCGGCAACTACGAGCGGATGAAAGTTTTGAAAACTAGTGGATGCAATGCTCATGATGACATGATGAACGCAACAAGCAAAGAAAACACACGGCAACAATAAAATACTGAAAGGCGTCTGGAGCGTCGGTCTCGGGTCGTTACACCAAATTAGCGAGCGATGCTAAATTATGCAATGATATGGATGAGGACAGTACCCAGGGAAATTCCCACCAATATTTGAATGATCAAACTCATCGCATGCGTGTAAAGCAGAAGAATCATTTGTGATGCACACATTCGTTCAAAGTGAATGGTGTCCGGCGACACCGCGCGCAAAGTTTCCTTCCACCTTTCGAAATTTTTGACCTACCGCTGAAATATCTACCCCCCTCCCCACCCCCTTTTATCCCCGACCACAAGTCACATTTCCCCTGTTTCCTCCTTCCTTCCTTCCCAAGCTATATCCGCTTCCTCGCTTGCTTCCTCGCTCTCGCCGTCTCGCATCCGATCGCCGCGGTCGCCATGGTCTTCTTCAATGACCTCTCTAGCGATTCCTCCTCGGACGATGACTCTTTCACCACCCGGGTATGCCTCTCTTCTCTCTCTTGGGTTATGATTTGGAATGAAGGATTTTAACCCGGCGGTCGATTTGAGTCATTTCTTCCTCTTGTAGCTCCCTAGGATCATCAGTTGCAACGAATGAAGCGGGGTGGCTGAAGATCTGCCTGCTCGTTGTCACCATCAATCTCCATGCGTGAAGTTAGTTGTGTTTGAATCTATGGACAGTGGGAGGAAGTTTCTGGCATGTGCAGAGAAGGTTAGCCCCACTATCGTTGTTACAAATCATTTGTTAGATGTGATTCAGACACTGTCACTGTGCTATGTTATTCTGGATGTGATTAAGACTGTGTCACAGTTTCTACCTAGTATCTAAAAAATGTTGCCATCTCATCAGCGATGCCATTAGAAAATTATTTAGCACTGCTTCAGCAGTTTGTGCAGCCAACTTTGGTCCACACATCCGAGCAGCCAAGCAGTTAAATACTAAAAACTTTATGGCGCGAAGGAACTGGGCATCGGAGCAACTAGGTGCTCCGGAGTCCGGTTCCCTGATTTTTTCCTCTGCATTGGCTCGCCAGTGCAGGGCACCGGTGCGAAATGTAGCAACAGTTGTCTTGACACCAGTTTTAGCATACATAGTGGACGGCCTTAGTGCTATTAGTTATATGTTACTAAATTTATGCATGTACACACCTGTTAGTATCAAATTGATGTCATCCAAACACTGTCGCTATGCTGTTGCAGTTATATTTAGCTTCCTCATAAAATGTTCAATTTGTTATTTATAGTACATGACTAAGAACTTATGGCGTTGTTGTAGTTAATTATAGCTTCTGATGTTTCAGAATTTGGTTGTTGTCTCAGTAGCAATTAATTCATTTGCACATTGATCTTTTTGAGAAGATATGTCATAATTAACCTGTTTCTTCAGTTTTTCAAAATATGTATTTGGTGATTTTCTATGTTGCTAGAAACCCATTTCCCCTACAATTGTTACTGATCTAGTTTTAAATATTATAGGATGAACGAAAGTGTTCTTAGCTGGAGTGGGTTGATCAAGAGTGGCCACAGTCTTTAAAGATGTGCCTAGCAAAGCTCTGGAGCATGTATGAGGAAGAGAACAGAGATAGGCTTAGAGAAAGTGTTGTCAACGCTGAAGAATATTTCAAGATGCGGGAAAAAAATAGGAAGATGGAGAATGAGCTCAGATTTTTTAAATTAGACTTTGCTAAGGTGGTGTTGGCAAAGGAGGAGGCACTTTCCCAGTTGGTCAGTGCAAAACAGGTTCTTACTGAACTGAAAGCAGAGGTGGATAAGACGAGCCTGGTTGATCTTGATTTTGGAAATGAATATATTGTTCTAATATTGTTCTTATGAAGGTGAACTAGCTATATGCTGTAATGTGCTATTTTCAGCTAGCTATCGTACTGTGATGTTAAAATATATTTATGTGCCTGATATGAAATTGGCAAACAGCTGTTCGATATGAAATGTGAATTTGCGTAATACTGGAATTATTAATTGTAAACTAATAAACCTGCTAAATGGGTCATGGAACTTTGTAAATGGTTCTAGCAGTAAAAGCGGTTGTGATGGATAGGCCAATGCCATACAGTTTTCTTCATCAAATCGTGTGTGATGTAGTTGAATAAAAGCAAACGGTTAACCGAGGCATAGCGTGTGTGATTGTTACACCTATCACACATGAGGGTATACATAAAACTGTGTGGCATGTATATACGAACGGAAACGTTTTCCCTTGATTGACTGTGTGGGATGTACATACGAACGGAAACGTACTTCTTGGATTGACTGTGTGGGATGTACATAATAACGGAAGCGTATTCCTTGGATTGACTGTGTGGAATGTACATACAAAAGGAAACGTTTGTCTGGGACTGACTATGTGGGGTGTACTTACGACCGGAACCGATTGGGCCTGTATAATTGTATTTGATCACTCGCCCGTCACACACGGTTTCATTTTGCCCAGCGTGTGTGATCGGAGGGCCTATCCCCGATGGTTTCTGGGTCGTGTGGGAAGGACCCCCTATCACCGACACTCACTAGGCGACGGTTCAGAATGCCATCGCGGAAAGGGGTTAAAAACCGTTTGTAGAGCAGCTCGCTGTACCAGTGAAGTTTCTATGAGGATATGACATGATGATTGTCAACAATATCATGACCAAAGTATATGATAAGTCCCTTTGGGCATTTTAACTTGCGCCCAACAAGTTTTCTCAGGTCCCCAGCATTGTCTTCAGAAGTCAATGTTTTTCTGCTGGAGACTCGACCCTGCAAGAGAAGTTAATTCTTCTTATCCACCCACATACGGAGGGGTGGCTTAGAAGCAATGAGTCTAAGTGCAGCATATGAGAATTTTGGCTTTGAAGCCCTAGCAAATAGCTTCATAGGGGGTATATAGTACTCATATGAATAAACAGAAAAAATCTTCAATTTGTGAACATAATGGTTCGAAGAATAGTGCTCATATTCATGAGCCTGATCATTGCTTCCCTGCAAAACATCGGTGTTAGGGTGAGCATATGAGGTCCTCTGTCTATAAGAAGACTTTGGACCATTCGAAGCCTTTGGTCTGGGGTTAGTCTTCTTCACTGGTGGTGTCATGACAACATTCACGGGAAGCTTTTCAAGAAGACTTTTGGGAACCCAGATCTTCTTCATAGGAGGACCATTCCTGCAGTTAGTATCAATAAACCTGGCAAACACTTCACCATTCTGATTCTTGAACAATTTATAATTGGAGTCAAATGACTCATCAGTGATGATAGTGTTAGCACAGTTGTAGCCAGATAATGTGGATGGATCTACTGGTGGCTCCTTAATAGCAACCCATGTGGTTTTGGGGTACTCCTCAGGTCTCCAGTATGAACCATCAGCATTCATGTTTCTTTCGAAACCAACACCCTCTTTCCTAGGGTTTCAGTTCAAGATCTGCTTCTTGAGGACATCACAGAGAGTCTGATGCCCTTTGAGGCTTTTATCCATGCCCGTTTCAAGCAATGTCTTCAACCTAGCATTCTCATAAGCAATAGTAGTGGTATCCTCAGATGAGGGGTTAGCGACCACATCAGCAGTTGAAGATATTGCAATATCTGAATAAGTTGAACATTTAGCAGTAGAGATAGCATTATCACGCTCAAGGCATTTTAAGCAAGGTGGCACAAACTCTTCCTGAGCGGAACTGATCTGTTGAGCGAGTAGTGAATCGGTTTCAGTTTGAAGATCATCATGAGATGCTCTCATTTTCTCTAGATCTTGCTTCCTTTGAAGATAATCATAGGAAAGCTTCTCATGATCAGCTGAGAGGGTTTCATGATGACTTAGAAGCTCTTCATACTTAACTCAAAGATTTTTTATGTCTTTAATTAAGGATTGAGTGTGATTCATTTCCTCGTCCAATAGGTCATCGCTTTTGTCTAGCAGTTTTTGAATCTTTTCCATAGCAGTTTGTTGTTCAGTTGCAATTTTAGCAAGTGTCTTATAGCTAGGTTTGGATTCACATTCAGGGTCATCTTCACTAGAGGTCTGAAAGTAGGCATTGCGCGAGTTTACCTTTGCACCTCTTGCCGTGAAGCAGTAGGTAGGAGCAGAGACGTCATCCTCTTTGGCTTCAACGTCGGCGACGTGACCATTGTCTTCAGTGTTGAAGATGGACTTGGCGACGAATGCCAAAGCTAGAGCCAGGCTTGCGATGCCTGAGCCGGACTCCTCCTCTGACTCCACCTCAGCTTCCTATGAAGCTGACTCTTCCTCTGAATCGATTTCCTTGCCAATGAAAGCACGAGCCTTGCCAGATGAGCTCTTCTTTTGAGATGAAGACTTCAAAGTAGACTTGAGGATTTCTTCTTCTTCTTTTAGTCAGAGTCATATTCCTTGCTCTTATTCTTTTTCTTGGCTTCCTTATCCCATTGAGGACATTCATGTTGGGAAATGTTGCATGGAAAACAAATTTTTTTCTATGCACACGCAAGATCTATCCATGGAGATGCATAGCAACGAGGGGGAGAGTGTGTCTACGTACCCTCGTAGACCGTAAGCGGAAGCGTTTAGTAACGCGGTTGATGTAGTCGAACTTCTTCGTGCTCCAACCGATCAAGTACCGAACGTACGGCACCTCCGCGTTCAGCACACATTCAGCTCGGTAACATCCTCGTCTTCTTGATCCAGCAAGACGGCGAGGTAGTGGATGAGTTCTGGCAGCACGACGGCATGGTGACGGTGGTGGTGATGCTATCTCCGTAGGGCTTCGCCTAAGCACTACGAAAATATGACCGAGGGTGTAAACGGTGGAGGGGGGCGCCGCACACGGCTAAGAGATTGTCGTGGTTGTGCTAGGCGCCCCCTCCCACAAATTTATAGGTGGGGGGAGGGAGGAGGCAGCCTGGAGGCGCCCCAAGTGGGGCCAAATCCCACTTGGGGTCCTGCCCCAAGCAGCGCCCCCCTGCCATGTATAGGTGCGGGGGAAAGGCAGGGGAGGAAGGTGCCCCCCCTTTCTTTTCTCCCATGAGAAGGGAAAGGCAGGAGGGGCTAGCCCTTCCCCTTTTCCTTCCCTAGGACCGGCCGGCTAGGGAGAGGGGCACACCAGCCCCCTGTGGGATGGTCTGTCCCCCCCTTGGCCCATTAGGCTTATACACCTACCGGGGGTGTCCGGAACCCCTTTCGGTGACCCGATGACTACCCGGTGCATCCCGAAACTCTTCCAGTGTCCGAATACCATCGTCCTGTATATCAATCTTTACCTCTCGACCATCTTGAGACTCCTCGTAATGTCCATGATCTCATCCGGGACTCCAAACAACATTTGGTCACCAAATCATACAACTCATATAACACTATATCGTGAACGAACATTAAGCGTGCGGACCCAACGGGTTCGAGAACTATGTAGACATGACCGAGACACCTCTCCGGTCAATAACCAATAGCGGAACCTGGATGCCCATATTGGTTCCTACATATTCTACGAAGATCTTTATCGGTTGAACCTTATGACAACATATGTAATTCCCTTTGTCCATTGGTATGTTACTTGCCCGAGATTCGATCGTTGGTATCTTCATACCTAGTTCAATCTCGTTACTGGCAAGTCTCTTTACTTGTTCCGTAATACATCATCCTGTAACTAACTCATTAGTCACTTTGCTTGCAAGGCTTCTTATGATGTGTATTACCGAGAGGGCCCAGAGATACATCTTCGATACTCGGAGTGACAAATCCTAATCTCGATCTATGCCAACTCAACAAACACCTTCGGAGATATCTGTAGAGCATCTTTATGATCACCCAATTACGTATTGATGTTTGGTAGCAAACAAGGTATTCCTCCGGTATCCGGGAGTTGCATAATCTCATAGTCGAAGGAATATGTATTTGACATTAAGAAAGCAATAGCAATAAACTGAACGATCAATATGCTAAGCTAACGGATGGGTCTTGTCCATCACATCATTCTCCTAATGATGTGATCCCGTTATCAAATGACAACACATGTCCATGGTTAGGAAACCTTAACCATCTTTGATCAACGAGCTAGTCTAGTAGAGGCTTACTAGGGACATGGTATTTGTTTTTGTATTCACACATGTATTTAAGTTTCCGATCAATACAATTCTAGCATGAATAATAAACCTTTATCATGAATAAGGAAATATAAAATAACAACTTTATTATTGCCTCTAGGGCATATTTCCTTCAGTCTCCCACTTGCACTAGAGTCAATAATCTAGATTACATTGTAATGAATCTAACACCCATGGAGTCTTGGTGTTGATCATGTTTTGCTCGCGGAAGAGGATTAGTCAACGGGTCTGCCACATTCAGATCCGTATGTATTTTGCAAATTTCTATGTCTCCATCCTTGACCTTTTCACGAATGGAGTTGAAGCGTCTCTTGATGTGTTTGGTTCTCTTGTGAAACATGGATTCCTTCGCCAAGGCAATTGCTTCAGTGTTGTCACAAAAGATTTTCATTGGACCCGATGCACTGGGTATTACACCCAGATCGGATATGAACTACTTCATCTAGACTCCTTCATGTGCTGCTTCCGAAGCAGCTATGTACTCCGCTTCACACGTAGACCCCGCCACGACGCTCTACTTGGAACTGCACCAACTAACAGCCCCACCATTTAACAAAAATACGTATCCAGTTTGTGACTTAGAGTCATCCGGATCTGTGTCGAAGCTAGCATCGACGTAACCATTTACGACGAGCTCTTCATCACCTCCATAAACGAGAAACATATCGTTGGTCCTTTTCAGGTACTTCAGGATGTTCTTTACCACTATCCAGTGATCCACTCCTGGATTACTTTGGTACCTCCCTGCCAAACTAAGGGCAAGGCACACATCAGGTCTGGTACACAGCATTGCATACATGATAGAACCTATGGCTGAGGCATAGGGAATGGCTTTCGTTTTCTCTCTATCTTATGCAGTGGTCAGGCTTTGAGTCTGACTCAATTTCACACCTTGTAACACAGGCAAGAACCCTTTCTTTGACTGATCCATTTTGAATTTCTTCAAAACTTTATCAAGGTATGTGCTTTTTGAAAGTCCTATTAAGCATCTTGATCTATCCCTATAGATCTTGATGCCCAATATATAAGCGGCTTCACCGAGGCCTTTCATTGAAAAATTCTTATTCAAGTATCCTTTTATGCTATCCAAAAATTCTATATCATTTCCAATCAACAATATGTCATCCACATATAATATTAAAATTGCTACTGAGCTCCCACTCACTTTCTTGTAAATACAGGCTTCACCGTAAGTCTTTATAAAACCATATGCTGTGATCACCTCATCAAAGCGTATATTCCAACTCCGAGATGCTTGCTCCAGTCCATAAATGGATCGCTGGAGCTTGCACACTTTGTTAGCACCTTTAGGATCAACAAAACCTTCTCGTTGCATCATATACAACTCTTCTTTAAGAAATTCATTAAGGAATGCAGTTTTGACGTCCATTTGCCAGATTTCATAATCATAAAATGTGGCAATTACTAACATGATTTGGACAGACTTAAGCGTCGCTACGGGTGAGAAAGTATCATCGTAGTCAACCCCTTGAACTTGTCGAAAACCTTTCACAACAAGTCAAGCTTTGTAGATAGTAACATTACCATCAGCGTCAGTCTTCTTCTTGAAGATCCATTTATTTTCTATGGCTTGCCGATCATCGGGCAAGTCCACCAAAGTCCACACTTTGTTCTCATACATGGATCCTATCTCAGATTTCATGGCCTCAAGCCATCTATCGAAATCTGGGCTCATCATAGCTTCTTCATAGTTAATAGGTTCACCTTGGTCTAATAACATGACTTCCAGGACAGGTTACCGTACCATTCTGGTGCAGATCATGCTCTGGTCGACCTACGAAGTTCAGTAGTAACTTGATCCGAAGTTTCATGATCATTATCATTTGCTTCTTCTCTAGTTGGTGTAGGCATCACAGGAACGGTTTTCTGTGATGTGCTACTTTCCAATTCGAGAGAAGGTACAATTACCTCATCATGTTCTACTTTCCTCCCACTCACTTCTTTCGAGAGAAACTCCTTCTCTAGAAAGGATCCATTCTTAGCAACAAAGATCTTGCCTTCGGATCTGTGGTAGAAGGTGTACCCAATTGTTTCCTTAGGGTATCCTATGAATACGCACTTATCCGATTTGGGTTCGAGCTTATTAGGCTGAAGCCTTTTGACATAAGTGTCACAACCCCAAACTTTAAGAAACGACAACTAGGTTTCTTGCCAAACCATAATTCATACGGTGTCGTCTCAATGGATTTAGACGGTGCCCTATTTAATGTGAATGCAGCTGTCTCTAATGCATAACCCCAAAACGATAGTGGTAAATCGGTAAGAGACATCATAGAACGCACCATATCTAATAAAGTACGGTTACGACGTTCGGACACACCATTACGCTGTGGTGTTCCAGGTGGTGTGAGTTGTGAAACAATTCCACATTGTTTTAAATGAAGTCCAAACTCGTAACTCAAATATTCGCCTCCGCGATCAGATCGTAGAAACTTTATTTTCTTGTTACGATGATTCTCCACTTCACTCTGAAATTCTTTGAACTTTTCAAACGTTTCAGACTTGTGTTTCATCAAGTAGATATACCCATACCTACTCAAATCATCTGTGAAGGCCAGAAAATAATGATATCCACCGCATGCTTCAACATTCATTGGACCGCATACATCGGTATGTATTATTTCCAATAAGTCATTAGCTCGCTCCATTGTTCCAAAGAACAGAGTTTTAGTCATCTTGCCCATGAGGCATGGTTCACAAGTATCAAATGATTCATAATCAAGTGATTCCAAAAGTCCATCTGCATGGAGTTTCTTCATGCGCTTTACACCAATATGACCTAAACGGCAGTGCCACAAGTATGTTGCACTATCATTATCAACTTTGCATCTTTTGGCATCAATATTATGAATATGAGTATCACTACGATCGAGATTCAACAAGAATAGACCATTCATCAAGGGTGCATGTCCATAAAAGATATTACTCATATAAATAGAACAACCATTATTCTCTGATTTAAATGAGTAACCGTCTCGCAATAAACAAGATCCAGATAAAATGTTCATGCTCAATGCTGGCACCAAATAACAATTATTTAGATCTAAAACTAATCCCTAAGGTAGATGTAGAGGTAGCGTGCCGACGGCGATCACATCAACCTTGGAACCATTCCCGACGCGCATCGTCACCTCGTCCTTAGCTAATCTTTGTTTATTCTGCAGCTCCTGTTTCGAGTTACAAATGTGAGCAACCGAACTGGTATCAAATACCCAGGCACTACTACGAGCATTAGTAAGGTACACATCAATAACATGTATATCAAATATACCTTTGTTCACTTTGCCATCCTTCTTATCCGCCAAGTATTTGGGGCAGTTCCGCTTCCAGTGACCATTCCCTTTGCAGTAGAAGCACTCAGTTTCAGGCTTGGGTCCAGCTTTGGGCTTCTTCCCGGGAGTGGCAACATGCTTGCCATTCTTCTTGAAGTTCCCTTTCTTTCCCTTGCCCTTTGTCTTGAAACTAGTGGTCTTGTTAACCATCAACACTTGATGCTCCTTCTTGATTTCTACCTCCGCGGCCTTAAGCATTGCGAAGAGCTCAGGAATCGTTTTATTCATCCCTTGCATATTATAGTTCGTCATGAAGCCTTTGTAGCTTGGTGGCAGTGATTGAAGAACTCTCAATAACACTATCAACTGGAAGATCAACTCCCAGCTGAGTCAAGTGGTTATGATACCCAGACATTTTGAGTATGTGTTCACTGACAGAACTGTTCTCCTCCATCTTGCAGCTATAGAACTTGTTGGAGACTTCATATCTCTCAACCCGGGCATTTGCTTGAAATATTAACTTCAACTCTTGGAACATCTCATATGCTCCATGACGTTCAAAACGTCTTTGAAGTTCCGGTTCTAAGCCGTAAAGCATGGCACACTGAACTATCGAGTAGTCATCAGATTGAGCCTGCCAGGCGTTCATAACATCTGCAGTAGCTCCTGCAGCAGGTCTGTCACCTAAGGGTGCATCAAGGACATAATTCTTCTGTGCAGCAATGAGGATAATCCTCAAGTTACGGACCCAGTCCGTGTAGTTGCTACCATCATCTTTCAACTTAGCTTTCTCTAGGAACACATTAAAATTCAGGGGAACGATAGCTTGGGCCATTGATCTACAACATAGATATGCAAAACTATAAGACTAAGTTCATGATAAATTAAGTTCAATTAATCAAATTACTAATGAACTCCCACTTAAATAAACATCCCTCAAGTTATCTAAGTGATACATGATCCAAATCAACTAACCCATGTCCGATCATCACGTCTATGTTGATCATATCTACTATATGACTCAAGTTCGACCTTTCGGTCTCCAGTGTTCTGAGACAATGTCTGTACATGCTAGGCTCGTCAAGTTTAACCCAAGTATTCTGCATGTGCAAAACTGTCTTACACCCATTGGATGTGAACGTAGAGTCTATCACACCCGATCATCACGAGGTGCTTCGAAATGACGAACTTTGGCAACGGTGCATACACGGGGAGAACACTTTTATCTTGAAATTTAGTGAAGGGATCCTCTTATAATGCTACCGCCGTTCTAAGCAAAATAAGATGCATAAAGGATAAACATCACATGCAATCAAAATATGTGACATGATATGGCCATCATCATCTTGTGCTTTTGATCTCCATCTCCAAAGCATCATCATGATCTCCATCGTCACCGGCTCGACATTGATCTCCATCGTTGCGTCGGGGTTGTCTCGCCAACTATTGCTTCTACAACTATTGCTAACGCATAGCGATAAAGTAAAGCAATTACATTGCATTTGCATTTCATACAATAAAGAGACAACCCTAAGGCTCCTGCCGGTTGTCGATATTACAAAACATGATCATCTCATACATCAACATATATCACATCACGTCTTGACCATATCACATCACAACATGCCCTGCAAAAACAAGTTAGACTACCTCTACTTTGTTGTTGCAAGTTTTACGTGGCTGCTACGAGCTTCTAGCAAGAACCGTTCTTACCTACACAAAAACCACAATGGTGATTCATCAAGTTTGCTGTTTTAAGCTTCTTCATGGACCGGCCATAGTCAAATTCGATTCAACTAAAGTAGGAGAAACAGACACCCGCCAGCCACCTTTTATGCAAAACAAGTTGCATGTCAGCCGGTGGAACCGGTCTCATGTGCATGGACATGTAAGGTTGGTCCGGGCTGCTTCATCCCACAATACCACCGAATCAAAATAAGACGTTGGTGGTAAGCAGTATGACTATCACTGCCCACAACTCTGTGTTCTACTCGTGCATATCATCTACGCATAGACCTGGCTCGGATGCCACTGTTGGGAAACGTTGCATGGAAAACAAAAATTTTCTACACACACGCAAGATCTATCCATGGATATGCATAGCAACAAAGGGGGAGAGTGTGTCTACGTACCCTCATAGACCATAAGCGGAAGCGTTTAGTAACACAGTTGATGTAGTCGAACTTCTTCGCGCTCCAACCGATCAAGTACCGAACGTACGGCACCTCCGCGTTCAGCACATGTTTAGCTCGGTAACGTCCTCATATTCTCGATCCAGCAAGATGGCGAGGTAGTGGATGAGTTCCGGCAGCACGACGGCATGGTGACGGTGGTGGTGATGCTATCTCCGCAGGGCTTCGCCTAAGCACTACGAAAATATGACCGAGGGTGTAAACGGTGGAGGGGGCGCCGCACACGGCTAAGAGATTGTCGTGGTTGTGATAGGCGCCCCCGTCCCACATATATATAGGTGGGGGAAGGGAGGAGGCAGCCTGGAGGCACCCCAAGTGGGGCCGAATCCCACTTGGGGTCCTGCCCCAAGCCGCGCCCCCTGCCATGTATATGTGCGGGGGAAAGGCAGGGGAGGAAGGCGCCCCCCCTTTCCTTTCTCCCATGAGAAGGGGAAGGCAGGAGGGGCTAGCCCTCCCCATTTTCCTTCCCTATGGCCGGCCGGCCAGGGAGAGGGGCGCACCAGCCCCCTGTGGGCTGGTCTATCCCCCCTTGGCCCATTAGGCCCAGACACCTACCGGGGGTGTCCGGAACCCCTTCCGGTGACCCGATGACTACCCGGTGCATCCCGAAACTCTCCCGGTGTCTGAATACCATCGTCCTGTATATCAATCTTTACCTCTTAACCATTTCGAGACTCCTCGTCATGTCCGTTATCTCATCCGGGACTCCGAACAACATTCGGTCACCAAATCATACAACTCATATAACACTATATCGTCAACGAACGTTAAGCGTGCGGACCCTACGGGTTTGATAACTATGTAGACATGACCGAGACACCTCTCCGGTCAATAACCAATAGCGGAACCTGGATGCACATATTGGTTCCTACATATTCTACAAAGATCTTTAGCGGTTGAACCTTATGACAACATACGTAATTCCCTTTGTCCATCGGTATGTTACTTGCCCGAGATTCGATCGTTGGTATCTTCATACCTAGTTCAATCTCGTTACTAGCAAGTCTCTTTACTCGTTCCATAATACATCATCTTATAACTAACTCATTAGTCACTTTGCTTGCAAGGCTTCTTATGATGTGTATTACCGAGAGGGCCCAGAGTTACCTCTCCGATACTCGGAGTGACAAATCCTAATCTCGATCTATGCCAACTCAACAAACACCTTCGGAGATACCTGTAGAGCATCTTTATGATCACCCAGTTACGTTGTGATGTTTGATATCACACAAGGTATTCCTCTGATATCCGGGATTTGCATAATCTCATAGTCGAAGGAATATGTATTTGACATTAAGAAAGCAATAGCAATAAACTGAACGATCAATATGCTAAGCTAATGGATGTGTCTTGTCCATCACATCATTCTCCTAATGATGTGATCCTGTTATCAAATGACAACACATGTCCATGGTTAGGAAACCTTAACCATCTTTGATCAACGAGCTAGTCTAGTAGAGGCTTACTAGGGACACGATATTTGTTTATGTATTCAGACATGTATTTAAGTTTCCGATCAATACAATTCTAGCATGAATAATAAACCTTTATATGAATAAGGAAATATAAAATACAACTTTATTATTGCCTCTAGGGCATATTTCCTTCAATTTAGATATGTAATGGCCTGGCTTCTTGCATTTATGGCAGGTTCTCTTCCTCAGCATTCTTCGAGCTGTATCATGAAGACTTTCCAGAGCAGTTTCTCTTGGAGAACTTTTGGAACTTTCTCACAAGTATTGCAAGCTCCTTGCCAATGTCTTCAGGATCAACAGAACTGCAGTCAGAGTCTTCAGATGGAGATACAGCCTTTGCCTTCAAAGCTTAGGATCTCCCATAGTTAGGACCATAGATATCTCTCTTCTCAGATAGCTGGAACTCATGTGCATTGAGTCTCTCAAGTATGTCAGACGGGTTAAGATCCTTGAAGTCAGGGCGTTGTTGGATCATCAGTGATAGAGTGTCAAATGAGCTGTCAAGTGATCTGAATAGCTTCTTCATGACTTCATGCTTAGTGATCTCAGTGGCGCCAAGTGCACGAAGCTCATTTGTGATATCAGTGAGACGGTCGAAGGTGAGCTGGACATTCTCATTGTCAAGCCTCTTGAAGCGGTTGAAGAGATTGTGGAGCACATTGATTCTTGAGTCTCTTTGAGTTGAGATGCCTTCATTGACCTTGGACAACTAGTCCCAGACTAGCTTTGCAGATTCTAGAGCACTCACACAGCCATATTGCCCTTTGGTCTGATGACCACAAAAGATGTTCTTGGTGGTTGAGTCCAGTTGCGCGAACCTCTTCACGTCAGTAGCGGTGACACCTTCACCGACTTTGGGAATGCCAGTCCTGACGACATACTAGAGATCGTTGTCAATGGCTTCAAGATGCATGCACATCTTATTCTTCCAGTATGGGTAATCAGTGCCATCAAAGACGGGGCACGCAGCGGAGACCTTGATTATTCCTGCAGTCGACATAGCTAAAACTCCAGGTGGTTAAACCGAATCACACAGAAGAAGGGAGCACCTTGCTTTGATACCGATTGAAAGTGCTAGTTATTGACTAGAGGGGGGTGAATAGGTGATTTTAATGAAAGTCTTCGAGATAGGGAATATCTTCGAAGACAGGCAATTGAAACAAAGCCTAAACAGGAAACAACGGAAGATAATCTACACTAGCCATGCAATAGTCAAGGTACAGTACAGAGAAAGCAAGAAGACATGTAGCAACTAGGTAGAATAGATCAGAATAGGAAGACAGTGTGAAGCCAAATATGCAATCAAAGTGAATGTCTTCACACAATGAATTCAATGAGAGTAGGCAAGTAATGACTTCACGAAGCTAAACAGTAAGGGTTGAAGTGATAGAACCAGTTGCTCGATGAAGACAAGGATTTGGTAGACCAGTTCCAGTTGTTGTGACAACTGTACGTCTAGTTAGGGAGGCTGAGATTGAACTCAGAAAACCACATCTTCACCTTATTCCCCTTGAGCTAAGGTCACTTAGTCCTTGCCTAATCACTCAGGTAAGTCTTCAAGGTAGACTTCCAAACCTTCACAGACTTCATTCACCGGCGATCCACAATAATGAATCTTGGATCCTCAGAACGCGATGCCTAACTGACTGGAGGATCACAGTATTCAAGTGTAATAAGTCTTCGGATCATGCGGAATAGAAAAACTTTAGTGATGCTAAACACTCTTTGGGCTTTGGGTGTTTTGGGTTTTGTCCTTGCAAGGATTCTCTCTCAAAGGCTTCGGAGGAGGGATGCTCTCAAATGACAAAAGTCGTACTCTTAACTCGGAGCAGCCACCAGATAATGGTGGAAGGGGTGGCTATTTATAGCCAGGGGCAACCCGACATGATATGTCTGAAATGACCCTTGGTCATTAAGGAACCGACATGTGTCCAACGGTCAGATTTCAAACACACGCGACAGCTTGACTTGGGCTACAAGTAAAGCTGACTTACCCAACTCAGGATAAGATTTTCTCTCATAGTCTTCGCTCGAAGACATAGGATTTGGGTTGAGCATCACGTCAGTTTTCTGACTTTGTTCACCTGGACCCCACTTGACAGTTCGGTGGTTCCTATGACTCAAGAAATAAGAAAATGAAACTATGAAAGAAACTATGTCTTCGCACTCCATTGTCTTCAAATGAATGTCTTCATGTGTCATTATCTTCGACACGAATGTCTTCGTGAACCGCCATTGTCTTTAATGTCATCATACATTTTTAGGGGTCGTCTTTGATGGATAAACCAAATCAATAGGGACTTCTACCTGTGTTCTCCTGTGAATCTCACAAACACATTAGTCCCTCAACCAAGTTTGTCGTCAATACTCCAAAACCAACTAGGGGTGGCACTAGATGCACTTACAGTAGGCGATCTTTTGGTAGTGCGGGTACCTTGTTTTACACGGGGTGAGCACCTTGGATACATAGTAGACTGGCTTTTGCACTTGGAGCTTGTGTCCCTCTGCCTCTCGTTCAATGACGAGGACTGCACTGACCACCTGGTTTGTGGCCGAAATGTATAGCATCATTGGCTCACTAAAGCTGGGTGCTGCCAAGATGGGATTGCTGGCTAATAACGCTTTAATTTCCTCCAATGCAGCCACTGCCTTGCTAGTCCATTTGAAGTTTTTGGTCCGTTTAAGCAGCCCGTAGAGTGGTAAGGCCTTTTCACCAAGTCGGGAAAGAAAGCGGCTTAAGGCCACCATGCAGCCGGCCAATTTTTGGACGTGTTTTAGCTCGGTAGGAACCGCTAGCTGGGACAGGGCTCGGATTTTGGCCGGATTAGTCTCTGTTCCTCTATGGGAGACAATAAATCTGAGCAGCTTGCCCGTGGGTACTCCAAAGACACATTTGTCCGGGTTGAGCTGTATATCATAAGTCCGCAGACTATCAAAGGTTTGGCGGAGGTCGTCCACCAGATGACTGACGTTTTTGGTTTTAATGATCACGTCGTCCACATATGCCTCGGCCGTTTTGCCAATTTGCTTTTCCAGACATGTCTGGATCATGCGTTGGTAAGTAGCACCTGCGTTTTTTTAATCCTAAGGGCATTGTGTTGAAGCAGAACGACCCATAGGGGGTGATGAAGGCTGTGACTGCCTGGTCGGACTCCTTCATTTTAATCCGATGGAATCCAGAGTAGCTGATACGTCTCCAACGTATCTACTTTTCCTAACACTTTTGCTCTTGTTTTGAACTCTAATTTGCATGATTTGAATGAAACTAACCCAGACTGATGCTGTTTTCAGCAGAACTACCATGGTGTTGTTTTTGTGCAGAAATAAAAGTTCTTGGAATGGAACGAAACTTTTTGGAGAATTTTTATGGAATAAAAAAAATACTGGAGCCAAGAACCACCGGAGGGGGCCCCTGGGTGAGCACAACCCACCAGGGCCCGCCCCCCTCCAGGCGCGCCCAGGTGGGTTGTGCTCACCTGGTGGCCCCGCAGACCCTGACTCTGACTCTATAAAATCTTATGTGGCACCCCGGCTCAGAGAACCGGTTAACCAGTGTTTCCAACCCAGAGATCATGTCTTCTGGAAACACACAACAACTTGGAACGGAACATAGCTGAAATTTTATTGATAATAGTCGAGTACAAGCTTATATCTTACATGATCATCGAGGCCAAAAGCACATCTAGTGCAGCGACAATATCTATATTATTTATCTAACATATCAAGGCCTCGGTATTACTACAGAATACTATAGCGGAAGACTACTGCGTAGCGGAACATGATAGTAAGGACACTGCCGAGGACACATCCTAGGCATCGCAACACGGACATCGAGACCTCTGTCTCAGTCTTCTCCTGCATCTGGCATGATACGCCAGGTGAGTACTTTGAATGTACTCGCAAGCACATGACAACCAAATATGCAGCAAATAATAGCATGGCAATCAATTTATTAATTTTTAACTGATTCACTTACTGTTATCAACTTACTCATATCCGGGTTGTCTCATAACCCTCGGAATACCCTATACCAACGAGTACTTCCGCTCACAAGACAAGTTCTTCCATCATTACTACGGTTATTATGGTTGATCACCTAGAGAGGTCTGGACGGGCTGTCCAATTCCGTGGACGCGGCTATTCGAATAGATTTTACACTCTGCAGAGGTTGCGCACTTTACCCACACTATGGAGCACTGACCTCGTGATCCCATTCGGGTGGACCAGCGTTGCTCCAACGAAACCTGCCTGACTCGTGCCTCTCCCATCGTACCACCGGCAATCACACTCCCTCGGAGTCAAGCCTTGGGTGGCCCCGTGTTACCTCGTGACACCTGCCACCGTCGTGGCCTAACTAAACTGTCCCAAACGGGGACGCCGGCAAACACTCAACTGGGCTCACAGGGTTATCGCCGTCTACCTGATCAGGGCAGCACGAATGCATAACCCTCCCTCTTTGGAGGTACCGGTGAAAGAGCACCGAGCCAGACCAAGTCAAGGCCGTCCCATACCGGCAAATGTGGCTGCACGGGTAAGCCCGGACAGGTGACTCTTGATCAACCAACTAAGTTTCACTTAGCAAGCATGGTTAATCATCATATCAATTTGAGTTATCATCATTAGGCATTTAAATAATTTACCTTGAATTAAATGCAAGAAAATGAATATGAATTATGCAATGCTATGAGATGCTTCATAATATGGATGTCCTGGCTTGCCTTGATCAGTTGGGTTGTTCAGAAACTCCCGGTCTTCAAATCCACAAGTATCTCCTTCTGAAAATATTTTTAAATGGCAAAGGAAAATGTCACATAAAGCCTTTTTATTCACCAACAATTCTGTGAGTATTGGAAAAACACCAAACTTGGAAGAAAAATAAAGGGCTTCATTATGAACACAATGCAAAAAGAATCAGGTCAAATGGACCTTCCTGTAAAAAGTTATAAGCAGTCAAACCTACTGGTCAACGCTGTTAAATAAATCAAAAATGGGAAAACCAGAACGGGCCATGTCGAAGGCGTATTTGCCCCGGGCGCCTCCACTTACCGCTTTGTCCAGTCGCTGGCAAGTGGGGCCCGGTCCGTTTAAAGAGAGGAGGGAGAAAGAGCAGAGAAGAGGGGTGGCTCATCGGCGGTGATTGCCGGCGATAGCGATGGCGGTTGGGCTCGTGGATGGTGGGGATGGATCGGGCGCTCGACGACGGTTCACCCTGTACCCGTAGCTCCTCCGGAGATGGCCGGACGGTGTCGCGCCCTTCTTCTCCAGTGGACGAGTGCCACGATGATCATCGGCGATGGCGATTCTGGCGGGGATTCGATTCAAGGAGGGGTCTGGAAGCACCAGTGGAACACTACGAACTCGACGGTGGGCTCGGGCGGAGCTGGGATGGGGTGGAGAGGGCTAGTGGTGGAGCTCAGCTAGCGGCGGAGCTCCGGCGAAGCTCGAGGCTAGAGGGCCTCTCGGCCTTGGCTCTTGCTTTGAGGGGGCGCTTGAGGAGGAGGGAGAGGGGTGAGGGTCTAGGCGAGGCTGGGCGGGGCTTTATATAGGCAGGAGGGGACGCTCGGCGAGCTCTCTGGATGCAGCGAGATGCGGGCCATGGCGCCGGCCGGACGTACGCCGCGCTGGCTGGATGTTTGCGGGCGAGAAGACTTGAGCGAGTAGGGGCATTCAATGCGGGAGGCGACGGCTCGGGAGGAAATGACGAGCGGCGCCGCAACTATGGCCGCACGGGTCTCACAGTGTGGTGATGGCGTGGCGGCCAGCGAGGGCATCTCCGGCGAGGAGGAGGGTTCTGGAGGGGCTGCGTGTCACCCAGGGACGATGTCGGCATGCCTAGACAACGCACAGCTGCGCGAGCACTCAGTCCCGACGCGACCCGAGCCTGGCGTGGCACAGAGCGCGGCGATAGGCATGCCAGCGCCATGCTCACCACTGTGCTTGGCACCAGGAGGCCACATATGCCTGGCGTTTCTTGTCTAGCACGTCGACCTTCGATCCCTCAGATCACCTACAGCCTTGGTTTGACTTGGTTCACGCAGAGAGGAGAGGTAGGATCATCAACAGTCTCTGACAGCAATCTTGCGGAGATTCCAGAGAAGAAATGAGGTGGAGATTGAGCCAAAGAAGGTGTCTGGAGTGATCCTCGTTGGAAGGACTCCAAACTGGCCAAGTTTGAGGTGGTATGGATAAGTTTTGAGGGTAGTTCATGTGCAAGCTACATTTCTGGTCCAGAATCAAAATGTTGAAGTACTGCTCACTTGGAAGATCTTCAGATGCTGAAACCTGGTGGAGGAAGGTTGTTTGTAGGTGTCCTCATGCTGTAAAATTTTGAGAGCAATTGGACAACCCTAGCATACACTTCCTTCACAATGGTCCAGTCTGACCAGGAGCAAAACTGATTTATTTTGCAAAATACTTGAACTAGGTCATGGAATATTTTTAGATATTGGGACAAGATATGGTCCAAGGGATTTTAGAGAATTATTTGAGAATTTTCTGAGCATCATTACTATAGGTTGCTTCACAATCCATAGTAATGCCCTAAATTCTCAAATAAAAGAAAAGAGTTATTGAAAATGATATAAATTGGGATTTGGGTTCTTGGGATACTTGGCAGGGCTTTGGCAAGGTGATGAGGCTTTGGATAACTTGGAAAGAGTTAAAAAATGTCCAAAACCAAATAAAAGTTCAAGAACCATTCAAATTTCAAATAAAGCCAAGAAAAGTTTGAAAAGAGAAAGTTGCCAAAATCAGGGTGTCACAAACCTACCCCCCTTAGGATGAATCTCGTCCTCGAGATTCGGTTGCTCAGGGAACAAATATGGATAGGCGGATCTCAGAAAGTCTTCTCTTTCCCAAGTGGCCTCTTCCTCGGTGTGGTGCTCCCACAGCTCCTTGTAAAATCTTATCACCTTACTCCTCGTTGTTCTTTCCATCTCATCCAAGATCCGGACAGGTTTCTCTTCATAAGTCAAATCCTTAGCCAATTCTAATTCACTCATATCCGCTTGTTTGGCTGGGGGTGCAATGCATTTCCTTAACTGTGAGATGTGAAAAACATCATGAACGTCTGACAATGCTGGTGGCAATTCCAACTGATATGCAACTCTGCCCTTCCTAGCAATCACTGGAAAGGGACCGATATATCTTGGGGCCAACTTTCCCCTTGTGCCAAACCTCTTCACTCCCTTCATAGGAGTTACCCGTAGGTAAGCATAGTCTCCAGGTTCAAAAGTTACTTCCCGGTGCTTTGGGTCGTAATAGCTCTTCTGTCGAGACTTGGCTGCTCGCAGACGCTCTTGAATATCCTTGACTTGCCTTTCAGCCTCGAGCATCAAGTCCATACCAAAGATGCGACTATCTCCTGTTTGGGACCAGCTCAGTGGTGTGCGGCACTTCCGTCCGTACAATGCCTCAAAAGGCGACATCTTGAGACTTGCCTGATAGCTGTTGTTGTAGGAGAATTCCGTGTATGGCAGACTATCCTCCCATTTGGGTCCATGGGAGAGAGCATATGACCGAAGCATATCCTCTAATATTTGGTTCACACGCTCGGTTTGTTCGTCTGTCTGCGGATGGTATGCTGTGCTGTGTTTTAGCATGGTTCCCAAAGCTTGATGTAGCCGTAGCTAGAATGCTGAGGTAAATAGGGAACCCCTATCTGAAGTGATAGACTTGGGTACTCCGTGCAGACTGACTATCCGGGACATGTAGAGTTGCGCCAGCTGATTTGCGTTGAAAGTGGTCTTTACTGGGATAAAGTGAGCCACTTTCGTGAGAATGTCTACAATGACCCAAATAGCATCATTGCCTCTCATGGACTTGGGCAATCCCACAATAAAATCCATACATACGTCATCCCACTTCCACTGGGGTACTGGTAAAGGTTGCAGTAGCCCAGCGGGTTTCTTATGCTCAGCTTTGACCTTGTTGCAAATGTCACAGCAGGCGACATAGTATGCTATATCTTTCCGCATTCCTGACCACCAAAAAGTTTCTCTCAAGTCCTGATACATCTTGGTACCTCCCGGGTGGATCAAATATGCGGACTCATGTGCTTCCTTAAGTATTTGTTGCCTCAAGTTATTCTGATCCGGCACACAAATTCGTTTCTCGAACCACACGGTACCTTGTTCATCTACACGGAAGGACTTGGCCTTCCCTTGCTGAATTAACTCTTTGATCTTCTGAATTTCTTCATCTGACTTTTGTGCTTCCTTGATTTCCTCCATGAGGGTTGGAGTAATTTCCAACGTATCCGGAGTCATTGGGCCGCATAACACCATATTGAGCTTAACAAACTCTTCTTGTAAGCTCGGATGCATACCCTCAACTAGTGCATTCACAGCGGCTTGTTTCCTGCTCAGGGCGTCAGCGACCACATTCGCTTTCCCTGGATGATAGTTTATTCCAACATCATAGTCCTTCACTAGCTCAAGCCATCTTCGCTGCTTGAGATTCAAGTCCGGTTGAGTGAAAATATACTTGAGACTCTTGTGGTCTGTGTATATTTCACATCGCTGTCCGATAAGGTAATGCCTCCAAATCTTCAGGGCATGAACCACAACAGCTAGCTCCAAATCATGTGTGGGATAGTTTTCTTCATGAGGTCATAGCTGTCGTGATGCATAAGCTAAACCTTCCCTTCTTGCATCAGCACGCATCCGATCCCACGCCTGGATGCATCGCAATATATGTCGAAACTCTTGTGAATGTCTGGAAGGACTAAGACAGGAGCTGTGGTTAGCCTTGTCTTTAATTCCTGGAAACTGTTGTCGCACTCGTCTGTCCAGATAAACCTTTGATTCTTTTTCAACAATTCCATCAGTGGCTTGGCTATCTTAGAAAAGCCTTCAATAAAGCAACGATAGTAGCCTGCCAATCCCAGGAAACTATGGACTTCTGTCACCGTAGCTGGTGTCTTCCAATTCAAGACCGCAGTAACCTTACTGGGATCAACAACTATCCCTTTCTCTGACAGAATATGTCCAAGGAATCCCACCTCTTTTAGCCAAAATTCGCACTTACTGAACTTGGCATATAAGCGATGGGTTCTCAACCTTTCCAAGACAACTCTGAGATGTTGCTTATGCTCCTCTTCATCCTGAGAGTATATCAGGATGTCATCAATGAACACCACTACAAACTTGTCCGGAAAGTCCATAAAGACTTTGTTCATCATACTCATGAAGTAGGCTGGAGCGTTGGTCAATCCAAATGCCATAACTATAAATTCATATAGTCCATAACGAGTGGTGAACGCTGTCTTGGGGATATCCTCCTTTCAGATTTTCAATTGATGATATCCCGTTCTGAGGTCGATCTTAGAGAATACCCGTGCTCTATTCAACTGGTCGAATAAGTCATCAATTTGAGGAAGCGGGTACTTGTTTTTGATAGTGACCTCATTAAGCTGGCGATAGTCTACGCACATTCGTAGACTTCCATCCTTCTTCTTGACAAATAATACTGGTGACCCCCATGGCGAGGTGCTTGGACGAATGTATCCTTTCTGTAGCAACTCGTCTAACTGCTTCTTTAATTCTGCCAGCTCTGGGCCTGGCATACGGTAGTATTTCTTGTATATTGGAGCTGTATCGGGAATTACCTCGATCGCAAACTCCAATTCTCGGTCGGGCGGCATTCCTGGTAATTCCTCAGGGAACACATCTGGAAACTCGCAGACTACTGGGATCAGGTTCATATCTGAAACAGTGGTCTGGTATACCGTGCCCTTTCTTGTTATCATTCTGCTGGCTAGAAATTGGACGGTTTGTCTAGCGGGGTTCACCAATGTCACCGTTCTGGTGGCGCAGTTGATACACACTTGGTGCGGTGCCAACCAGTCCATTCCCAGTATTATATCCAGTCCTGGGGATTTAATAGCAACCAGGGTAGCTGGGAATTTGACTCCATGGATTGAGATTTCCAGCCCCTTGTATATTATATTTGTTCTGAGCATAGAGCCAGGGGATTGTACCACCATGATTTTGTCCAAAAGCGAAGGAGAAAATTTGTGCAAGGTGGCAAAACTTTGAGAAATAAACGAGTGGGAAGCCCCAGAATCAAATAAAATTACGACAGGTATGTTATTGATAGAAAACATACCAAGGACAATGTCTGGAGCTTCGCAGACTTCTTCGGCAGAGATGTGGTGGACGCATCCGTGGCTGAAGTTATGGTTGGGACGACGTCCAAGGTGATTGACTTGTGGCTTGTGGTCAGCTGATTGCTTTCCGTTATTGGTAGGGCACTGCTTGGCGTAGTGTCCACTCTGGCCACAAGTGAAACATGTGTTGTTGCGGCGGCAGTCCTCTATGACTGGCTGCTTGCCGAAGGTCTTGCTCTGGTTGCCTGGCTTACTGTTGTTGCCACCATTGTTCCACACAGGTTTGTTCTCAGATGGCCCTGACTGCCAGCTGCGCAGCTTTTGCGCCTATGGTTCCTTGTTATCCTTCTTGGGCTCGAACTTCCTCTTACGATCATCATTCCTAGACTTGTGTTCTCGTTCGGCGATGAAGGCCTTATCCACCAATGTCTGGAAATCAGGGAAGTCCAACATGCATAGCTGACATCGGAGGGTGTGATTAAGTCCTTCGAGGAACCGGTCTATTTTCCGTTCTTCGGTAGCCACATCATGAGGAGAGTACCGGGCCAAATTGTTGAACTTGTTTAAGTATTCTCCCACAGACATGTTTCCTTGGGTGAGAGCCAGGAATTCTGTTTGTTTCACTTTCATGATGCCCGTGGGAATATGATACTTGCGGAACAGCTCTTTGAATTTCTCCCAGGAAATCTCTTCAGCAGGCCACATTAACTTGGTGTTGTCCCACCATATGGCTGCCGGGCCTTCGAGATAATGGGTGATAAATGGGACTTTATCTGCTTCTTCACAACGAGCGATGTCCAATTTCTTCTCCATGGTTCTTAACCAGTCATCAGCCTCAATAGGATCCACGGCCTGACCAAAGTTGGGTGGTTTTGTGCGCTGAAAGTCGGACAGTTTGGAATGCACCCCATTGCCATTGTTCTGACCTACTATTGTCTGCATACTCTTGAGAAATTCCATGAGGTCTTGGTTTCTCTTTTCCTTAAACATTCTCATTATCTGATCTGTGGTTGGTGCTTGAGGTGGTGGTGGTGGTAAGTCTTCGGGCGGTTGCCCTGCCTGCCTGGCGGATCGATGGACGGGGTTTCCATCGCCGCCTTGACTGCTACTTCCTTTCTTCATCCTAATTTTTGTTCCCATGGCAAACACCAAATCGATGAGCAACATCCATAAGGAGAAATACAGTAATATAACACCAAAAGGAAATTCATGGAAAAGGCGAATAACGAAAACAACATAATTATACAGGATAACCCAACATAATACATGGCAAGCTAGTAGGGGATGTCATGACTAAACTGCTCATACGACAGTTGACATATGCAACGATGCATGCATTACTACTCAAACTCCAGTCTAGTGCGTCGGTGACACAAACACTGCCCATCAGAAGAGTCCTCATCGTCAGATCCTGAGTTGGAATCAGAACTGATGATGTGAGTCACCACGTCAAAGGAGACGCGACGTCGTTGCTGAGACGGCTCTCCCTCTACGGAAGAAAGAGCACGTCGCCTCAGCATCGGCGGAGCAGGAGTAGCTAGAAGTGAGGCCCACTCAGCTAGGGTCTCAAGTCGACTACCAGACGATAAGCCTGATGTCCAGAAAAACCAGAAGGGGTATCAAGCACACGCGGAGGTGGAACTGGTGGTGGATAACTAGGTGGAACTACAGGAGGAGGTGCTGGAGTCACTGCTGCAAGTGCCTCCTGAACACGACACAGCTCCTCAGCCAAGGAAATGATCATACGGTAACCGGCGTTCAGATAACAAGACAAAACACCAGCCGCATGATCACACGCCGGGTTAACAGGTGAGAAAAGGACTCGCCTTGTCGTAGGCGACAGAGTGGGATAGTGGAAGAAACCTGGATGGGTCTGCATCTCAACCTCGTGGAAGCGCAAGTCAGTAATAGCCTCCATGGCAGCAAACTGGATCGCTAGCTCCGGAGTAGAAGCCACTCCGCCCTTGGAAGAGCGAGAAGAGCTTCCAATGTCCGAAGTCGCGGTCATGTAAGCCACTGCATGGTACTCATATACTGACTCGCCCAACTGCTCCCGAAACACCTGGTACACCGGGTCATCACCGTTGGGATACAGGCGAAGCCAGACGCTATGAAGCAGAGCTGGAAAAGTGTGGGGTTCTGGCTCATGATGGAAATGATATGGAACTGGTGCCATCTACACTCACAATGCCAAGGGTTAGCAACATAATGAATTATGATGCATGAAGCATGGCATGCAATAATCAAATGCAACAAGCAAGATGCACACTCAAGGTCCTATGCTAATCGCAATCCTAGCGCAGGTTACCTAGGGTGTCCTACAGTCAGCACGGCTCTGATACCAAGTGTTGTGGCACCCCGGCTCAGAGAACCGGTTTACTAGTGTTTCCAACCCAGAGATTATGTCATCTGGAAACACACAACAACTTGGAACGGAACATAGCTGAACTTTTATTGATAATAGTCAAGTACAAGCTTATATATTACATGATCATCGAGGCCAAAAGCACATCTAGTGCAGCGACAATATCTATATTATTTATCTAACATATCAGGGCCTCGGTATTACTGCAGAATACTATAGCGGAAGACTACTGCGTAGCGGAACATGATAGTAACTCCATCCACAGGGACACTGCCGAGGACACATCCTAGGCATCACAACACGGACATCGAGACCTCCGTCTCAGTCTTCTCCTGCATCTGGCATGATACGCCAGGTGAGTATTTTGAATGTACTTGCAAGCACATGACAACCAAATATGTAGCAAATAATAGCATGGCAATCAACTTATTAATTTTTAACTGATTCACTTACTGTTATCAACTTACTCATATCCGGGTTGTCTCACAACCCTCGGAATACCCGATACCAACGAGTACTTCCGCTCACAAGACAAGTTCTTCCATCATTACTATGGTTATTATGGTTGATCACCTAAAGAGGTCTGGACGGGCTGTCCAATTCCGTGGATGCGGCTATTCGAACAAATTTTACACTCTGCAGAGGTTGCGCACTTTACCCACACTATGGAGCACTGACCTCATGATCCCATTCGGGTGGACCAGCGTTGCTCCAACGAAACCTGCCTGACTCGTGCCTCTCCCATCGTACCACCAGCAATCACACTCCCTCGGAGTCAAGCCTTGGGTGGCCCCGTGTCACCTCGTGACACCTGCCACCATCGTGGCCTAACTAAACTGTCCCAAACGGGGACACCGGCAAACACTGAACTGGGATCACAGGGTTATCGCCGTCTACCTGACCAGGGCAGCACACATGCATAACCCTCCCTCTTTGGAGGTATCGGTGAAAGAGCACCGAGCCAGACCAAGTCAAGGCCGTCCCATACCGGCAAATGTGGCTGCACGGGTAAGCCTGGACAGGTGACTCTTGATCAACCAACTAAGTTTCACTTAGCAAGCATGGTTAATCATCATATCAATTTGAGTTATCATCATTAGGCATTTAAATAATTTACCTTGAATTAAATGCAAGAAAATGAATATGAATTATGCAATGCTATGAGATGCTTCATAATATGGATGTCCTGGCTTGCCTTGATCAGTTGGGTTATTCAGAAACTCCCGGTCTTCAAATCCACAAGTACTCCTTCTGAAAATATTTTTAAATGGCAAAGGAAAATGTCACATAAAGCCTTTTTATTCACCAACAATTCTGTGAGTATTGGAAAAACACCAAACTTGGTGGAAAAATAAAGGGCTTCATTATGAACACAATGCAAAAAGAATTAGGTCAAATGGACCTTCCTGTAAAAAGTTATAAGCAGTCAAACCTACAGGTCAACTCTGTTAAATAAATCAAAAATGGAAAAACCAGAACAGGCCACGTCGAAGGCGTATTTGCCCCGGGCGCCTCCACTTACCGCTTCATCCAGTCGCTGGCAAGTGGGGCCCGGTCTGTTTAAACAGAGGAGGGAGAAAGAGCAGAGAAGAGGGGCGGCTCACCGGCGGTGATTGCCGACGATAGCGACGGCGGTTGGGCTCGTGGATGGTGGGGATGGATCGGGCGCTCGACGGCGGTTCACCCTGTACCCGTAGCTCCTTCGGAGATGGCCGAACGGCGTCACGCCCTTCTTCTCCAGCGGACAAGTGCTACGGTGATCATTGGCGATGGCGATTCTGGCGGCGATTCGATTCAAGGAGGGGTCTGGAAGCACCAGTGGAACACTACGAACTCGACGGTGGGCTCGGGCGGAGCTGGGATGGGGTGGAGAGGGCTAGTGGTGGAGCTCAGCTGGCGGCGGAGCTCCGGCGAAGCTCGAGGCTAGAGGGCCTCTAGGCCTTGGCTCTTGCTCTGAGGGGGCGCTTGAGGAGGAGGGAGAGGGGTTAGGGTCTAGGCGAGGCCAGGCGGGGCTTTATATAGGCGGGAGGGGACGCTCGGCGAGCTCTCTGGATGCGGCGAGATGCGGGCCATGGCACCGGCGGGACATACGCCACGCTGGCTGGATGTTTGCAGGTGAGAAGACTTGAGCGAGCAGGGGCATTCAATGCGGGAGGCGACGGCTTGGGAGGAAACGACGAGCGGCGCCGCAACTATGTCCGCACGGGTCTCACAGTGCGGCGATGGCGTGGTGGCCGGCGAGGGCATCTCCGGCGAGGAGGAGGGTTCTGGAGGGGCTGCGTGTCACCCAGGGACGATGTCGGCATGCCTAGACAACGCACAGCTGCACGAGCACTCAGTCCCGACGCGACCCGAGCCTGGCGTGGCACAGAGCGCGGCAACAGGCATGCCAGCGCCGTGCTCACCATGGTGCTTGGCACCAGGGGGCCACGTATGCCTGGTGTTTCTTGTCTAGCACGTCGACCTTCGATCCCTCAGATCACCTACAGCCTTGGTTTGGCTTGGTTCACGCAAAGAGGTGAGGTAGGATCATCGACAGTCTCTGACAGCAATCTTGTGGAGATTCCAGAGAAGAAATGAGGTGGAGATTGAGCCAAAGAAGGTGTCTGGAGTGATCCTCGTTGGAAGGACTCCAAACTGGCCAAGTTTGAGGTGGTTTGGATAAGTTTTGAGGGTAGTTCATGTGCAAGCTACATTTCTGGTCCAGAATCAAAATGTTGAAGTACTGCTCACTTGGAAGATCTTCAGATGCTGAAACTTGGTGGAGGAAGGTTGTTTGTAGGTGTCCTCATGCTGTAAAATTTTGAGAGCAATTGGACAACCCTAGCATACACTTCCTTCACAATGGTCCAGTCTGACCAGGAGAAAAACTGATTTATTTTGCAAAATACTTGAACTAGGTCATGGAATATTTTTGGATATTGGGACAAGATATGGTCCAAGGGATTTTAGAGAATTATTTGAGAATTTTCTGAGCATCATTACTATAGGTTGCTTCACAATCCATAGTAATGCCCTAAATTCTCAAATAAAAGAAAAGAGTTATTGAAAATGATTTAAATTGGGATTTGGGTTCTTGGGATACTTGGCAGGGCTTTGGCAGGGTGATGAGGCTTTGGATCACTTGGAAAGAGTTCAAAAATGTCCAAAACCAAATAAAAGTTCAAGAACCATTCAAATTTTAAATAAAGCCAAGAAAAGTTTGAAAAGAGAAAGTTGCCAAAATCAGGGTGTCACATCCTATTTTTGGAGAAAAAAATCAGGGAGAAAGAATTATCATGTTTCACGAGACGGAGCCACCGCCACCTCCTGTTCTTCGTTGGGAGGTCAGATCTGGAGCCTGTTTGGGGCTCCGGAGAGGGGGATCTTCGATCTTCGTCATCACCAACCCTTCTCCATCGCCAATTCCATTATGCTCCCCATCGGGAGTGAGTAATTCCTTCCTAGGCACGCTGGTCAGTGAGGAGTTAGATGAGATTCATCATGTAACTGAGTTAGTTTTGTTAGGGCTTGATCCCTAGTATCCATTATGTTCTGAGATTGATGTTGTTATGACTTTGCCATGCTTAATGCTTGTCACTTTGGGCCCGGGTGCCATGATTTTAGATCTAAACCATTTATGTTATCATCATTATATCTATGATCTAGATCCAACCTTGCAAGTCATATTCACCTATTACGTGTTATGATCCGTAAACCCCGGTGTGATAGTAATCGGGATACTTTCCGGTGATGACCATAGTTTGAGGAGTACATGTATTCACTATGTGTTAATGCTTTGTTCCAGTTCTCTATTAAAAGGAGGCCTTAATATCCCTTAGTTTCCTTATGGACCCCGCTGCCACGGGAGGGTAGGACACAAGATGTCATGCAAGTTCTTTCCATAAGCACGTATGACTATTTACGGAATACATGCCTACATTATATTTATGAACTGGAGCTAGTGCCATATCGCTCTAGGTTATGACTGTTATATGATGAATACCATCCAACGAATTCACCGATCCAATGCCTACAAATTTTCCATATATTGTTCTTGCTAAGTTACTACTACTGCTGCTACTGTTACAACTGCTACAAAATCATTACTATCACTGTTACTGTTACTATCATTACTGCTGTCAAAACTATCATATTACTGTGCTACTGACCATATTGCTGCAGATAATTAATATCCAGGTGTGGTTGAATTGACAACTCAACTGCTAATACTTACAAGTATTCTTTGGCTCCCCTTGTGTCGAATCTATAAATTTGGGTTGAATACTCTACCCTCGAAAACTGTTGCGATCCCCTATACTTGTGGGTTATCAAGACCTTTTTCTGGCGCCGTTGCCGGGGACCATAGCTATATTTGTTGAGTCACTTGGGATTATTATCAATTTATCACTATGAAGAATCTGAAGGATACCAAGACTAAGATTTTTCCCTCTAAGACGAGGGGAGGTAAGGTACTGCCATCACACTCTGCACTTGATTCGCCTTCTATTTTGAGTAGACATGCAACACCACCACATGCTATTAATTCTGATATGTCGCAAGTTATTGATGATGCTACTTCTGCTATGAGTGCTACTCATGATGATGCTAGTACCTTGCTTGATGATAATATGCCACTAGGTGAATTTCTTGATGAACAAATTGCTAGAGCTAAAGATATTGAGAATGCTGAAACTGATGAAATTATTGAAACTGACGAAGTACTTGAAACTGAATATCTTGAAACACCTATTAGGCCTAGCTCTCCTAGATATGAATTGCCTAAGATACCTGAAGGTTATGTTATGGATGAGACAACTAGAGATTTTCTTGCTTGCAATGATAGAGATGATCTTAAGAAATTACTATGCAAACTGAAAGAAAAATCTTTGAATGCTAGAATGAAATGTGATCCTAAGTTTGCTACTTCACCTATCTTTGTTGATGATAAGGATTATGAATTCTCTGTCGACCCAGAGTTAATTACTTTGGTTGAATCTGATCCTTTCCATGGCTATGAGACTGAAACTGTTGTGGCACATCTCACTAAATTAAATGATATAGCCATCCTTTTTGCTCATGATGAGAAGATTCGCTACTACTATATTCTCAAATTATTTCCATTCTCATTAAAGGGTGATGCTAAGATATGGTACAATACTCTTGCTCCTGGTTGTGTGCGTAGTCCCCAGGATATGATTTACTACTTCTCTGAAAAATATTTTCCTACTCATAAGAAACAAGCTGCCTTACAGGAAATATTTAACTTTGTGCAAATTGAAGAAGGGAGTCTCACACAAGCTTGGGGGAGGCTTCTCCAATTGCTTAATGCTTTGCCTGATCATCCTCTTAAGAAAAATGAAATACTTGATATCTTCTATAATGGACTAACCGATGCTTCTAGGGACTTCCTAGACAGTTGTGCTGGTTGTGTTTTCAGGGAACGAACTGTTGAACAAGTTGAGGAATTATTGAATAATATATTGAAAAATTATGATGATTGGACTCTTCCTGAACCACCTCCTAAACCCACTCCGAAGAAGAGGGGTATCTTATATCTAAGTCCTGAAGATATGCAAGAGGCAAAGAAAAGTATGAAGGAAAAAGGTATTAAAGCAGAGGATGTTAAAAATTTACCTCCTATTGAAGAAATACATGGACTTGACACACCACCACCAAAGGTGGTAGAGGTAAACTCTTTAATGAAATTTGATGAAAGTGACATCCCTTACAATAAACATCCTAGTCAATGCCTTTATGAGTTTGACAACTACATTAGAAAACAAGATCACTTCAATGAAAATGTTATGAAACAATTGAAATATAATTCCAATATGATTGCTCGCTTGAGTGACTTGTTATTTAGAATCTCCAATGATCTAAGAGGTGTAGTAAAACATGCCTCTATGGTTCAAACTCAACTAGAACAAGTTGCTAAATCTCAAAGAGAGTTGCGTGATGAAATGAATAATGATATAAATGACTTTGCTGTTAGAGTAGCAACTAGAGGAGGTAAAATGACTCAGGAACCACTTTATCTTGAGGGTCACCCTAAAAGATGGAACAAGACTCTCAAAGAATTAACACTGATGCACCTAGTCCGTCTAGAAAGAAGAAGAAAAAGAAAAATGGTAAGACTTTGCATGCCTCTATTGAACCTGAAGTAGAAAAACCTCCTGATAATGATAATGATGTTTCTATTTCTGATGCTGAAACTCAATCTGGTAATGAACACTCATCTAGTGATAATGAAAAGGATAATGATGACATTCATGAAGACACTCAACCAAACAATGATAAACAACCAGATAATGATGTTGAAATAGAACCAGCTGTTGATCTTGATAACCCACAACCTAAAAATAAAAGATATGATAAAAGAGACTTTTTTGCTAGAAAACATGGAAGAGGAAGAGAACCATGGGTTCAAAAACCCATGCCCTTTCCACCTAAATCAACTAAGAAGAAAGATGATGAAGAATTTGAATGCTTCGCTGAAATGCTTAGGCCAGTCTTTTTGCGCACTCGCTTGACTGATATATTAAAGATGTCTCCTTATGCAAAATATATGAAAGACATCATCACTAATAAGAGAAAAATACCCGAAGCTGAGATCTCCACCATGCTTACTAATTAATCTTTTAAGGATGGAGTACCTAAAAAACTTGGAGATCCGGGAATACCAACTATACCTTGCTCCATCAAAAGAAATTATGTCAAGACTGCTTTGTGTGATTTAGGAGCTGGTGTTAGTGTTATGCCTTTCTCTTTATATAAAAGACTTGATTTGAATGAACTCACACCTACTGAAATATCTTTGCAAATGGCTGACAAATCAACTGCCATACCGATCGGTATTTGTGAGGATGTGCCCGTTGTTGTTGCAAATGTTACTATCTTAACAGACTTTGTTATACTTGAGATGCCTGAGGACGACAATATGTCGATTATCCTTGGTAGACCCTTTTTGAATACTACAGGGGCTGTTATTGATTGCAATAAAAGCATGGTCGCTTTTCATTTCAATGGTAATGAACATACTGTGCACTCTCCGAAGAAACAATTCCAAGTGAATGGTATTAATGTTATTGAAAAATCTCTGACAGTCACTATTGGAAGTTTTCAACTACCTCTACCTACTGCCAAAAAGAAATATGAAATGCTTATTGTTGGGGACATGCATATCCCCGTTGAGGTAACTTAGTGTTTTACGAAAGTTCTTTGGTTTCATGCTAATCGAAGGTGGTTGTTAATAAGACTTGATCAACCTTATTAATGGATCATTTTTGAGAGGTATGAAGTTGATGAATTTAGTAAGCACAACCTTCTGCTCCCAAATTTTGTTTTCTGTTTTTCTTAGTTAAATAAAATAAATGCCATGCTTTGTCTATTTTTTGAATTTCCCGCGCAATAAAAAATGACCCAAAAATATCCGAAGGGTACCGGGCAAAGATGTCCCATTTTTCACGTAGAAATTTGCGCAATGCCTCATCGACCGTGGGGTCTAGCTGAGCTCCACACTACAAAAAAAAACACTTCCATGATGATACATGTTTGTCACAATAGGCCACGTTTTCTATCATGCATGTACATCCATGACGATTTTATGACAGAATCAAGATAGTCATACCTTTGTTGTCGTAGAAGTGTTCCATGAAAATACTAAAATTATCATCACGAAAGTGGCCACTTCCGTGATGATAAATGTCGCGTCATGGAAGTGCTTTCGTCAAGGGTAACCGACATGTGGCATCCACCGTAACGGGTCGCCGTTAAGCTATCGGGTCTGGTTTTGGATCCGATAACCCTTAACAGCCACGACCAATGGCGATTTTCCACGTGTAAAATCCTCATTGGCTGGAGGAACCACGTGTCAGCTCCACGTTGGGACAGATGCCAACCATCCAATGGACAGGAGGCGCCTATGATACATCGACAGGTGGCACGGCCCAACAGTGGTCCATTTAGGTGAAAGAGGCTGGCCCAGTCAAAATTAGCAGGCCGGCCCATATGGGGCCTACTTGTGTCTGGTCCATTTAGGCCCACGACCCATACGAGATGTGCCAATTTGGCTCGTCAATGGCCTATTACCTATTTGACACCATTGCAGCCCATCATCAGTTCAAGCCCATTAACAGCCCACTATATATTTGGGCTCAATATCGGTCCGACATAATTTTGGCCTGTTAACAGCCCATTCAAGGGATGGGCCAATTTTTAGGATGTACGTCTTTCGGCCTTTTAGCGACCCATTCAAGTGTTGGGCAAATTTCCAGCCCGGTGTGTCTTTCAGCCTGTTAACGACCCATACAGGAGTTGGGCCATTTTAGTCCGACATGAGTTTTGGCCTCTTAACGGCCCCTGCTCTTCATGGTCCAATACCAGCCCGATTTCTCTTTCGGCTTGCTAAAGGCCCACAACACAGTTGAGTCATATACAGTCCGACCTCACATTTGTCCTCTTAGCGGCCCATGCTCTTCATGGTCCAATACCAGCCCGCTGTCTATTTCGGCCTGTTAAAGGCCCACAACACAGTTGGGCCATATACAACCCGACCTTAGTATCGGCCTATTAAAGGCCCGTGAAATCAAATGGGCCCACTTATTGCGCGCTTCAATTTCGGCCTGTTAACGACCCAACAGGTAACTAGGCCAAGCATTAACTGTTGGCTTGTTTCAATTATAGCGGCCCAATAGAGCTTTCGGCATGGTTACGACCCGTCAACTTATTGGGCCCGCTAAAGTTTGAACATGTGTATAGGCCCAATTAGACAAAGTCGATTTCGGCCCAGCTATTATTTGAGCCCATTATGACGACCATTTATGGGCAGGACTAAATCCGATCGATCAAAGGCCCAAGAAAATTTTGGCCCCTGCGAGCCCATTAAGGGTGCCCATTAAGGGCAGTGGGCCACTATCCTTTATAAAGGGCCCACGATGCTTCGTGCTAGATATTAATTTCACTGCTTTTTTTGGCTTCCTAGCAACCAGTTAGCTGGAATGCGAGGCGCGCTAAGCAAATGTACGACATACAAGGAAAAACGTAGCACATCAAGCATATATTACAGGAAATTACATCCACTGGGCAATCAAAGATTGATGCTAGTGCAAATAAATGAACAGAACTTAACGATCTACAACCTCACAATCTGCAACCTCAGCGCGGATGACGCCCATAAGCATGTGAGCAAGTTCTTCCTTCTTTGCTACACTGTCTTTGAAAACATTGATCAATTGTTGTTGTGCAAGAACGTGCACCTCTTATTCCTCCACGATTTCCATCATTGCTTCAGCCAGTAATTGGTTCACAAACATAGATTTTTTCTGTTGGATTTGAGACAGAGGAAATTGAACAGATTCAGATGGCGATTTTGGCATGCTTGTATCATTGATAGTGGAGAGTGTCTCGACCACTGCATCATAACATAAATTAGGAGGGGAACCGAACAGATTAATCAAGAGTTATTGCCATATTACCTGCCCTAGATTTATTTGAATGAAACAATGGGGTTGCCTTGTTGTTTTCAGAGTTTGTCTTCTTATCTTCAGCAGCCTGCACCAAATTAACACACTAGCATTGCTATCATTGGACAAGTCAGATAATAGGAATGCAACATTGACACAATGAACGTTTGGGCAACCAAACCATGCCAGCCTACACCAAATTAACACAATATGGCATAGCTATCATCAGCCAGGTAAGGTAATAGGAAAGCAACATTGACACAATGAATGATTGGGAAACCAGACCACAACACTACAATTTAGTAATGTGCAAGATATGAGATAGTACAATCATGCAGCTCAGTATGCAAAACTACCAGGCAATTTTCCTTACAAAAATCTACATTATCGCCTTTAATTATACATTTTTCTACAAGTAAATTTAGATCATATAAAGGTTGGATTCACACCGATTAACAAAATACATGCTGATGTAAAAATACAGTGATATACAACAGGTACTTACATCAGCATTGGAGCACAGAGAATTCCTGCAAGATACTTTCCTCGAACACGATCCCAGTTTAGGAAGTCTTCTATCCTTTAAGCTTATTTTCTAAAAGAGAGATGGGTAAGAAACATGTAGAAAATATGATCTGAATGCTATAAAATTTCATGATGCGAGGATACGCACACGCTTCTTAGAATGAAGTTGACATATTTTTGCTGGACTGGAGCGGACTAGTTCTCTGGCCACTGGAATCTGCTTTGGGTTTCTCTGTGCTGGAGCAGTATCTATGAACACTGGAGTTGGTTTACTATCTCTTGGCGTTTGGATCTTTTGCAAAGATCTTGTTTGTGGCCCTTCAGATTCTAACATAGCCGTCTTCCCCTTGCATGCCTTATATAGAAGAATGGTGCTTCAATTATAAAACATGCTATGACAGAGAGATGGAATAGGTACTGAAGAATAGAAAGGCATGACATATTGACATGTATTCCCTCCATCCGGAAATAAATGGATGTGTCTAGGCGTATTTCAGTTCTAGATACATCCATTTTTATCCATTTCTGCGACATGTAATCCGGACGGAGGGAGTATGATGTAAGAGTTAGGGATACAACAGGACAACAGAGTAAAAAACACTAGTTGAATGTAAAACTGTATGTTAGCTGGAATAGCTACAGAAAAACACGAAGGCAACATATGCGTGTATGATTGGGAAACTAAGATGGCATTGCAATAGACCAGTAGAACAACACTTCAATGTAAAAAAACTTGGTATGGTAGACGAATGGAGTACATACTGATGAATAACAATGCATAAGATATTCAGAAGCATGATGTCCAAACTAAGTAGATGGCATTGCGACAGAGTAGAATGACAATACTTGAATTTGAAAATATGTTATCATGAATGGAATAGGTACTGAAAAATAGGAAGGCATGACATATTTACATGTATGATCAACATGCTAAGCACATGGCATTGCAACAGAGTAGATGCACTCTAGAACATTATATGCATGATGTACACATATCATGGGCCAAGTTAGAGCAAGGACCTTGTGGGGTGAATAGGATTCATCATATTTCTGCAACTCTTCTGAAGAATTGCCTTTAACTGTTCCATCATATTGGATACCATTGACGTCAAGTTTGTTGGCCGTTACATTGCTCCACGAGGTTCTTGTGGATATATTAGTGTGTGCAATTATATATGACATGCATGGAAGACAACTAGTAGTTAGATTATGTAATGAGTGCCTGTAGGAGACAACATAAATAGTAGGACTAGACTTAACTAGCAGCAACAGGTCTCAAAAACTAAAGGGAGAACACAGATGAAAGCTACAGGATATGTATTGTTTGTACTCAAGATTAACTAGATGGCACACAAAAGTATTAAAGAACAACAACATAGGTAATACTAGAAGTGGTATAATCACCAGCCTGTGGGATAACATTGGCTGATGGATGATAACTATGGAACACCGTTAACTCCTGAACAAGTCTCTTATCTGAACCATGGAACAACGTTAACTCCTGAACAAGACTCTTAAGAGATCAATATGAATATACAGTGACATGTGATAATCTATTTTCCATGCTTAGATGAATAACGAAGCCATAAATGTTGCACATAAGTAAGATGAGGGTACAACCTATATGGCTGCCATCCATAGGAGTGAGCATCATCTGCTGACTTGTCGATGGCCCTGCGGTTGTTGTGGCTGTCCATGTCGGGCAGGCACATTCGAGGCAGCGAACTGTTGAGTGGAGACTATAACTCTCTTCTGGTGTATGCTTCCCTTGTTGGAGCAGCTGCGGTGAGCAGGAAGACGGTGTGGATGAAGATGCAGAAAACACATAATGTTAAGAATGACACATATATCTGATATGAAGAAATACCCTAAGAGATCAACACTAAGGTACGAGACTGGTCACACGTCTGTTGACTGAAAACAAAATTGGGGTCACATGCTTTTTTTGGTACTGTCCTATCTACGTTGGATGGCTGGATGGCCGTCTTGTGCCTCCCGGCTGACACTATTTAAAATCTTCCCCGAAGAGCCAGCGACCACCGATAGAGCAGCCTGCCTCCGCCATCCCTGGCCACGACAGCTTCGACCAAAACCCCGCCCCCCCGCCCCACCGCATTGCCGTGGTTGCGCCACCCCGACCAAACCACAAAGACTCGTCATCATCCAGATCTGGCGGCGATAGTACCTTCAACCCACGCAACACTAAGATAGGCACCTAAGCGTTGCTTCCGTGGAGAACTTGCACCCCTGCACCCCTACGATGGACATCAAGGCACTGCTGCCCTAGCCAACTGGCAGCCTAGGAGCTCCGCCGCCTCGAGGGGTGCTGCTTCCGTCCATTGGGAATCGACTGGCCTAGACTAAAAATTCAGGCGACTGACGCCTAAATAAAGTGATTTAAGATGAGTGTACGACCTATCTTGCGGCCCGGTGAAGTAGGCATCTCAAACTGCTGAGTCGGTGAGGCCGGCGCGGTTGCGGTGGCTCCAGGTGGTGGGAAAGCAGATATGTCACGACGGTCGACGGCTACGGGGAAGCAGCGCTGGGGCCCTGGACGCGTCTGAAGTTGGAGCTGCTCAGACGCCGTGCACAACGGCGTGGGTGAATTGGCTCCGGTACGGTTCATGCGGTCGTCGTCGAGGCAGCTCCGGCAGCACGGAGTAAGAGGCACACGGCCTAGTGCATGACGGCAAACGGGCAGCAGCTCCAGCATTGGGGAGGAGGGCGCCGGTGAATTTGGTGCGGTGGGGGCGCCATGGAGGAGGGGCTGAGGTTTCATGGCTGGGGAGAAGGTGATTTGGTGCCCACGGTGTATGAATGGGGAATTGGGAGGGGGAACCATGTCTTACAGACACATTTGTCTGAGATGTGGGGGAAGTTACAGTTCTACCCCTGCCTTTTGGCTTCTGGGCTTGGGTATGTGTCTTGAGGGTCGGGGATAGTAGGGTAACTTTGCTTCTCCCAAATAGTGTGCGCCAGCGATTTCGGGCGAGGAGGGCGTGTTTTGAAATATTGGGCGTGAGCGATTTTGGCCGAGGAGAGGGTGTTTTGCCGCCCATGGTTTATGAATTATTCGGCGCCTGCCATTTCGGCCGAGGAGAGGGTGTTTTGCCGCCCATGGTTTATGAATTATTCGACGCCTGCCATTTCGGGCGAGGAGGGGGTGTTTTGCCGCCCGTGGTTTATGAATTTTTCAGCGCCTGCCATTTCGGCCGAGGAGAGGGTGTTTTTCCGCCCATGGTTTATGAATTATTCAGCACCTGCCATTTCAGCTGAGGAGAGGGCGCGATTGGGTGACGTTACAAACCTACCCTCGATGTACAACGGGCCAATTGATGTGGGTCCCAGATAGGCCGGTAATTTCGCGTCTCCCATTTATTTGCTCTGGCGAATTCCACCGAGCAGAGCGTGTTTAGCAGTTCATTTCAAATTTTGGGAGAACAAGCATCCACGTCTACCTTACCAAGTCGATTCGAATCAAATTTTGAAATATTAGCTTGCCACTTCTTTTTTAGATGGTGAGATGATGCTCGGGACTAATATGTTTTTACATGCTCATTGCTACCGATTTACTATTTGACAAATATTTGACCCACTAAAAAATGGAATCAAACCCAAAATGAAATATCTCGATTCAATGAAGTAGCTCATTCATCCGGTCAAAATTGTTGACTAAATCCAAAATTGAACACCTTAATTGAGTAGCATGCTGTATTATAGTACTCCATGAACATGCTGAAAGTCAAATTAGTGAACTTGTTTGATACGCTTATCTCCGTTCATGTGTGGATTGCAAACACCGTGTTCTCCAATGCAAAGTTTGAATGCAAGTTTATACTGAAACATGGTTTATATCAGTCTTTGATGCATAAACACGACCCCCCCTCTCCCGAACTCCTGTTCTCTCTGTAGCCGACAATCTTCATTTCTATCGCACGCATACAAACACAAACCTTGTCTGTCCCTCCCCCCCCTCTCTCTCTCTCTATGTCGGTATTTCTAGTTCGCATGCACACTCCATGTATAGGTCTCTCTCGCACACAATGTATGATTCTCTAGTCCAAGCAACATATCTAGAATGCACTCATCACACGCACACAAATTCCCTAGCTTGTTGTCCGTAACTCTCTCACGCACCACTCCGCCGTCTCGGGGCTCTTCCCTCTCTCTCTTGAACTCTCCATCTCCCTAGGTCACACATACACATGCATATCTCACTCGCACTAGGTAGACCCATCTAAAACTCTCTCTCTCCCTCCCTCATTCTCTCTCCATCTCACACGCACACACACACAATCTCGTGCCTAGCTAAGTACGACTGTCTCTCACTCCATTATAGGCACATGCAGTCCCCCCTAGGTATATGACTATTTCTCATTCTCCATCACAAACATACGCATTGCCTCTTTCCCTCACTTGGTCTATCTCGATTTCTCTCAGGGCATCTTTCTATCGCACACACACCTCGTCCGTCGATCTCCCACCCATATAGTCCCCTCATGATCTCGAGGGGATCTCTCTATCACAAACACGCCCTCTCTCCCTCCCCATGCGTCCATCTTCTCCATACGTCCCTCTCGACCTCTGTCCCTTGTTGGCCAGACCTCTATTGGACTGTGCTATAGGGGGGGTCTCTCTCCGTTGCAAACAACCATGCACTAGCTATCTCCGTGTATCTCCTCACCTCGCTTTCTATCTCGGAGATGCATGCATGATATGTTTGCATAAGATACGCACACACTCTCTCTCTATTTTATCGTTTGTTGTCCCTTTCTCTTTCACACACACACACACACACACTCTTTTTGCACACTCACTCTTTCTCCTTCACACGCACTTGATCTCTCTCGACTTAGGTACTCTCTTCGGTCCATAGCATATAGATTTATTGAAAAGTCAAACCTTACAAAGTTTGACCAGGTACGTGGAGAAAAACATTTACATCTAGAATGGCAAACATATGTCATTTGATTCATCACAAGATGTAGTTTCATATGATGTATCTTTCGTATTGTAGATATAAATATTTTTCTGTGTAAACCTGGTCAAAGTTTCCAAAGTTTGACTACCAAAAACTTTATATGCACTGCATTATAGAGCGGATGGAGTATCTCTTTCCCTCTCTCAACTCTCTGACGCACCACTCAGCCGTATCGGGGCTCCTCTATCTCTCTCAAACTTTATATCTCCCTAGGTCACACATACACATATCTCGCTCGCACTACATAGACCCATCTAACACTCTCCACCCTTGTTCTCTCTCTATGTGACACGCACACCCCCTAAGTACCACAATCTCTCACTCCATCATAGGCACATGCACTCCCCCCTAAGTATGACTATCTCTCACTATCCATCACGAACACACGTATTGTCTCCTTCCATCCCTATGTCTATCTCGATATCTCTTGGGGTATCTTCTATCACGCACACACCTTGTCACTCGATCTCCCACCCATGTAGTCCCATCACGATCTCCAGGGGATCTCTCTATCACAAACACACACTCTCTCCTCCCCGTGCCTGCATTTTCTCCATACGTCTCTCTTGACCTCTCTCCCTTGTTTGCCAGACCTTTCTTGCCCATGTGCTAGGGTCTTTCTCTCTCGGTTGCAAACAACCACACACTATCTCCTCACCTTGCTTCCGCTCTCGAAGATGCATGTGTGATATGTTTGCATAAGACACACACACTTTTTCTCTACTTTATCGTGTGTTGTCCATGTCTCTTTCACACACACACACACACACTTTTTGCACACTCACTCTTTCTATTTCACACACACACACACACACACACACACACTCTCTCTCTCTCTCTAGTTAGGTACTCTCTAATGTCCATAACATATGGATGTTTTGAAAAGTCAAACCTCAGAAAAGTTTGACCAGGCATATGTGGAGAAAAACATTTACATCTGGAACGATCAATAGATTCATCACAACATGTACTTAGTTCATATCATTTATCTTTGGTATTGTAGATAAGTAATTTCTTTATAAACTTGGTCAAAGTTTCAAAAGTTTGACTTTTCAAAAAATTATAGGCACTACATTATCGAACGGAGGGAGTAGCTCTTTCTCTCTCTCTACTATCTCTCACGGCCCTCCCCTCTCACTCGATCTCTCTTTACCGAGGGATTATACGATCAATGTGTTAGCGTATAGCTCCGTATATTGTTTAGTTGACAGTCAACCAGTCCACATGCTACAATGTCAGCTCGTGTTCTCTATATTGGTGTGCTGGCCCATGTGGCAGTGTGTGAAAATAAATAAATTAGAGGCCCATTTGACACGCAGTGAAGTAAACAAAGTTGAAAGCACTCGCGGTAGCACCCCGCATGCTACTAAATTGAGGGCACACTTCTTCCGCGTGAAGGACGCAGTCACGCACACTACACCATTGCGCGGCGCCACGCACACAAGGACGCACTCGTGCACACCCAGCACACAATACACACCAGCACACGTTGTCGATGTCAAAACCGGCGGATCTCAGGTAGGGGGTCCCGAGTTGTGGATCTAGGACCAATGGGTAACAAGGGATGAAGAACATGGTGTTTACCCAGGTTCGGGCCCTCTCGAAGAGGTAAAACCCTACGTCTTGCTTGATTGTATTTGATGTGTATGATATGGTTACAAGTCGATCTACCTCGAGATCAGGCGAGCTAAACCCTAGGTTAATGGGGTGATGGATGTTGCTCTAGCCCTAAAGACTAAAATCCCTTGGTTTATATAGACACCAGTAGGGTTACGGTTACATGGGATCGGTTACAATAAAGGAAAGATCATGCCTAATCTTGACTTGGAGGGCACACCATGACTCCGAAGATCTTCTATCCGTCCACGGATCCGCACTCTAGCTGGGCTCCATAGCAACCCTTCAGTCCGGCCCACATGCAATGGGCCGGCAGCCCAAGGACCCCTTAATCTAGGACTCCCTCAGTAGCCTCCAACGACAGGGATCGCCATCTGGTATCTTTCAAATCTTTGGCTTACGAGATGAGTTCTTCACCTTTCCTTATACCGTTCGGAGCTGTGTTCTCTGGCCGAATACTGTCCAGAATCCGGATTAATGTCGGAGGTTCGCCGCCCAGCATGACCTGTGTCAATTCCACACTCGTGTCAGACCGATCTCAACAGTCTGAAGTCCGAGGACCTCATCAGACCATGGCGTGGCCATCGGAGTTTAATACCTTCCTCGGGGTGAGGGCTAACTTTGACTGTCGTGCACCTTTTCAGAAGGCGAATGGCCCAATGCCACCTTTTTTGCAGACTCGTCCTTTTAGCTTTAGGATGAAACACTTATTTATAGATCCAAAGGTGGAGGGGACGGCTGACCCATCCTCTCCGCCGAAACCAACTCTGTAGAAATTTTAGACACCATGGCCGACATCCCAGGCTCATCTTCACGCCCGCATGGCCCTCTCCCTGGTGATTGGACGAGCTGCTTAGTCTCACGCCTCTGGCTGAGCAATCTGCAGGCGCAAGGTTATCTTCCCATGGCAGATATCGCTCCCGTCCACGCCGGATTAATCTCTGTTGACGGCCAAGCACTAGCCGAGAGCTCTCCTGCTCCAAGCAAGGAAGAGAGGGTATGTTTCATGCCTTTCCTTCTATGAGGCCTAGGCTTTCCCATTCACCCTTTCCTGCAGGGTTTATTGGAGTTTACGGGATCCAGCTCCACAACCTCACCCCAGGATCGATATTGCATATTTTTGGTTTTGTGGCACTTTGCGAGATATTCTTGAGTTGCGAAGCCCATTTTGATCTGTGTAGAAAATATTTTTGTCTCGTACCTCGTACCCGAAGAGGGTCCATATTTGAAGTAGGCAGAGCCGAAGTGTGGCGGATAGCCTGGACAGGGTATCCCATTGGAACCCCACGAAAAGACCCCGAGGAATGTACCTCGAAGTGGTTTTATATTGAAGACGTTCCGCTCTCTGACTCAGTCTGGAGGGTGCTGCCCGAATACCTAAGTGCCCCGCTAAAGAAGCGGTTCAACTGGCGACCCAAGAGCCCTTCCCAACTAGACAGTGCAGAGGTGCACCTTTTGGCCACCAAAATTCGGCTGCTGGCCCATAGCAAACTGGCCAGGATTGAAGTGATGGCCGTCGCCATAGCCCAATGCGTACAACCCCTTCAACAGAGGGGGCATCCTTTATGGTGCTACAACTGGACCAGCGACGCAACCCGCTACAAGCGATAAGGGCCAGATAATCAGGCGGCTATGGGCAAAATATTGGCCGACCTCTTCAAAGGAGAGGAGGAAGATTTTGCTCAATTAATTATCCGGGAAGGTTGCTCCGGCTACAATCCGGCAGACTGGGTCAGCTTCAGTCCTTTGTCTTTGGTTCGGAGATTACGTCCGAACTCTTATCGGATGTACCTTTCTCTTAAACAGGGTTGGAGGCATCACGTCGAGTCCGTCCATTGCCCCTCCCCTCAACCTGAGAATTATTCCCGTGATGATGACCCAGGTTATCATGACGATCCAGATACGTCGATCGATTTTGAAGATGGGGTCTTCTACCAGGAAAACCTTGATGGCACCAAGGTTGCCTTGACGGCCGACCATCCTGGGGCTCTTCCCTTCTCCATTGTATGTGAAAGGAAGACCTCTTCCTGAACAAGGCACTCGCCTCGCACTATTACAAATGCGCTAACTTCTACTCCCAAGGGTCGCCGTACTACACGCCGAACAACCGCGGGAGGAGCGCGGAATATGCCGTCCTCAGCCCACTATGGGGCATCCAAACGGAAGGCCGCCGTTGGAACGGGGGCAACCGCACCCTCAGCTCAAAGGTACTGTGTTCAGAGCCGTCGAGAGAGTCATTCTCACCATTTCTGACATTTGCTTGATTTTGCAGAAGAAAAACATCGCCGCATCAATCCGAAGACACCCCGGGTGTACCAAGGCATAGTTCCAATCCCGGTTCTTTGGTGTAGGCCGGGGGCCGTGCGGAGCATGCCACGCCAAGCGTACCTCTAGAGGATCCAGACGATGTCTCGGTTACCAATTCCGAAGTCGAGAGTGTGATAATCACCGTTGCCGGAGGGAATCCTTACGTCACCCTGCCTTCACCAATCAGGAATTTAATGCGTTTAATTCGGTGGACGTGTACCTTGGAGTGGCCCGAACAGGGCTTGAAGGGATCGCCAGTCTTTTTTCCGCCAAAATGCAGGTGCGAGATTTAAATAGCTTAAGGGCAGATCGTAATCCCTAACCTAGTAGCCCCCAAGCCTTAATTTGGGCGGGACGGTCGAGTTAAGGATCTGTATCATCTTGAATTTGTAGGCCGTGAGGGAACAGAATAACAAGTTATCCGAAGACCTCGAGCTGAGCCGAACACAGTTGGCCGATGCTAAAGCCGAACTGGAAGCGGCCAAGAAAGCTACCAGTGAAATTGCTGGTGAGGGAAAAAGCTTTAGGATGCTTAAAAACTGTACTACGTTTCCTGCGTATTAACACCATGTTGTCCCTGTAGCCACCGAAACCATGAGCCAATTGCAGAAGGACCTGGAGGCTGGCAAACGAGTGCTGACATGAAGTCATGAGGAGAAGAATGAGCTCAAGGCAGAAAACTAGCGGAAATCCGAAGAAATTAAGAGTTTAAAAATCTCAATTGGCGCAAGCCTTGGAGGAGAACCAGAAGTTAAAAGGTGGCATATTCGGTAAGTCACGAATTCAATATCATGCAAATGTGGGTGGTCACAATATTTTGAAAAACATGCTGCCCTTGTTTGCTAGGTCTCCTGACAGGGCAGCCGGAAGAGGAGGTTGGTTCCTTTAGTGGGAACCTTTTGAAGGAACTGACCAAAATGCATGAAAGAGCCCGAAAGGCCACGAAAAGCATGGTTATGGCATTATGGCCGCTGGAAGTACCACCAGAGAGCATGGCTGAGCTGGCTAGCCGCTTTAAAGGGGGTGAGGCGACGCTTTGAATTGTGGAATAAATTAGCCTGCCGGGAAGGAGCGTGCGAAGCCTGGGCAATGGTGAAGACCCGGTTTACCAAACTCGAACCTGAACATATGGCTCGAGTTGGACCCGTGGGGCCGAATGGGCAGGAAATACCTCTTAGCTTAGTGCATGACCAAGTGATGCCCGCTGCTTGGTACTCTCAAAAGGATTGTGCCTTGGATAGTTTGATAAATGGTATTCATAAAGAGTAGGGTGAGTGATTCTATGTATCCATGTACTTTACATCGCGCCATTCTCGGACCGCAGTAAAAATGTTGTCTTAACCAGCCATCGGCTTCCGCCTCCCCGACCAGTGATTGGGGAGTGTTCCATACTATATGCCCTGATGAACAGGGAATGCTTCTGGTAACCAGGCAATCCGGCCATTTGGTGCGAACAGACAAAATGCGCGCATCGAGCTATGTTATATTACTTTGTAACGTAAGAAACATCTTTCGAAGAAAATAGTTCCTCCAAGGGTTCCTTTCTTCGGGTGTGGTATGTTGACCATAAGCCATGATTCTGGATGCCGGTGACACATGGATGTCCCTGGTTTTTAGGAACCAATATTAGTGGGCTGGCGGCTAGCGCCTGTTTATTTTCACTTCCCTTGAGGCCGACCCATTATTTTCTGTAAGAACGCTAGCTTTCGGATTCACCCATCTGAGGTACGTATCCGGATTACCCGGGCGTAACAATCGTAGAGGTGCTCCCTTTACTTCCTAGCCGAACAATTGAAAACTTAGGGGTAAACACAGGAGCCAGGCAACCCAGCTTGGCAAAGGACTTAAGTCAAATAGGTGCATATAATGGCTTGAAAGGTATGGGAAGGACATTGGTTCAAACAACATATAAGAGGTTGTGAGATGAATATTGTAATTGGCCGCTTTAAAAGAAGCCCCCAGGTAAAGCTGGGTAGTACATCTAAAGATGTGTATAGTGGCAACCTGCCGTGTTACGGTTTATCCGAACTCTAGGTCGGGAGACTAAAGCTCCAAGAGTAAAGCAAAAAAAGATATAAAATCAAAGAAAAATGAGGAGTGTCGATGACGACGCCGGACTAGGCGTAGAAACACCGAAGCCGAGCGGCGTTCCACGGGTTGGGTTCGAGGCGGTTATCTGACGGGCTGCGGAGGCGGTATGCCCCTCCTGTGAGCACTTCATCTATAATGAAAGGGCCCTCCATTTGGGTGAAATCTTGTGCTTCTGCTTCTCAGGGAGGCGGAGGATGAGCTCTTCCACATTGTATGCCTTCGCCCGAACCTCCCGATTCTGGTAGCGCCGTGCTTGCTATTGATAAAATGCGGAGCGTGCGCGCGTGATGTCGCGCTCTTCTTCCAGGGCGTCCAGGTCGTCTTGCCGATCCAACTCGGCCTCCTTCTCTTCGTACATGCGTACTCTAGGTGCATCATGGATCAAATCACATGGGAGGACTGCTTCGGCACCGTACACCATAAAGAACGGGGTGTATCCTGTTGAACGATTAGGAGTGGTGCGCAGCCCCCATAGCACGGAGTCCAGCTCCTCTACCCAGTGGCAATCTGATCTTCAAGTGAGCGGATTAAGCGAGGTTTTATGCCGCTCATAATTAGTCCATTTGCTCACTCTACCTGCCCATTAGTTTGCGGGTGGTACACCGAAGCGTAGTCGAGCTTTATGCCCATCTTAGCACACCAATCTTTAACCTCTTGGGCGGTAAAATTAGACCCATTATCAGTGATTATGCTATGGGAACACCATAACGGTGTACGACACCAGATATGAAGTCAACAACTGGTCAGGATTCTGCAGAGGTTACCGGTTTTGCTTCTATCCACTTAGTGAATTTATCGACCATAACCAGTAGGTACTTCTTTTTCTTGGTCCCCCCTTTAAGTGGTCCGACCATGTCAAGCCCCCAGACTACAAATGGCTAGGTTATCGGTATAGTCCGAAGAGCTGTGGGGGGCATATGGCTTTGATTTGCAAATAGCTGGCACCCAACACAATGTTGGACTAGAGTACGTGCGTCCGCGCGTGCTGTGGGCTAGAAGAACCCTGCTCGGAAGGCCTTACTGACCAGGGCCCGAGCTGCTGCGTGGTGGCCGCCCATGCCGGCATGTATCTCAGCGAGAAGCTGCTGCCCCTCCTCTTCGGAGATGCACCTCTGAAGGACTCCTGTAGTGCTCTTTTTATAGAGCTCGCCCTCATGGACCTTGTATGCTTTAGAGCGCCGGACTACGCGCCGTGCCTCCATTTGATCATCTGGGAGTTCTTGTTGTGGGAGGTAGGCAAGCAAGGGCTCAGTCCATGGGGCGATTATGGCCATGATCTCATGGGCCGAAGGTGTTTCTTCGAGTGTGGATCCCCCGATGATATAGTCATCGGGCTCAATTTTTGGGGGGGATGATCTGGGCGGGCTCATTGGTTGTGGTGCCACTGTCCCTACCCTGCCATACCATGGATGGCTTGAAGAGCCTTTCTAGAAAGGTGTTTTTAGGGACTGGGTCGTGCTTGGCGCCCATGCGGGCAAGGACATCAGCGGCTTGGTTACTGTCTCTAGAGACATGATGGAATTCTAGACCCTCGAATCGGGCTGACATCCTGAGGATGGCGTTTCTGTATGCCGCCATTTTCGGGTCTGTGGCATCAAATTCGCCGTTGACCTGGGAGATGGCGAGGTTCTAATCTCCTCGCACCTCTAGCCACCGAACACCCATCGAGGTTCCCATCCTAAGACCGTGCAACAGTGCCTTGTACTCGGCTGTGTTATTGGAATCCGTGTACATGATCTGTAGAACATACCGGATATTGTCGCCTATTGGGGATATTAGGATCACCCTAGCCCCCAGTCCGGCTAGCATTTTAGAGCCGTTGAAGTACATTGTCCAGTGTAAATATGTATTATATTCCCTAGGGAGTTCGGCTTCGGTCCATTCGGATAGAAAATCGGCCAACACCTGAGATTTAATAGCTCGGCGTGGTTTGTATACGATCTCGAAGGGAAGGACCTCTATGGCCCATTTGGCAATGCGGCCCGTGGCATCCCTGTTATTGATTATATCATTGAGGGGTACCTCAGATACCACCGTCACCGAACACTCTTGAAAGTAGTGTCGCAGTTTTCGGGATGCCATAAAGACCGTATATGCTATCTTTTGGTAGTGTGGTTATCGGGATTTGCACAGTGTGAGGACCTCTGACACATAGTAGTCTGGTTTTTGAACCTGGAACTTGTGGCCCTCTGATTCCCGTTCTACGATGAGCACCGCACTCACCACTTGATTGGTGGCTGATATATACAACAGCATAGGTTCGCCGATACCTGGTGTGGCCAGGATAGGGTTGCTTTCCAGGAGTGTTTTAATTTCCTCCAGTGCCGCGGTTGCTTCGTTGGTCCACTCAAAGTTTTTTGTCTTCTTGAGTAGCCTGTAGAGAGGTAGTGCCTTTTCTCCAAGGCGGGAGATGAAACGACTTAAAGCCGCCACACAACCTGCCAGCTTCTGCACGTGTTTGAGCTCCGTTGGTATTGCTAGCTGGGACATGGCCTTGATTTTAGCCGGATTGGCCTCAATTCCTCTATGGGAGACGCTAAATCCGAGCAGTTTGCCGGTGGGGACTCCGAAGATGCATTTGTCCGGGTTGAGCCGTATATCGTAAGCCCGTAGGTTTTCGAAGGTCAAGCGAAGGTCGTCCACGAGTTGATCGACTTTTTTGGTTTTAATGACCATGTCGTCTACGTATGCCTCGACTGTTTTGCCGATTTGGTTTTCCAGGCATGTTTGAATCATGCGTTGGTATGTGGCTCCCGCATTCTTTAGCCCAAACGGCATCGTGTTAAAGCAGAATGGCCCGTAGGGGGTGATGAACGTGGTTGCAGCTTGGTCGGACTCCTTCATCTTTATTTGGTGATATCCGGAGTATGCGTCGAGAAAGCATAGTGAGTCGTGCCCGGCAGTGGCATCGATAATCTGATCAATGCGAGGTAAGGGGAAGGGATCCTTGGGACAGGCTTTGTTTAGGTCCTTGAAATCGACGCAGAGCCGCCAGGACTTGTCCTTCTTGGGTACCTTGACCAGATTTGCTAGCCACTTGGGATGCTTGATTTCATGGATGAATCCGGCCTCCAATAGCTTTGCCAATTCTTCACCCATAGCCTGTCATTTGTGTTCAGAGAATTGACGCAGTGTCTGTTTGACTAGCTTAAAGCCTTTTATGATGTTCAAGCTGTGCTCCACCAACCTCCGTGGGATGCCTGGCATATCCGAAGGGTGCCAGGTGAATATGTCCCAATTTTTGCGTAGAAACTCGTGTAACGCTTCGTCAACCACGGGGTCCAGTTGTGCTCCAATGGACGCCGTTTTATTCGGGTCTGTTGGGTGTACTTGGAATTTTACTATCTCGTCAGCTGGCTTAAATGACATGGATTTTGGCCTTTTACTGAGGACCACGTCGTCCCTATTGACTATAGTGTGGAGCATTGTTAATTCTTCGGCTGCAAGGGCCTCAGATAGTGCTGCAAGGGCAAGCGATGCGGTCTTATTTTCAGCTCGGAGGGCTGTGTTCGGATCACTGACAAGCGAGATCGCGCCGTTAGGCCCTGGCATTTTGAGCTTCATGTATCCATAATGCGGTACGACCTGGAACCTTGCAAATGCCTCACGTCCCGGTATCTGCTGTGGAAGGGCACAATGTGGAATAACAAGGGTTCGGATCTGTAGTTGTCGGGAGTACCGAACACTACATCCAAGGTTATGCGTCCGGAATAGCGCGCTTCCCTGCCGGGTATAATTCCTCGAAATGTGGTATGACTATGCTCGATGCGGGATCTGTTGAGCTGCATTTTGTCAAGCGTGTCTGTGTAAATGAGGTTCAGGCCGCTGCCCCTGTCCATCAGTACTTTAGCTAGTCTGAAGCCATCGATTATGGGTCGAGGACTAGTTCGGTGGGCGAGTGGGTGGGGCGGGACCTTGGCTCGTCCTTCTAATCGAAGGTGATAGGTGTGTCCGCCCATGGCTGTGCGGCTGTCACCTGGTAGACTTGGCCGAGCTCTCGAAGAGCCCTTTTCCTTTGATTGTTTGAAGAGAACGTCTCGTAAACTGTCAGGGCGTTGTCGTCGTGGGGTGGCGTTGTTGGTCGTCTATCGGGAGGTGCGAGAACCAGGATATTTTCGCCACTTTTGGCCACCTGCCTCACCACCCAACAAGCTCAAAGCCTGTGAGTAGGATTTGCGTTGAGCAGGGCCGAGTGTATAGGGCATGGTTTATCCAGCAATTCGTCCAGGACTGTTCTTGGTCTATTTTTCTTTTCGGCAGGCTCGTGCTCGGGTGACCATCTCGCATATGCTCGCTTTGCATGTGCTTTCCTGGGCTGTGGGGCAGGGGCCGACTCCTTGCGCATTTGCTGTAACCTCCTGGTGCTTTCCATGGCGCAATATTTGCGTACCATGTCCGATAATTGGGCGAAGTTTTGCACGCGGCGACGGGCGAGGGTATTTGAGATCCCTGTGTCCCGGCAGTTGAACCAAAAAGCTTCAATTATTTCTTCGTCACGGTAGTCCGTTATCTTGTTTTTGACGAGGAGAAATCTGGCCCAGTAATGATGGACCGTTTCTTTGGGCTGCTTCTTGACGTACATTAGGCCCCATATGTCCAGTCTTCCCGCATCCGGACAATATTCGGCGTGGGCGGTGGGTGGGAGAGTTTTTAGTATTCCCGTCTGCTGTGAGTCCGGAGTGCCTGGGTTATGTCCGGATCTAATCGCATAATGTTCGGATGCGTGTCTGTACATGGTTGGGCCGACTCAAGGTTAGATCCTGTATCATAGGCTGAGTCTGAACTCTTATCTTGACGGGTGTACGTCTCCGGGCTAGAGACCCGGGTGTATACTGTCTTCAGCTTCGGAGATCGTGATCCCTCCATCTTTTCTTCGACGGTAGCAACGAGGTGAGTGATTGGCGGGACGTGGATCTCTCTGTTGTCAGGTTTAAGCCCGATCTGGTTGTAGGCCGTAGGCCTGCTGACGGAGATTCCCATACCGAGGAATCGATCCAACAGGTTGTTTACCAAAGAAACTCCCGTCGGGGCCGCGCCTCCTGGATATTCGGCGGGATGTTCTTCGGGTACTTCGATGGGATTCGGCTTTAAGGCCAGATCCTGGATTGGGCCGGCCTCTTTTGTATCTACTGAGTGCGAGGTCAAGGCGTCGGGCTCGGCGGGTTCTACGGGAGCAGGGCTTTGCCATAGGCCGGCGGCGGACTCTAAGTTCTGGTGGCTGGCTTCGTGATTGGAGGTGAGGTTTTCAACCTGGTCCAAAGGATCGGTGAGGTCGACACGAAAATTGATGCTGCCGAACGTGAAGATCTGGCCGGGGATGAAGATGACCCTGGTGCTGGCAGGGTTTCCAATGAGTAGTTGGGCCATCGATCCTTTGGCGATCCGCAGCAGAACTCTTAATGAAAGCACCAATGTCGGTGTCAAAACTGGCGGATCTCGGGTAGGGGGTCCCGAGCTGTGGATCTAGGATCAATGGGGAACAAGGGACGAAGGACACGGTGTTTACCCGGGTTCGGGCCCTCTCGAAGAGGTAAAACCCTACGTCCTGCTTGATTGTATTTGATGTGTATGATATGGTTACAGAGTCGATCTACCTCGAGATCAGGCGAGCTAAACCCTAGGTTAATGGGGTGATGGATCTTGCTCTAGCCCTAAAGACTAAAACCCCTTGGTTTATGTAGACACCAGTAGGGTTAGGGTTACATGCGATCGGTTACAATAAAGGAAAGATCATGCCTAATCTTGACTTGGAGGGCACACCACGACTCCGAAGATCTTCTATCCGTCCACGGATCCGCACTCTAGCTGGGCTCCATAGCAACCCTTCAGTCCGGCCCACATGTAATGGGCCGGCGGCCCGTGGACCCCTTAATCCAAGACTCCCTCACACGTGTACATCGGCATCGCCGCCGGCTGAGATGGACAGCGAGGCAGCCAGCAAGTGGAGGCGGCTCGAGCCAAAACCGCATCCGGCGAGCCTGGACTTCATCAGCAGCCTCCCCGATGACATGCTGCTCGTCATCATCGCCCTCGTCCCACCAAATCTGCCGTGTGGACCACACTACTCTCCCGACGGTGGCGCCCCCTTTGGCGCCGCGTCCCCCTCAACCTCACCGTCGATAGGTACCTCTGCGATGGGGATTGCAAACACATGGCCACAGTCTCCAAGATCCTTACATCGCACCCTGGGCCAGCCAGACGCCTTGACATCTGCATGTTCAGTACCAACTACAAGGTCCAAGCCAAGTTCGACGAGTGGTTCTTATCCCCCGCCCTAGATCAGCTCGAGGAGCTCAGGTTTGAAGGTGGACGATGTCGCTCTCTACCGCCGTCCGCGCTCTGCCTCGCGCCAACTCCGCGCTGCTGTAGGTTCAGCTCCTGCTATTTTCCCTAGATTAAGCCTGCGCCCGCTCTTCTTCTCCCTCAACTCAAGAAGCTCGAGCTCTTCGACATTGGCATCTCGAAGGAGGCTATGGAGCACCTGCTCTACGGCTGTACTGTACTCGAGTACCTTTGTCTTCGGCAGATCCACGGGTTCATTACCCTCCACATCGCCTCAATGAATCTCCGGTGGATTTATGTGTCTTGCTGGCCCCACAAGAAGACATTACTTGGGAAGAGATCAGCTGTGTTGTTTCACGATATGGTCATTGAGAATGCGCCTTTCCTTGAGAGATTACTTGTATCTGATCTAGAAGGTCCAACAAAAATCAGGGTCATTGACGCGCCGAAATTGACAGCGTTGGCCTACTCGTCTTCCAAATTCTCCGAACTTTTTATTGGATCCATAATTGTTTAGGTACAACACTCTTCTCCTCCTCCTTCTTCTTCTTGAAAATCACATTTTTAATTGTTTTCTTGATGTATGTTGGACTGTCATCCAGAAAATGATTCCCACAAGCTTGACCCAGTCTGTGCGCATAGTGAAGATCTTAGCAATAAAATCTATTGGCCCCAAGCTGGATCAAGTTGTTGGATTCCTGACATGCTTTCCATGCATGGAGAAGCTATTCATCGAGATGAAACTCCTTTCCTATTAAATGTGAACCACAACGGAGCTCAATTTTTTTCATAATTTTCCCAAGTTACAATGATAAGTGTAGTGTTCAAAACTGCATCTACTCACTATATACGGAAAGAAATGTTTTTACTATTTATTTTCACGTGATCACCTGCATCATTTTGTTGTTGTTGTTGCCAAGGCTAGTCATAGTGGGAAGTAACTTATGTCGGATTCAGGGCTCCGCAGACCCAAGAAGGTTCGAACTCTGGGGCATGTGCGAAGATCTCAACTAGCCCAAGTCTCAAGCTCACCACCCCACAGCCTAGCCTCTCCGAGTTCGCGCGAGCAGGGAAGAAGAAGATGAACACGGCAGTTTACCCAGGTTCAGGCCACCTTGCGGTGTAAAACCCTACTCCTGCTTTGTGGTGGATTGGCCTCACGAGGAGGCTGAGGATGAACTAGTATAGTGGATGAGCGGCCTCGCGAGGGCTCAAGTGATGTGGTGTAGGAGATATGCCCTAGAGGCAATAATAAATGTTATTGATTATCTCCCTGTTCATAATTAGGTTTATGTTCCATGCTATAACTGCAATGATTCTCGAGTCTGCAAAGAAAACGAGGCTCGGAGGAAGACTCATATGCACGTGTGGGATAATAAACGGTAAAATGTATTCCTAGTCTGGCCTCTAAGACTATCTCAAGTGTTGCATGATGGTTCTGTTTTCCTGATCATGGGCATGTCTATGCCAGCAACTTTGAGGGCACAGTGTTAGAAGAACATTTGTGTTGAATCGACCCGATTGATGTTATGCTATGAGATTCTTTCGTCACAAGTTAATGGTTAATAACACAGAGATGGTTAACGTTTGCATGATTCCTCAGACCATGAGAGTATCGAGTTTCTTCATGCTTGATTCATGAACTTTGGGGTTTGTTAAACGTCATCCGTAACTGGATGGCTATTACGGCGGCTTACGGGTTCATGGGAAAGTATGTTAAGTAACTTGATAGCTCAAGATTGGGATTTGCTCCTCCGACGATGGAGAGATATCTCTGGGCCCTCTCGGTGTTACGGTATCCATCATCGTCTGGCCAGACACTTTGTGATTTGATCACGGGGATGCCGGAACACGGTAACGAGAAAAGAGAACAATACCGGTAACGAGGTAACTAGCATAGTGGACAAGTTGTTGATCCACGGGAATGCCATCATGTCTCACCTCGGGTATTTGTAACATATCGCGAAGCAACAGGAATAGCACACGGCAACTGGAGGTTCACTCGAATATTCATTCGTGTGGGTATAGGGGTCAATATGGGTGTCCACGGCTCCGATGTTGATCATTGATCGGAAGGGGTTCCGGGTCATGTCTATACTTCACCTAACCTATAGGGTCACACACTTAAGGGTCATCTATCTGCTGAATACTAGACAGGGAGTCTGAGAGAAAATCACCGAAAAAGTTTCGGACACCGAAAAAGTTTCGGACAGCGGAAAAGTTCCGCAGAGAGAGGTCACCGGATGAGTTCCGATGAAACTGAAAAGTTGTTTCAGAGGATACCATAAAGTCAAATTGGTTTCGGCACATGCCCGATAATTCTTGGAGGGTGCCAGAATCATTCTGGAAACTTTTGGGAATTTTCTGGAAGAAAAACCGGAAATGTTCCGGAGCTGCCGGAACCACTTCAGATGCTTTTCGCAGATGAAAATCACTAATCTGGAATTGTTCTAGAATGCGTTGAAAATTATTTTAGTGGGTACTGGAAATGTTCTAAGCCCACATAAATATTTTCAGTTCGAACGGACGCTGAAAAATGTCGTCGTGAATAGTGAAAGTGCTTTTTGGGTGGCTTCTTGGAGAAGCCACCTTGAGGGTCCTTTGGTATTTTTCCCCTTGGCTTCTTGGAGAAGCCACCCTTGGGCTTGGCCTATAAATAGGGGTGGAGGGGGCTGCCTAAAGACTCACTCTTTCTCACATATACATGCCATTGCAATGATCTGGCTTCTCTCTCCCTCCCACGAAAAGAGTTTCGTAGAGCCGAAAGGCTGTCTGGGTTCCGGTGGGAACTAATTCTGGACGGCGAAGCCCAGCCGGATAGATGACACCGTATGTGTGCAACTCTGTAGAGAGGTCGTAGTTTCGATCTTAGTGCCCGAGTGGCTGTTCGTGAGTGCCTCCCGAAGGGCTGTCCAAGTGACGGTCCAAGTTCTGTGAGTCCTCTCGAAGGGCTGTCCGAGTGACCGTTCGAGTTTCGAAGGTCCTCCCGAAGGGCTGTCCGCGACACCGTCCGGGGGACTGTTCGACCGCCTCCCGGAGGGCTGTCCGAAGGGAAGACGAGGGTATACATCCTCGCGGTTGGGAGGTTGTAAATCCTAGCTGCGGGGATCTGCACCGCCGATCGTCATCGACTCTACTTCCGCTGCGCTACGAGTCGGTAACGAAATGATCAAACCTTGTATGCAGTCTCCATAGTGGTCCTGGGCTGGTGCGTAGGTCGAATTTTTTTTGTTTTCTGCTGCGTTACCCTACAGTGGCATCATGAGCCGTGCTATGCGTAGATGCAGGTTGCGATCTAGAATACATGGAGATGTATGGGTGTTGCACAAAATAATTAGGTAGTAGATGAGTTCTATTACTAAAAATTATTTGTGCGGGTAGCAGATGAAATCTGTTACCCGATGTTCTTGTTGCTTCCCTGGAATGCGCATATTTCTGATCTTGATAACAGCATGGTGGAGTTTCAATGTTCTGGCAATCCGCGATCCTGATTGATCAACGAAGTGCTAACAGTTCATTGAATTCCACCGTAGTTAAAAAGAAAGATGAAATTTCGCAGACGAAAGGGCAATGCAGATATGATCTGCACGGGGGTCATGCGTATGACGAAGTTTAGTATGGGGCTCGAGATTTTATTATCTCGGTTTTCATACACCCTGGAAAGTTAATCTAGCGACTTGAATTATCATACTTGATGATGGACGTTGGTAGCTTCGGTTTGTTTCGAAACCTTAGAAGCCACGTAAAACAAGTTTTTGCATGAACTGATTAGAGGCGTCTAACTTGGTTTTGCAGGAGGGTTTGCATGTGCATATGATGTGGTATGGCAATGCTCATAATAATTTGATTATGTATGAGATGTCTATATGAGGTAAAATTAACATGACCTGCGTGTCATGATTCGGCATGATGGCTGGAGCCATATGATTGCACTTTAATGACCTGCGTGTCAACCTTAAGTATTGCATTTATTTTATCTGCTATGGAGATAGCAATAATATCTGGTGCATCGACAAGGTGGTGGCAATCTTTGCGAAGGTGAACACCGACGTGAATGCCGAAGACGAAGAAATACAAGACTTCTCCGTCAGAAAGGGCTATACCATATCATGCTAATTATGAATTGCCTAAGATGTTTATCCCTTATGATGCACCCTTCTTGATTGCGCGGTAGTCGCTTTTATTAGGGTGATCTCTCACTAAAATATCAAGTAGTTAGTGTTCTCCCAAGTGTAGCACCGTCACGGCACCTAACTTTTCGGGGTATCACATGCTACCATGGGTACGAACGATTAGGGATGTGTGAGGCGGGTGAGTTGAGACCTCGCAGCGAGATCACTTGGTTGTCTTGAAGTCCAGGCATGAAAGTCATGAGCTCGGAACACACGCATCGAAAGATGAACAAGAGTCACATAGAGATGTGATTGGCAAGTTTGCCTACCGATTGAGATTTTCGTCATCAGTGATGCTACCATCAATGGCGTTGAATTGAAATGCGGATCTTGAATCACTCACAATCAATTATGAGAGATATTGATTTGAGTGGGAGCGCACTGTAGAATTATCTTGTTTAATTCTCAGTGCAATTAATTGTGAACACTGTCTAAGTGTTATATGCAAAATAGTTGTAGAATAATGGCTCGCGTTTCCACCTTCCCTATTAATATTGAATAGCTGTTAAATATCTGGTTAAAACTTTACGGTTGGTAACATAATGTGAGGATTGTCCTCAAAAGTGCTGAGAAGGACTTTGTCCTATCGCATACTTTCGGTATTATCTCGCTTATGCTATGGATCATGTGACTCACGTCCTTTGACCCAAAAGCTAGAATTCCGTTTTCAGTCAAGTGCAATATGTTTACTTCCATGAGACCCGAACTTCAAAAGTTTGGATAGTTATGTGATATTCATGGAATCTGAAAATCATTTTCAGAGACAGACAAAGGCTAAAAGATATGAGATATCCAAAGCAATGTTTGTTAGCAAACTATTAGTAAAGGAGTTTACTATGCATTAGACTGATAAGAGAGGGATCCAGAAGAACGCGTGTCATATGATGAAAGGTGAATAAAACAACAACTTAGGAAGTGCCCGAAGGGTGTTAGTGTGACTTACACACCTAGGAAGTCCGGGGCTAACGCCACTCTTAAGTTGGGTGCTTCTTTTGAGAGTAGGAGAAATACTGAAAGTTAAACTATTAGAAGTATAAAGGCAATAAGAAAGAAGACTGGAATATCCAGCTCATGTATGAATGTCATACAAGTTTTTGATGTATAGAAGGCTGGTCAAAGATATAGTTCTTGGGAATTATGGTTAAACATGTTAATCACTAATTCTTGGGTATTGTGAGACAATCACAAAGATACCCGCTCGATTGCATTCTGTTGCAACTCGATGTAAGAACTACTATGGCCTGAAAGACTAGCCAGGGATGAGGTTTAGGTATACACAGGGAACATAGTAAATGTTACTATACCTTCCATCGGTGTATTACTGTCTATATTTATTTTCATAATTCATTTAGAGTTTTAAACTCTAGCCCATTGCATAAGGTATCTTGCAAGAAGGTTGTTCATAAGAGAACTTTTTATGTTCGAAGTTATGAATAACATAAGGGCCATACTTTCATTGAGAATGAGATGTATGTTATGAATAATGATATTAATATATTACCTCTGGATTTACTTTCATAATTCATTTTAGAGTTTTACACTCAGGCCCTTTCACAATGTTGTTGCAAAAGGGTTGTTCATAAAAGAACAATTGTTGTTCAATGTTATGAATAACATTTAGAGCCATGCTTCCATCCAGATGGGATGTATGTTATGAATATTGATAGTAATATGATACATCCATAACACTGACGCTAAATGTCACAAGACTAAGAGAATACCACACAAGTGTGGCACTACATTTGGTCACATTGGAGAAACCCGCATGGATAAATTCCATTATGATGGATTTTTGAAGTCCTTTGATTTTGAATCATCTGACACTTGCAACTTTCCTCCGAAAAGTGAAGTGACTGAAATACCGTTCAGAGGCCATAACGAACGGACAACAAACTTATTGGTGATCATACATTTGATGGGTGTAGTCCGATAAATGTTGTTAGTAGTGGATTTATCTATCTTCAGAAATGACTCAAGTAGATATGTGGATATTTACTTGATGAGACATAAGTCTGGATCTTTTGATTTCATTCAAAAGGTTTTCAAAAATGAAGTAGATGGTTATTGTAACAAGAAAATTATGTTTCTACAATTTGATTGAAGAAAGGAATATTTGAGTTACAAGTTTAGCGAATGTCTGATGAGTTGTGAAAGTAGTTTCATAACTTGCACCTCCCGGAACACCATTGCATGTGGAAAGTCCGTGAAGATGTAATCAAACCATTTATGACATGGTAAGATCAAAGATGACATATATAAATTTGCCATTATCCCTTTTAAAGAGTGATGCTTTAGAGACTACGGCTTTTACACTGAAAAGAGCTCCATCAGGTCTGTTGAAATGACGCCATGTTATGGTACGCCCAACCATGTTATATCTTTTCTTAAACATTTGGAATATGGGGCTTGTGTAAAAGGTTACAAACCTATTCCAAATCAGACAAGTGCTACTTTGTAGGTTATCCCAAGCAATTGGGTATTCCTCCCTCACTATACCGAGGCAAATAGGTTTGCCACAAAGAACGGTATGCTTTTTGAAGAAAATGGTTCTTTCAAAAAGGTGAGTGGGCGAATAATGCAAGTCGACGAGATAACCAGTATCTCTGTCATCAGGTCAAAGGAAAGAGACCTTGGAAGTAATTCCAGAGTTTCCTACTACGACTGATATGGAAGTCTCTACAATAAAATGTACGGACTTCGGTCGAACTTGCAGCTGAACCACGTAGGCAAGGCTCGTGCAAACCTCTCAGGTGCGCAGACGAGACATTGTTGTTAGACAACAGTATACCTACGATACACAAGGAAGCGTTGATGGGCCCTGACTCCGGAATTGGCTAAATGCCAATACAATCCGAGATAGTTTCCATATAAATGTTTCAAGATTAAAATCTTGATACACCTTTCGAAAGACTTAGAGTCTAACGAATTTTATGGAACTTAAAACTGATACGGATAAAAATGTTTTATCCATAAAGCTCGACTTGTTGAAATAACAAGTTCAAGGAGTTGACTACGATGAGGTTGTTTCACCGTAGCGTTGCTTAAAGTCGGTTCGGGTTGAACTAGCAATTAATACATATTTCAGTCATGAGATATGAAACATGGATGACAATAGGATTTCCATATGATGGAAATAAAACCAAGGACTTTCATGTGTTACAGTCCAAGGTATTTTGTCAGTCTAGAGGATGCTAGTAAGTATGCAAACTTCAGAGTTCCAGTGATGGACAGAAGAGAGCAAAATGGAGTTGGAATCTTCGTGTTTTGATGAAATGGTTAAAAGGGTTTTGACTTCATCAATGGGCAACGAAGATGCTTGTGATTCAAGAAAGTAAGTGGGAGCATAATAATATTTCTAGAAACGTTGTGTGCTTGACACATTGTTAATTGGAAATAAATTTCTTGACACGAATTAGGACTTCATTTAAAATAGTTTTTTGATGAAGTGCTTGGGCTAAATAGCCTTTATATTAGGCATGATGATCTATGGAGATAGATTTACCTAATGGGTCTGAGCAAAGATGCATATTGACAAGATGCTAAAACCTTTTAGCATTAAAAACATCAAGGAGTGATTCTTGCCGAAGTCACATGGAAAGAGTTTTTGCAAGACTCGGTGTCCCAAAACACTGATGAGCAAAATACATGATGGAGATTCCACACACTCTTGTGTTTGGATTAATCATGTATTCCATGGTATGTAAAAACAAACCAGATATGTCCAATACTCCCAAAGTTGTTGCGAGTATAGATACCAAAGTGATCAAAAGTACTGATCATGGGACAACAGTGAAAAAGGGTCATTGAGTACTATAGTAGCACCGATGACATGTTTTCTCGCAAGCAGAGATCATGAAGAGTTCATTGTAAAAGGTTACATCAATACAGTCTTCATCCATGCTCCAAGCGATTTTCAATTTAAATTGAGGGTTTTGTGTAACACACAATATGGTGGCACGGTAGTTGGAAATTGTTCCAAACAAGTTACTGTGGCAAATTCTATAACAGAGGCAAAGTATGTTGCCGCTTTTAAAGCGACAAAGAAGATGTTGAATCATATAGTTCATTCATGAACTTAGTATGGTTCCAAGATGGCTTTTGTTAATGGGACACTACTGCAAGTAGTTGCTCCATAACTCAGTCTGAGGAATCCAGGTTCGACCTGTGATTCGCATACATACCAAGCCAAGTCCACCCAAAATATGACTTTTGTGAAAGCGTGAAAACGCGAGGATATGCAAAGATACACACGGAGCTGAAGTCGTCAGATCCGTTGGACATTCAGGCTATACCACAAACGAAGCATATTTACACCGGTGTGCCACAGGTGTAAAGTGCATTAGCATTAACTAGATTATTGAATCTAGTGCAAGTGGGAGTCTGTAGGAGATATGCCCTAGAGGCAATAATAAATCTTATTGATTATCTCCCTGTTCATAATTAGGTTTATGTTCCATGCTATAACTGCAATGGTTCTCGAGTCTGCAAATAAAACGAGGCTTGGAGGAAGACTCATATGCACGTGTGGGATAATAAACGGTAAAATGTATTCCTAGTCTGGCCTCTAAGACTAGCTCAAGTGTTGCATGATGGTTCTGTTTTCCTGATCATGGGCATGTCTATGCCAGCAACTTTGAGGGCACAGTGTTAGAAGAACATTTGTGTTGAATCGACCCGATTGATGTTATGCTATGAGATTCTTTCGTCACAAGTTAATGGTTAATAACACAGAGATGGTTAACGTTTGCATGATTCCTCAGACCATGAGAGTATCGAGTTTCTTCATGCTTGATTCATGAACTTTGGGGTTTGTTAAACGTCATCCGTAACTGGATGGCTATTACGGCGGCTTACGGGTTCATGGGAAAGTATGTTAAGTAACTTGATAGCTCAAGATTGGGATTTGCTCCTTCGACGATGGAGAGATATCTCTGGGCCCTCTTGGTGTTACGGTATCCATCATCGTCTGGCCAGACACTTTGTGATTTGATCACGGGGATGCCGGAACACGGTAACGAGGAAAGAGAACAATACCGGTAACGAGGTAACTAGCATAGTGGACAAGTTGTTGATCCACGGGAATGCCATCATGTCTCACCTCGGGTATTTGTAACATATCGCGAAGCAACAGGAATAGCACACGGCAACTGGAGGTTCACTCGAATATTCATTCGTGTGGGTATAGGGGTCAATATGGGTGTCCACGGCTCCGATATTGATCATTGATCGGAAGGGGTTCCAGGTCATGTCTATACTTCACCGAACCTATAGGGTCACATGCTTAAGGGTCATCTATCTGCTGAATACTAGACAGGGAGTCTGAGAGAAAATCACCGAAAAAGTTTCGGACACCGAAAAAGTTTCGGACAGCGAAAAAGTTCCGCAGAGAGAGGTCACCGGATGAGTTCCGGTGAAACTGAAAAGTTGTTTCAGAGGATACCATAAAGTCAAATTGGTTTCGGCACATGCCAGATAATTCTTGGAGGGTGCCAGAATCATTCTGGAAACTTTTGGGAATTTTCTGGAAGAAAAACCGGAAATGTTCCGGAGCTGCCGGAACCACTTCAGATGCTTTTCGCAGATGAAAATCACTAATCTAGAATTGTTCCAGAATGCGTTGAAAATTATTTTAGTGGGTACTGGAAATTTTCTAAGCCCACATAAATATTTTCAGTTCGAACGGACGCTGAAAAATGTCGTCGTGAATAGTGAAAGTGCTTTTTGGGTGGCTTCTTGGAGAAGCCACCTTGAGGGTCCTTTGGTATTTTTCCCCTTGGCTTCTTGGAGAAGCCACCCTTGGGCTTGGCCTATAAATAGGGGTGGAGGGGGCTGCCTAAAGACTCACTCTTTCTCACATATACATGCCATTGCAATGATCTGGCTTCTCTCTCCCTCCCACGAAAAGAGTTTCGTAGAGCCGAAAGGCTGTCTGGGTTCCGGTGGGAACTAGTTCTAGACGGCGAAGCCCTGCCGGATAGATGACACTGTATGTGTGCAACTATGTAGAGAGGTCGTAGTTTCGATCTTAGTGCCCGAGGGGCTGTTCGTGAGTGCCTCCCGAAGGGCTGTCCAAGTGACGGTCCAAGTTCTGTGAGTCCTCCCGAAGGGCTGTCCGAGTGACCGTTCGAGTTTCGAAGGTCCTCCCGAAGGGCTGTCCGCGACACCGTCCGGGGGACTGTTCGACCTCCTCCCGGAGGGCTGTCCGAAGGGAAGACGAGGGTATACATCCTCGCGGTTGGGAGGTTGTAAATCCTAGCTGCGGGGATCTGCACCGCCGATCGTCATCGACTCTACTTCCGCTGCGCTACGAGTCGGTAACGAAATGATCAAACCTTGTATGTAGTCTCCATAGTGGTCCTGGGCTGGTGCGTAGGTCGGAATTTTTTTGTTTTCTGCTGCGTTACCCTACATGTGGATGGAGTGGTCAAGGGTCCGATCCGGATCCCTCTCTATGTTGGTGGCTAGCCTATACTTATAGTGGCCTTGGTCCTCTTCCCTCAAAACTTAGGCGGGAAGGGATCCCACAATGGCCAATTGGAAAGGGGACAAGAAGTACATCTAATCCCGACGAAAGGTAGTCTTCGCCTGCAAAGCTTCTGGTCGTGACGTAGAGGTGGGCTCGGTGATGACATCCGCCCTGCCGAGCTTGTGGTCTTGGTCTTGTTGCACCAAAATGGAAAGCTTTGGGGGATTCCTTGGGAACCCGCGTCTGTCCTTGCTCCCCTAGCACCAAAGAGGAAACTGTCTCCTCTGCGCCTGCTGGCGCCCGCCTGGCCTCGGTCGTCATGGCTTGCATCATAGCAGCCTCGTGAGGCTGGGTACCTGCATAGAAGTTTCCGCCCCTCGGGAGGCAGCCTGGGCCCTTGCGAGGCTTGGGCCCTCGCGAGGGTCTTGTCTTGGAGTTGTTGTAGCTGGGCCATACAGGGTCATCGGTGGGCCCACGTGCTGGGCCGCAGGCAGGCAGATCTGGGTTACCCCCGATCCTGGAACACCGACAGTAGCCCCCGGGCCCAAGGCGCGCTTGGCCTAGCTTCGAGGCGAAGCCAAGGAGAGAAGGGCGAAGCACCACAGGCCCCCAATCGCCCGTGGGCCAGGCTCCACGCGTGGCGCACGACGGGACGCAGACGTCTCCGCTTCCCCACATCGCCTTGGCAACCGCCCCGACTGATGAAAGTCTTGGACGTGCATGCAGTGAGACCATTATTGGGCGAAGGTGGAGGGACGCTGGTTGGCCCACGATCACCTATAAGAAGGCGAGGGGGCAGTGCCCCATCCCATCTTTGTCTTCTCGCCCTCTCTTCTCCTACCTCCGCCGCAGCCACCATCTTGCCAAAGCAACCATGGCGCCATTGAGGAGGTTCACCACTGAAGACAAAGGCAAGGCCCCCAAGGAGGGGCCAGAGGTGCCGCTGCTCAAGAGGGGGCGCGGCTGCCCTCGCAAGTCCATGGCGACGCCGGTGATGGTTTCCCAGGGGTGCGAGCGCACCCCTACGGGGGTCCGCATTGCCTCCGGCGGCCGCGGGAAAGGTCCCTCCCGCGGAGACGGCCGCGGAAGCCGCAGCGGCCGCGGTCGGGGTGGGATACCCTCGGTGGCCGTCTGGCCACCGCGCCCGCGGTCCCACACGGCCGACTCGACCCAGGAGTTCGTTGTGTGGGTGGAAAGGCCGGTGGGCACCTAGCTCCATCTTCCGCGCTCCTTCACAGGGACACCTCCGAAAGCAGCGATGCCTCCCTCGAGAAGAGCTCGAGCGATGATGACTACGACGAGCCACCACATCGCCGCGTTCGGACCAAGGAGGAGGCTGGGCCGCCGCGCCGCTGTGCTCCTACCCATGAGGACGCGAACTACCGCGTCGCCACGCACCCGTCAAGGAGGAGGAGGACTCCGACTGAGTGTGCGCGATGTCAAAGCGAGGCCTCAGGAGCAGCGGTCCTCGGGAGGCCGCCTCTTTGTTTTTTTGTTTCCTGCATTAAGAACCATGAAGAGCCCCCTGGGGGCGTGTAATGAACCGCGGCGCTTGCGCCTTTACGTTAGTGTTTCCCGTTGATGCTCTAGTACTTATATTGCTACCAATCGAAAGTTCCTGCCTGACGCGATTAGAATAACTTAGCTTATTGTGCTCGTGACCCTTGGCGGGTTGTTGTGTCGCGAGGCGCGTTCCTCCGGAGCCTGGAGGGGCTTGCGAGATTACGGAGCCTCTGGAGACGCAAAGAGCACTTGACGTGGGGCTCCTCAATAATGAGCTAGACCGTGGCCGCTTTTTCTCCGGTCATCCTTCCTTGGCGCCCATCTCACGTCCGGAGCTCCTGAGCGAGGGGCCATCATCGCTGGTATGCCGGGTCGCGATGCGCGACAAGGCCAGGAGATAAGTGCTCCTGAGGCGAGGGGCCGAAAGCGGTACGTGCCATTGGCTCGCTCAAGAGCGCCACACGAGGATTCAGACGCCAAGGCGTTGGCGAGGTGTGTGTGCGGGCGGACCCGCAGCCGTTGTGGCCTGGGGGTAGCTCGAGCATAACACAGTGCTCCAGCCCCCGCTCGCGGGACGCGTGGGAGGGAGCAACGGCAAGCACCTCTTGCTCCGAAAATGAAATTCAAGGAGAGAAAAACACTGGAAGGAGGAAAAAAAAGTCCCACCCCTTTTCAAATAAATATGCAAGAACTTCAAATTTCATTCCAGAAAGTGGCAAGTTGGTTACAAGAGCAAGCAAAAAGAGAAAGCCGCGTCCGGCACCTATGATAGTCTTCCCACCAGCGCGGAGCATGGGGCCTCCACTAGGCGTGGGCATAGTCGCTGTAAGACCGTGTCGTCCGCCAGCGCGGAGCATGGGGCTTCCACTTGGGCATGGGTGGGAGCCCCCGCGGGGCCGAGGGGCGGTGTACCAAGAGACTCCGGGGCGTGTACAGCCCCACTCATTATTACGTGAGAGTGTCACGGGTAGAACTTGCGAAGATGCTGGATGTTCCAAGCATTCTGGATGGGGACCCCGTCCTGCGTCTCCAGGCGTGCAGCGCCGGGCCTGAAGACACGGGCGACCCTGAACGGGCCCTCCCACATGGGCGAGATCTTGTGGAGGCCCTCCCTGGAGAGGACCTGCCTCAGGACGAGGTCTCCAACCTCGAGGGTCCGGGAGCGGATGCTGCGGCAATGGTAGCGCCACAGTGCCTGCTGGTACCTCGCGGCGTGGAGCGAGGCTTGGCAACAGGCCTCCTCCCCGAGCATGTGGTCTATTCCCCGCGAGGCATCCTAACACGCCTCGTTGACTGCCAAGAACCGCGGGGAGCGATGCCTGACGTCGTGCGGGAGGACCACCTCAGCCCCGTAGACGAGGAAAAACGTGGTCTCGCCCATGGGCTTAGTCGCGGTGGTGCGGATGGACCACAACACAGACTGAAGCTCACCGAGCCAACCCCTGCCGCAGGTGTCGAGCTTCTTGTTGAAGCTCCCTGTCTTGAGGCCCCTCAAGACCTCCGCGTTGGCGCGCTCAACCTGACCATAGCTCCGTGGGTGTGCCACCGAAGCGTAACATACACTACAAAAAAATACACTTCCATTATGATACGTGTTTGTCACAGTAGGTCACGTTTTCTGTCATGAATGTACATCCATGACGATTTTATGACAGAATCAAGATAGTCATACCTGTGCTGTCGTAGAAGTGTTACATGACAATACCAAAATTATCATCACGGAAGTGTCCACTTCCATGATGATAAATGGCGCGTCATGGAAGTTCTTTCGTCAAGGGTAACTGACACGTGGCATCCACCATAACGGGTCGCTGTTAAGCTATCGGGTTCTGGTTTGGATCCAATAAACCGTTAACAGCCCAGACCAATGGGGATTTTCCACGTGTAAAATTCTCAATGGCCAGAGGAACCACGTGTCGGCTCACCGTTGGGACAGATGTCATCCACTCATTGGACCGGAGGCGCCTATGATACGTCAAAACATGGCATGGCCCAACAGAGGCCCATTCGGGTGAAAAGGCCGGCCTGTTTGACTTGGTCAAAAGGTAGCGGGATGGCCCATGGAAAGCCTGTTAATGGCCTGTTCCCATATAGCCCATTTACAGCCCGCTAACTCACGACCCGTTATGGCCTATCTGAATTAGGCCCAGTAACATCATTTGGGCCGTCCAATATGATTCCAGCCCATTGTAACTTCTGGCCCATGTATGGCCCATAACGTCTTTCAGCCCATATGAGGCCCTTTGTAACTCTAGGCCCATTAAAGGCCCGAGGTGAAACTGGCCCATAATGAACAGTGTGTAGCTTTATACCCATTAACGGCCCATTATTCTGTTGGCCATTTCCAGCCCGTGTTAACTTTCGGCCTTCTAAGGGCCCATTTATTCTTGGGCTCATTTCCAGCATTCGGTTACTTACGGTCCGTTACTGGCGTGTTCCGCTTGTGGGCAAAATTCAGCCCGCGGTTATAGTCGGCCCTTTGGTGGCCCGTTAACCCGTTGGGCTATTTTCATAGCGTCATCAAATACAACCCATTAACGACCCGTGATGCCTGTTGATAGAATTAAGTTGGTTTTACATTTTGGTCTATTAACGGCCCATTATGGTCGGGCCATAAACAGACGATTTCCACTCTAGCCCGTTTACGGCCCATTTTGCGGACCGTTATTGGTCCATGAATAGTACGGCCCATGTTTGGCCAATCAATCATACGGCCCATAGAAGGCTCATTGATTATACAGCCCCTAGAAGGACCATGGATCCTACGGCCCGTAGGAGGCCCATGGTCACTATAGCAGGTAGCAGGACCATGGTTACACCGGTCCGTATGTTGCCCATGGTTATTGTGGCCTAGTTATAAAAATAGGTTATTGTGGCCACTAGAAAAACGCGAAAAAAGAACTGCAGTGACTACAAGCAAACAACTAAACAAGACAATAAGGAAATAAATAAGCAAGCAACTAACGCTAGGCTATTACGGCTATTACACAAATTACATCCACTGGGCATCAAAGTTCGCCACCAGTGCAAATATAGGGAACAAAGCAGCATATTACATACACTGGCCATCTAAATTGGCCACCAGTGCAAATAAATGCAGCAGCAAAACAAGTCCATAACTGAAACAACTTTAGAAGAGCTCAAGAAACGTTATCCTGGGTATCCACCATGCTAGCGATAAGCTTAGCAAGCTTATTAGCTTTCTCCTGTTTGGCGCTAAAATCCTCCAACGCTTGCTGTTGCACCAGAAAGTATGCATCTGAATTCTCCAGGGACTTTCGCAGTCCTTCAGCTTCTTGTCGCAGCACAGCTAATCGATGTCTTTCAGCTTGTAGTTGAGACTCAAGAAACCGAACTGATTCAGACAGTGAGTTCGAATAGCTTGTGCCAGCGGTAGTGGCCAGTAACTCAAACACTACACCAAGACAGGACTTTGGGGTTGTCTCACTGTCTTCAAGATAATTTTCCTTATCTGTTTTATCAGCTTTGTTGGAGACCAACAAGGATGTCTCACTATCCTGAACCTTACCTGCATTACTTCCTTTACCATTGCTTAATAAGGTACTCTTCCCCAATATTCTGTCAGCATTCTAAAAGAATAAACAAGCAGACACGTAACAGGTTTAGCATGTAGTATATGAAACTCATTTCGGTGAACCAGTTCAGTAGTAAGGTGGACAGGATTAAACTACCAAGTCTTCTATTGCCAAGTAGTACATAATAAAAGCATCAAACAAACATATTTCTATGTCCTATGGTCACTGCATTGTCTTGCCAAATCAAAATAGAGACATGGTTGAAATCATACCAGTTCAAGACAAAGCAGCATTGAAAGAATACAAAGCGTGGGAAACTACATGGCACAACAAGATTTCAGATGCGTACCATGGGTCTACATGTAGAACAACACTATTAGCTCTGTTGTGATGCTAGTAATGTGCATGATATGAGAAGTCAACTATATACACAATTGAAATTGAAATCAATAGAGCTATTTAGAAGAGCAAACCTGTTAAAGAAACATGCTTAAACATACCTATTGTGCCATTGGAGTTTTGATTGGATCCTTTAATTTAAAAATAAGTTTGTATGAGTAAATAAAGTGATACAAGAGCAAAGCAGTATGCACGATAGCAATGGAATCTTAAATGAGAACAGTTGTTCTTCAGGTTTAAGCACTTGTTCTACACGAATAGAGTACAATAAGACGTAGACATATACTACTTAAAAAAAGAGAGCTCATAGACCTTACCACATTCTTGGTTTGGGACCAGTACAGAACAAGGCGTTCCCAGTCATCGTCCCATAAATGTGTCTCAGAAGAACGTAAGGGAATTTGATGAGTTTCTTTGCCAGTGAAGTATGTTTTCTTCAGGTAATTCCGATACTGCCACCAAGCATTCATGAAGATAGCAGAGGTATTAGCACATGTTACCTGATCCTGAGTTTCCAAATCGGTCCTTCTCTATAGAGAAAAATGGGAACATTTGCTCTATTATAACCAGCATGGAGGTAGAATGTATGGGACAAAGCAAAGTAATTGCCATGAATTACATTACTTACACATAACTCCTGGACGAACACCTGCAACTGGCATTTTCCTTCATCTTCAGTATAATATTTCCATGATGGGAAGATACAGACATAGGATTTAACAACATCAAATGCAATAGATGATAAACTATGAATGGCTGGTTGTGGTTCGTCCACAGGAATAGGTGTACTGACTGGTGGAGTTGGGGTTCGCCGTGGTAGTATTAGCTCTTTGGGCACTGGAGCTGCCTTACTAACTGCTCTTGTTTGGGAGCTCTATGGTGGAGATGGTGCTGTGTCAACTGGAACTGGGTTACTATCTGTTGGGGTTGGGGTTAGATTGGGTGAAGCTGGTTCTCTGTCCATCGCAGTAGGGGTACAATCTGCGAGAGTCTGGGTTATGTGTGGTAGGGCTGGTTCTCGTGCATGTACAACGGGGTGCTATCTCCACCAAGACGTAGCACTGTTTTATTTGAAGATCATGTTTTTACTCCGCTAGATACTGCCATCACCCGCTCCAATTCAAATGGCTGATAAACAAGAAACATAGTTGAATGTACAGACCTTGTATGAGAGACAGATGCAATAGATAGTGTGGAAAACAGAGGGCATGAAATAGTTCACATGTATATTGTTTAACTAAAAAGGATAGCATGACATAATTTCACATATATGATGTCTATCTAAACTGGATAACATAGCATGACATAATTCAAAGATATGATGACTAACTAAACAGGATGGCATGAGATAATTATATGATGTCTTTAGTAAACAGGTTTGCATGACATAATTCACATACATGTTATCTAAGTAATCAGGATCGCATGATTTAATTCACATATGTGATTTATATACTAAGCAGAGGGCATTCACATACATGATGTCTGAACTAAGAACATGGTGTTGAATATTGTGTATATGATGTCTAAACTATGCAATGCAAGACAGCATATGCATGATATGAGCAATATAACCGTGCCAAGTTAGAGCATACACCTCGATGGGGGAATAGGACTGGTCATCTGTCTCTGAATCCATCTCTGAGGAGATATCGGGACCCAGCAAGAGATCTGCTTTGACAGGTAGCACTGTCTGCTCTGAAGACCTTGTTTTCAATCCAGATTTTTCCATCACCCACTCAAATGGCTGATTCACAGGAAGAGTAGTTGAATGTGCAAACATTGTTGACAAATGAAAATGTAATGAAGAAAAGGATTGGCAAGATATCATTCAAATATATGATGCCTGATTAAACAGGATGGCATTGCATATTTCACATATATTATGGCTGCCTAAATGAGATGAGATTGCATAATTCACATATATGATATAGAAACTAAATAGGTGGCATTACAGAACATGTCTAAACTAAGCAGATGACATATATGATGTCAAAAGTAGGCACTGCAAGGCAACATATGCATGATATGACCAACATCATCATGCCAAGTTAGAGCAAACACCTCGGGGGGCAAATAGGAGTGGTCAGTTGCATCAGAATCCGCCTCAGAACATATATCTTCCTCTGGATTACAATCTGGAGGGGGGGGGGGGGAAGGGTTTGCCATTGAACCCACCATGGAGCGATGTCTGCATGACATTGTCTTGCCGCGCAAAACTCTTCTCTTTTTCTCTACATGTACAGCATGACTGTGTACAATATCTGACGTGCATACGAAAAAAATATAGTGAGATTATGTAAGGAGAGCATGCCGAAATCTAGAGTGATGGTAACAACCAGTGGATGGATCCAAAAATAATGATAGCAGACCGATGATAGCTTTAATTTAATAAAAAGACAGATGATGATTGCTTTACTATTTGTTTCCCACCCAAGATGAACAACATAGGCATACCCTAGGTGAACCAGATAATAGATAGAGATACTATTCATTGTTGCCTCGATATGTGCCCCACCAGTAATTTTTAAACTCAAGTTTGAACATTAATTTGGACCTGACTTGGAGTCTAAGAGGTGAACAGGACGATAAAGTAGCAGGTAATATTAAGCAAAGCATAACATAAGCAGAAACAAAAGAGTGCGACCTCTCTTATGGACCCATGTACTCCTCAGGTTCATCTGCTGAGTCAATGATGGTGATGCAGTTGCCGTGGGTGCCGGCGGCAGGGAAGGAGATCTGAGGCGGCGAAAGACGGTCAGGAGTCGTGATGTCTGGTATGGTGGATGCTTCTGTCGATGGAGCAGCTCAGGTGAGGTGGACGACATCGCGGCAGGAGCAGGACAAACCACACAAAGTTTTCTTCGGCACCTATCTGTAACTGAAGTAATTCTGTAAGGGCTCCTTTGGCTTGCAGGATTCTAAAAACGCAGGGATAGGAAAAACACCGGAATAGGATAGGAATGCACGTGGGAAACAGAGCATTTGCAAACACAGGATTTTTGTCAACTTGGGTGTTTGGTTCACAGGAATTGGAAGAGCAGAGGAATGCAAAGAAACATGGCCAAATTAAAGTGAAACCATATGAAAGTGTGTACATGTAGAATGTTATTCTGCCACTAATGCTCTTAGTCTTGTTTTCATGCATAGGATTTTGAAAAGTAGGTCCAGGTGGATGTTTTGCTCCATTCCTTTCAACGAAACGCATGAATAATTGAATAGTAGAGTGCCATAGGAAAATTTCCTATTGCTATGTTTTTCCTTCACGTTTTCTTTTGAACTAAAATAGCCCTAATGGATCGACATGAATGTAGAGTAATAAGCGATGTGACAAGTGTACAACCTCTTTGGCTTAGCCGTGTCGACCTTAGCATCATTGGGTTGGTCGCTGAAGAAGTCGCGACAGAGGTGGCTGTCGGAGGTGTGGAGGATGATCTGAGGCGTCTGTAGACGGCGTCCAGGGTACTGCTCTGTTGTGATGGATGGTTCTGTCGTTGGAGCATCTCTAGCGAGCCGTAAGACGTCGAGCCTAAAGTAGTACAAGACAGACATCGTTAATCTCAAGTGGGATTCTAATAGCATCTCCAATAGATGATGTAAAATACATTACCAAAAAGTGATAGATGTAAAATTTACATCACCAAAAAACACCTGACTACAACATATGAGGTAAAAACTGTTGACTCTGAACTTAACCATTGAAACTGAAATTTACTGTGGAATCTGAATGTTACTGTCGAAATTGAACGCACTGGTAGCAGAGAGGCACTTCACATCTAGTTTAGGCCACTCGAGCACTAGTAGTAGAGAAACAGTGATCTAAATCAGTAGGCGATCGATAGGGAACACAGTAGCAGATAGCAGCCGAAGCAGCAGCGCCTGGAGGAGCAGCACGAACTAGAGCCAGAGCAGCAACTCGTGTAGCTACAGCAGCCCGTGTACCAGCATCAGCAGCGCGAGCGAGAGCAAGAGCAGAGCAGCAGCACGAGCGAGGGGAACAGTAGAGCAGCAGCGCGACCAAGTGAGAGCCAGAGCAGCAGCAGCAGCAACGCGAGCAAGCGAGAGCTGGAGCAGCAGCAGCAGCAACGCGAGCGAGCGAGAGCCGGAGCAGCAGCAGCAGATCCGGCTGGTATGGACGCCGCCGCCAAGGGAGCCTCGCACTTGGGGAGAGTCGCCGTGGAGATGTAGCCGGCAGCGCCGGCTTCGAGGTAGCCGTCCATGGGGGTGCGGGATCAAGCACCGTCAGCGCTGGGAGGTTGAGTTAAGGAGAAGGTGCGATGCGATGAGTGTACAACCTCTTTGGTGGCGCTAAGTAGGCCTCGGCTTCGTCCGAGGAGTCGGTGAGGATGCTGCGGTTCCGGTGGAGCAGGTTAAGGCGGCGCTGTGGGGATGGAGCAGCCGCGATAGACAAGGCGATCATCGGAGCAGCTCCTTGGAGGTGGAAGACGGGGTGGCTGAACCGGTGGGACGACGAGATCGACGACGGATCCTCATCCGAGGTGGTGGATGAGGGACGTCGAGCTGTTGCGGTGGACGATGTCATCGGGAAAGAGGCTCCGGCTGGGCAGCGGTTGGGTGGCAGACGGCGGAGGGTGGGGTTTCGCGGCTGGAGCAGAGAGGTTATGGCGGCCTGGGATTTCGAATGGCGAAAAGGAGGTGACGTGAGGGGGGGAACCATGACTTAGGGACGCGCTTGTCCAAAATGTAGGGTGTGTTACAAAAGTACCCCCACCGATTTGAACTAGCGGCCCTTTCGGCTCAGGCTTAGAAGGGGGATTTCCGTGTCGGGATTTGGCAGCTGGAGGGAGTTTTCACGCGCGTTGTAATTTCGGGATAGCAAGGCGCGGGTTGTGAAGGCGCGAGTTTTGGGAGCACGATATCTGAATTTTCGGGATAACAAGGCGTGGGTTGAATTTTAGGGACAAGCCTAACGTGTAATAATGTACGTACCAAATCAATTCGCACTTCCCTCAACGAAAAAAAATTAAAAATAAAACTATTCGCACCACACAGAGAGAGAGAGAGTCTTGTCCCGTTTTACTGTACAAATGCTATTCAAAGCTATGAATCCATGTTATGTCCAATTAATTTTTTCGCTGGTTGTATAATGCATGCAACCTACTCGTACGAACATTTTAGTGCATTCCAAATGTCTATACTACCATTGCAATTCGAACTAAATTTGAATTCGTTTCTCTATTTGAATAAGAATCTACAATCATGATTGTTGCCAAGTTAAACCATCATTCGTATATTATCTTAACAACACACCACATGATAACTATAGATATAGATATGAACTATGTGTACTATATGAACAAAAATTCAAAATTTTGAATACACCTGATGTTGATTCCAAATAATAGTACATTTGATGTACTAACTAGATCTTCATAATCTAAACCATGTTTCATACGTACACTGTGTTTATCACACAAAGTATAGTGCCCCGCCCCCTACATTATGACAAGTATTTAGCCCTGAGCTGCAAAAGCCACACATTATCACAAATTCAAATAAATGTTCTATATATTATATGTAGTATAACATGTTCATAACCACACCATGCGTATCACCATTATATATATTCATGCATGCGTCGGTTTAAAACACTGTGATCTCTTGTTCAAATATCCAAATCCACTTTTTATAATGAATTATGATCTCTGTTCATCTTTTACACCCACACAATCCTCTTCTCTTTGTAGCTAGCGCTATCTTCCTCTCGTGCATGCACATGCCCGCCCCCTCTCACCCTCCCTCAGCGTCCCCTCCATCATGCACATTCGTTAATCCTCTTTAGGTCGTTCACCCACGGTGTGTGTAGGCCCCCCGGCTCCTTCTTTCCGGCACACACCGGTCGATATACCTCTCTAGCCAAGTGTGCCTACCACAAACACACGCTTTCCCTCTTCTCTTCTCACCGTACATGCCCCCTATGTCCAATACAGTTCCATGCACGTGCACACTCTCACCCCTCTTTTCATCGATCTCATACTCACATCACTCCTCCGCCCTTGATATACTAGGCCTCTCGCACCACCTCCTAGCCGCATCCCTCTCTCCCTGTCTGTCTCTCTGGACCTTATTTGCTTCTAACACATGCATGCATGTATACCTACCGATCTCCCTACATATAGCTAGGTCGACTATAAGTCTTTTTCCCCATGCACCGATCGACGTACCTCACTAGTTATGTCTCTCCCTTTCTCCGACACACGGCGATTGATCTTCCTATGTAGTTACGTATGCTTACCACAACCATATCATCCCCCCTCATCATCCTTGCATACCTCCCGACCCGTCTCTCACACGCACATGCACAAACAGGCAGACATCCCCTCTCTTATTGATATTGCAGTTGTACCCTTCGTTTGTCTAGCAGGCCTCTCCCACCATTTGTGAGAAGCAACTCCACCACGAACCCTCCGACACTCTACCTTTGTCTATCTCCCAACCTTATTCCTCTGCTACACATATGGATGGATGCCGATCGATCTCCGCCAATACATAGCTAGGTCTCTCTCCTTCTCCACACATATACCAGTCGATCTACCTCTCTATAGTTAGGTCTCTGCCCCCTCCCCCCCCACACACACTGATAGTTGAACATTGTAGGTCAGTATCGATGCCACAAAGACAAACTACACCTCTGCCCTCTCACATTCCAGTAGGCCAGCCGCCCTGTATCTTTGACGTGGGCAAACACAAATTCGATGGCACTCTTTATCGATCGCGCACCCACACACTTCATCCCTGTTTTCGATTCTATCGATATCTCACGCCGATGATCCCTCCACTCACTTCTCGTGGATCGCTCCCTCTATATATGATATATCCATGACTCTGTTTCACACACATTGCATATGTTACATTTTTTTGTTTGAGATATCATCGACACATTGCCTCTGTTTCACACAAACCCTCTCTCACACCCACCCACGTACGTACCTACACATAAAGAAGAGGTGCACGCACGACGCACGTACTCACGTCTCGTTCCCGGCCACACCCGCGCGGGTACACGGTGGAGCTCATTTCTGTATGAAAAGGCAGCCCATGTGATAATTTGACGCGTGTAGCGGTTGTTTACTCGAAGGAGGGTCGTGTACCACGCGTACACGGAACAAAGTTCGACTTGACGCATTAGTATTAAATAAAGTTATATTCCTCAATGGCACGTACAATATATAAAATGATTGTCATCGAGAAAAAAGAAATCTGCTCCACTATATACAATGGAGCCTGCCTGCCGGGGTTTGTCTCTCGTCACATGATATCAGACAAGGCAGCGGTGGCCTCTCTCTCTCACCGTTGGTCACTAATCTGGCCGCATCCCATCCGCCGGCGGAAAGGGAGGATGTGCATCGTTTCTCCGTTCGACGGCGTCGAGGCAGCACGTCCTGATCTGCAGTACCCGCTGTTATCTCTGAGCAAGCTCCGGCACGGCAGGGCCTTCGCCACTTGCTCGCTGCCGCAGTATGGGCAGATCCCATCCGCCGCCGCCCTCCTAGTTACATCCCGATGACCCTCAGGTACAGCTTCCTTCGGCCTTGCTCCACTGCCCATCTTCCCATGTTGCTGTATGTGGAAAATCCTGCATGTGGATCTTCTTTAGTTCTTTGCTTAAAACGTATCTCAGCCGGCGTACTTTCCATCTTGCAATCTCGTCCTCAAACCGTTTTTGATAAACCAGCATGCTGCTATCTTTCCCTTATGACATGGAATATGCTTATTTTTTGTCGGCGTATGTGTCTTCAACTGTTATTGGGTAGTAATTGTTTCCTTTCTACCTCTTTTTGCAAACAGGGCTATCCATTTCACCTCGTTGCTATTGCGACCTTTTGGTGAATTGCACAAATCAATTTTTTCTTAAGAGTGTTTTGTGCAGTTCCGCCAAAATGTCACACGGGCAATGTTTTTACATTTCTATGGGACTACAGAAAGGGAGATTGGTTTTGCTATCCTCCTCATCCAACTCCGTGCCTAATCTTCTCCAACAAGTAGTTAGTCCTAAAGAGAGATCACAGAGGTGATCGGCTTCTATTTGTGTGTGTTATGTTTCATCATCTAGTTCCACTATTATTGTAATCACACTGACTGAATATCTATGCAAACAGGGATGATCAGCTCAATTTTAGTGGAACTGCACAAAATGATCAGATTGTGATGTCCTCCATACACCTCTTTCTTGGCTACAGAGCTGCATGAAACTAGCTGCCAACCAATGAACACTATGCCCAGGAAATGGAGCCATGCCTACGAACAGCATCGTTCAGTTATATATTTTCTTTATTTGTACACCTTCTCACAACTTTGTCTTCAGTTGTGATGTGAATATTGGCTCCGATCTGCGAACCATTGAGATGCATTAGCAGCCATGGTAGTTTCATTTGTATTTGATGGAATGTTGTAACGAGACAATCTTGAGGCAAGATGACACATGAATCCTAAGTTGAAACCTTTTTTTTATGCGGGAACCAAAGTTGAAATCTTCATAGCATTACAGTACAATTTCATTATGTTGGAAAATTATGCGTACATATAAACAAATCTTGAAAGATTGATAGCAATGCCAGAAACAATTAAAGTTCGTTTTGCCGACATGTGGGACATCCTTCATCCAGCTCCACCTGCCATGCAGCAATATTGAGTGCATAACTGCAGGGGAGATTCACCCCGGTCGTTGCGCCGCAGTAATAATGACTAGTGAGTAGTCAAATCACAGAGCCCCACCTTCGCCACAGTAAGTTGCTCGGACGAAGCAACCATCATTTCTCTCTTCGTTGAATCCGCTGGTACTCCAATATTTCGAGAGTAATAAGTTGCTCAGGCGAAGCAACCATCACTTCACCTTTTCCACAGTAAGTACTACGTCCTTTTTTTATTCTAGAAACCAGCACACGCGAATATTGGATGGTAGCAGCACATCATCAAGTGTACTAGCACTACTCAATTGAAAAATCGAAACCAACCAATGAACTACTAGATGGTGAGTGTCTGCTAGTATCATGTATATAGGGCTTAATGCGTTTTCCGAGACTAACTTTGGCCTTGTTTGGATCAATGGGTTAGAGTTAGTTTGAGCTAGTTGGGGCTCAAATAGCCCTAAAATATCCAAACATGAGGGCTAGATTGGAGCAAGTTGCACCTAACCCACCAAAAAAAACTATCCCACCCAAGAGGTGCTAATTGGAGCTAGTTCTCATGGGGCCCACTAAAAAATCACTTTTCTCTCTCTATCCCGCCAGCCAAGTGGTGCTAATTGGAGCTAGTTCTTGTGTGGCCCACTGAAAAATCACTTTTCTCTCTCCATCAAGTGCATTTATTGTCAATCTAACCCTGTCATCTGTAACACCCCAAAATTTTGGTTTGATTTTTTTTACCAAATTCTTTATTCGATTTAAAGGAGGTTATTTGAATTTTTCTAAAGAGGGACTCCCCTTCTCAAATCCTTTTTATGACAAATCTTTTATGAGTCCTTCTCGATCTTGATTCTGGTCTTGAGGGTTTTTCAACATGTGTTGGTTCAACACAAATACTCTTGGGTTGTTTTACTATTTCTTTTATTAAAAAGAATTCCTATAATTTTTGGATTTATCTTTCCCTATTCAAAAATACTCTCTTGCCATGGCCTATGTTGTAAATTTTCTTCCTAAACCCTCCTCCCTGCTTTGGGTCAAGCCAAGCATCCAATTCCAGCAAGTTTCAACCTCTTTTAGATTTTATTTCTATTTATTTCATCATCAAATCATTTTCTGCCATTTATTTTGGACTCTTGGGATTTACAAAGGAAGTACCAGATTCCTTGAGCTTTTAATTCCAAGTAAATTACCCTAGCTACTCCTTGGTACCCTCAACCTAGATCCATCAAGAGCTGCTGGTCCACAGTTCAAATTTTTTAAAATTTGCTTACTGCAAGTTTGGACCAGATTTGCTATTTTTGGTGAAATTCATTCTTTTCCCTTTCTAAAAATTCTAAGAAAATTTAGGGAGCCTCTGGATGCATCAAGAGGTCACCCCTCCAAGTTTCAGCTCCAGAAAATTTTTCCACGTGCGTCAAACATTTCATCGAGCAGGTGGCATGCACTGTTTCGGTCAAATTCAGAGATTCAGTGTTAAAGTTCAGAGTTTCAGTGTCGTTTTCGTCAGTCGCCAGTGACAATCTCGCCAGTGCTCACCTTGGCTCGTTGCTCACTGCTCCTCCTTCTTATCCAGAGCGCTGCATGGTCGGTTGGCTTCTTCCTCGCGTCGGCGGTGAGCTGGCAGGGGTGCATCGCCCCCGTGAGCGGCGGCAGCGACGCTCGCTGCGGCCGCCAGAGAAGCTCAGCGAGGAATGGCGCCGCCCAGCACCGCCCTCACCACAAGGAGCCTCCGTGTGGCCGTCCTCTTCTCTGTGCGTGCTGCAGAACCGTCACCGTGGCCTGAGAAGCGCAGAGCGCGCTCTCTACCGCCGACGTGCCCGTGAGCACCGTTCCGTCAAGACCGTGAGTGCAGGCCAACTTTGATCAAGCTTATCTCAAGAATAGAACCAGTGGACCAATCCGAAGCTGCCCAGTCGCCTTAACCTCCCGTCAAACCTCTGCCTCGCTGTAATTGCTCGCCGGAGGAATCCCGCTTTCGGCAACCGCCTCGGGCCGGCTATAAATAGAGGCCCCGAGCCACCCATCGACCCAGCACCTCTCCACCTCTCCTCAGAACCACGCTCCACCCCTCAGAGGGCCTCGGGAGGGTCTTCTCCCTCAGCTCCGGCCGCCTCGATCCGCTTCGGGCGCCAGCATGATTTGCTTTGGTTACTCCATCTCCTCAGCCCAAATTTGGTCAGCAACCTCGTAGTCCACCACCTCTTCTAACCCGAGCCTCAATTTGGCGTCTGCAGCTCTCCTCGGCGAGATGCCTCATCACCCGACGCCGCCGTCCGCCGAAGAGGAAGTGGCCATTGATGTGGTGCTCCCCGACGCCTCCTTCCACCACCCACCGACGCGGAATTGTCCCGTGAGTGCAACCATACTCTTGCCCTCCTCTGGATCGCCATCGATCGCCGCCGGCGATCATCGTTTGCTTCTGTCGCCGGTGGGATTTTTAAACCTGACATGCGGGACCCCCTCGTCAACCTCTACTCTTCTTCTTCAAACCGTTTTTTGAAGACGCCTTCGGGCAGAATACGTTTTCTCTTTGGTTTGGCATATTTCTATCCGAGACGTTTTCTGTTTATTCAAACTAGCCCCTGGATAATTTTCTGTTTATAACAGATTAGTCCCTGGACTAAAACCCTTATAACTTTTAAACAAAAGATGATTTTGAGTTGATTCTTTTTCTGTCATCTCTATTTTTCTGTCTAGTTTTTTATCATATTTATTTGAAAAATATTTGGAACTATTTTTGTGCACGCACGGTATTTACGTTAGAATTCGATATTTTTATGTAACGTAGATACCGAAGGAGGTGACGGTGCCGCCAACTTCGTCGAGCTAGACTCCGACTGCTCCGAACCAGGCAAGCATGTTTGAACCTTTGATATGATGAGTGTCTTTCATGTTTGCTTGAGTGGTTTTCTCATGGCATGTTTATATAAGCATTTGTTGAATGTTATATTTCATGCAAGGTAAGTTGCAAGTGAGCTACAAAACTTGATGTGATCATAAGATGGTGAAACAACCTAATCATGTGGTGGCATGATAGGTTGCAAGCTGGTATTGTTGGAGCATGCCAGTTCTAAATCAAACTGTTTAACTCCAGAGTTGACGTGGATCGAGTCTTGTTCCCGTTCGCCTTCTTTTCGTACTGCCACATGTTTTCTGCAAAGAATGCGGTTTAGTAAGTTGCAAACCTCTTTCCATGTACACACCAAATAGAGGGGCCGTGATGAGGGTTCTATGGCCCTGGATTAAAGCCCGACATCCGGTCAGGGGGCATGGGTATTTCCGGTTGGGACCGAGAGGGGGGGGCACCCCTTAGAGCGCGTGACATAAATTTGATCCCATGCTATTCGAGGTGTTGGCCTCCCCGTCTTAGAGTTTTTCCTGAACACTGCCTAGGGTGATTCCTGGCATCGGGATGTTGAATGGGTGTGTACTGGATTGATGTGTTTTCTTCTAAAATACCGTAGACGGAACTAGTCCTTGTGGCTACTGAAATCCGTTGGCTGTGGGTAAAGAGTACAAACTCTGCAGAGTCAAAACCATTCGAGTAACCAAGTCCTCGGTCAAGGACGTTGGTTGACCGATCAAGTGTCAGTCTCAGTGTCAGTCCCAGTATCAGTCTCTGGAGAACAAACTTGTTATCTGACAGTGGTAAAACCGGCTGAATGTTATTCCTGTGGATGGACTAACCTGTTTACTATTATGTACCGAGTATTCCTTAGGATGGAGCTAGCCCCATGGACTACTCGAATTCGAATGATGAAATATAAGCCCTTTGTGTGACGTCGCTCAGACGTCCGACTGTGGCATTCTTGTGATTTACTTTTGATATAAGCCCTTTATGTGATGTCGCTCAGACGTCCGACTGTGGCATTCTTGTTATTTACTTTTGACATAAGCCCTTTATGTGATGTCGCTCAGACGTCCGACTATGGCATTCTGTTTATTTACTTTCATTATAAGCCCTTTTCGAGATGTCGCATTCAGACGTCCGACTGTGGCACGTACTGTCATTTACTTTTCAGTATAAGCCCTTTATGTGGTGTCGCCCTGATGCCCGACTACGGCATGTTATTTATTTTTACCTTTTGAGGCGTCGCTTCAGACACCCGATCGGTCTTCTGCTATTTTATTGGGATTTCGGGAGGACTACCGCCTGACTTCCTTTTTATTTATCTTGCAGTGCTAATTTATTACCTGAGAGTGAATTACTAATCTGCTCATGTGCATCATGGTTGCATTTATTATATCTCATGTCCAGACTGTCTTGCGAGTACATTCAAAGTACTCACCTGGCTTGTTGATTTGGCCAGATGTTGATGAAGGCGATCTTATGGATGAAGAGTATGATAGCGAGTCTTACGCCTAGAGGAGTCCCAGTCAGTCCCTCACGATCCTGGAGTTGGTCACTTGTTTTATATACGCTTCCGCTACCCTAATAAAAATCATCGAGCCTCACTCCGGCGCTTGATGAGTTGTAAGATTTTGGAGTCATGTCACCCACTTCACTGTGACATATCCACCACCACTTTTATTGCGAGTCAGTAGTTATGCCACCATACCCTTTGTGTCATATCCTCCTTTATGTGTAATATTGGCATGCTTGTAATAAATTGTTGAGCAACCTCAGCTCAACCCTGTATAATATTTAGTACTACTGGATTTCTGTATCAAGGATTTGTCTTCCAGTAAGAAGGATTTTTCTGTACTGGTCTGACGAAAGGGGCGATTTTTCAATAAATGTTTGTTGAAAAACCGGTCCTGACAACCTTGGTACCAGAGCCAGGCTGACTGTAGGAAGCCACTAGGTGTGGAGTACTACAGTACTACCTCCGTCCTTGTTTATTGGTCCCCATTGTATATTGTGTCAAATTTTGACTATAGATTGAACGAACAAAACGTTCATGCATGTTACCGAAAATTATATCATTGAAAACTATGTTCAAATACGAATCCAACGATATAATATTTGTTGACATGCATTAACATTTTGTTAGCTAAATCTTTGGTCAAAATTTGGCACAAACTACAAAGGTGACGTATAAACCAGGACGGAGGTAGTACTAAACAAGAATGTTTTAAATGCATTGGTTAATTATATCTTAGTTATGGCACTTAACAATTTAATGCACAAAACAAGAACGGTTGACGGGATTAGCAGAAAGCAAAGCGCCTTTTTAGCGGGGATTTTCATCATTCTATGAAGGTGCAAAACCAAGTGTTACTACTACACCAAACAAGTTCAAAATGAGAAACTGGACCCACTCATGGCACGGCACGCCTGTCTTGTTTGGTCCGTCGGTCAAAGCGCTTCCTCTTCTTGGCATAACAATAGAGTACAGTAATTGTTTTAGAATGCTCTTGGCATGTCGCTAACATGTGGGAGAGAGACGAGGAGCGAGAAGCGATACGGGCTGGTGGATTACTAGATCTAGGTGTCGCACGGAGGCCAAGAAATATGCTGATAGCGTGGGTGGGCCATGTATGATGTAACTACACTGGGCTGCTGATACGTCTCCAACGTATCTATAATTTTTGATTGTTCCATGCTATTATATTATCTGTTTTGGATGTTTTATATGCATTTATATGCTATTTTATATGATTTTTGTGACTAACCTATTAACCTAGAGCCCAGTGCCAGTTTCTGTTTTTCCTTGTTTTTGAGTTTTACAGAAAAGGAATACCAAACGGAGTCCAAACGAGCTGAAACTTTACGGTGATTTTTTATGGACCAGAAGAAGCCCTCCAAGCAAAAGAGTTGGGCCAGAGGAGCCACGAGGCATCCACAAGGGTGGAGGGCACGCCCACCCCCTAGGGCGCGCCCCCTACCTTGTCGCTGACACGTGGACCCCCTTGACGTGAAACCGACAGCAAAAATTCCTATAAATCCAGAAACCCGTGAAAAGAAGCCTAGATCGGGAGTTCCGCTGCCGCAAGCCTCTGTAGCCACAAAAAACCAATCAGGAGCCCGTTCCGGCACCCTGCCAGAGGGGGAAACCATCACCGGTGGCCATCTTCATCATCCCGGCGATCTCCATGATGAGGAGGGAGTAGTTCACCCTCGGGGCTGAGGGTATGTACCAGTAGCTATGTGTTTGATCTCTCTCTCTCTCTCTCTCTCTCTCTCTCTCTCTCGTGTTCTTGATTTGGCACGATCTTGATGTACCGCGAGCTTTGTTATTATAGTTGGATCATATGGTGTTTCTCCCCCTCTACCTTCTTGTGATGAATTGAGTCTTGCTCTTTGAGGTTTCGTTATGTTGGATTGAGTATTGGATTTGAGAACACTTGATGTATGTCTTGCGATGGGATATCTGTGGTGACAATGGGATGTTCTATTGATTCACTTGATGTATGTTTTGGCACTCAACTCGCGGATTCCCGAGGTGACATTGGGGTAATCTATGCATAGGGGTTGATGCACGTTTTCGTCCAATGTTCTCCGATAGAAACTTTGGAGTGATTCTTTGTTGCACGTTGAGGGATTGTTATGTGATCTAATTATGTTATCATTGTTGAGAGAACTTGCACTAGTGAAAGTATGAACCCTAGGCCTTGTTTCCAAGCATTGCAATACTGTTTTCGCTCACTTTTGTTACTTGCTACCTTGCTGTTTTTATATTTTCAGATTACAAAAACCTATTTCTACCATCCATATTACACTTGTATCACCATCTCTTTGCCGAACTAGTGCACCTATACAATTTACCATTGTATTGGGTGTGTTGGGGACACAAGAGACTCTTTGTTATTTGGTTGAAGGGTTGTTTGAGAGAGACCATCTTCATCCTACGCCTCCCACGGATTGATAAACCTTAGGTCATCCACTTGAGGGAAATTTGCTACTGTCCTACAAAACTCTGCACTTGGAGGCCCAACAACGTCTACAAGGATAAGGTTGCGTAGTAGACATCAAGCTCTTTTCTGGCGCCGTTGCCGGGGAGGCTAGGTAAGCGGCACTCACATCCCGTCAACGAAGCTCTTTTCTGGCGCCGTTGCCGGGGAGGTGAGTATTTGAAGGTATATCTTTAGATCTTGTAAATGAATCTTTTAGTTTCTTGTTTTATCACTAGTTTAGTCTATAAAAGAAAACTACAAAAAAAATGGAATTGAGGTTTCCTCATATGCTTCATCTTTTTAATGTCTTTCGTGAAAATGATGGAAAGGAAAATTGTGCTCAAGTGTTATAAGGAGAAGTCTATAAATTGTTTGGCACTAAATCTTTGTATGATGAGCATGATTGGAATGTTGTTAGTATGAATTCCTTGAATATCCATGATGCTAATGATATGCAAAGCCACAAGCTTGGGGATGCTATGTTTGATGAAGATGATATTTTTAGTCCCCCAAGTTTTGATGCGCAAATTTATTATGATGAAAGCATGCCTCCTATTTATGATGATTATATTGATGAATGTGGGCTTGGAAGAGTGTCAACTCTAGGTAATGATCCCACTATTTTGGAGGGTGTTGAATCTTATTACAATATTGATGAAAGTGGATTTGGAGAGGTCATGACTTTATTTAGTGATGAATCCACTATTTCGGAAGAGGTTCCAATTGATTATGAGAACAAAGTTGCTATGTATGATGATTATTGTGATGACATGTATGCTATAAAGAATAATGATAACCATGAAACTTGTCATCATGATTTTAATTTTCAATTGGATTATGCCTCACAAGATAGTTATTTTGTTGAATTTGCTCCACTATTATGAATGAGAAGAATTTTGCTTATGTGGAGAGTAGTAAATTTTCTATGCTTGTGGATCATGAAAATAGTGCTTTATGTGATGGTTACATTATTGAATTCATTCATGATGCTACTGAAAATTATTATGAGAGAGGAATATGTGCTCTTACATATTGCAATAATATCAAGTTTCCTCTCTATGTGTTGAAATTTTTGAAGTTGCACTTGTTTTGCCTTCCTATGCAAGTTGATTCTTGTCCCCATAAGTTGTTTGCTCACAAAATCCCTATGCATAGGAAATGGGTTAGACTTAAATGTGCTAGTCATATGCTTCATGATGCTCCCATTATGTTTCAATTCTTATCTTTTATGTGAGCATCATTGAAATCATCATGCCTAGCTTAAAAGGCATTAAAGAAAAGCGCTTGTTGGGAGACAACCCAATATTTACCCCTACTGTTTTTGTGTGTTCACATGATTATGCTACTGTATTAATCATGTTTTATAGCTTTTGTTTGAATAAAGTGCCAAGTAAAGCCTTTGGGATAGTGTGGTTGATAGTTGACTTGATTTTGTGCAAAAACAGAAACTTTTGCGTCCAGTACTGAAATTCCTATATTTTATTCGAGCGTGTAAAAACTCTGAATTTTTTACAGAGGATGGGTATACAAATTGTATACGTTGTCCTAATTTTGTAGAAGTTTTGGAGTAACAGAATTATGAGCTTAATTCAGATCTTTACAGACTGTTCTGTTTTTGACAGATTCTGTTTTCGATGCATAGTTTGCTTGTTTCCTAGTTTCTATGGCTTATATTGCTCAATATAAATTGTAGAAATGATAGGGTACAGTAGGTATCATGTGATAAATTTTTTGAATCTTGTCTTGACAGTACCAAAGTGAATGATTTGTTTTATCATACTAACCCATCTCACGAAGTTCCGTTAAGTTTTGTGTGATTTAAGTTTTCAAGTTTTGGGTGAGATATCGATATGAGGAGAATAAGGAGTGACAAGACCCTAAGCTTGGGGATTCCCAAGGCACCCCAAGGTAATATTCAAGCAAGATCCAAGCAACTAAGCTTGGGGATGCCCCGGAAGGCTTCCCCTCTTTCGTCTCCAACATTATCGGTAACCTTACTTGGAGCTATATTTTTTATTCATCACATGATATGAGTTTTGCTTGGAGCATCATTTTATTTTATTAGTATTTGCTTGATGTTATTTATAATAAGGTTTTGTATCTTTTATTTCAATAAAAGTGTCAAGTATAGCCTTTACCATACTTATTTTGCAGGTCTATATGTTGCTGTTTTGAAAACAGAAAGTTTTCTATTGTTGTCTGAATTCTTCTGGAAAGTCAGAACGTGGTAAAATCTTAAAAGTTTTTCAAAATAAGCTACAACAAATTTTATATAGTGTGGTAATTTTTCAGAATTTTTCGAGTTAGGGAAGTATGAGTGCAATTGCACTCTTTACAGACTGTCCTGTTTAGACAGATTGCTGTTATGTCTGCATTGTTTGCATATGTTTGCTTGTTTAATGATTCTATTTGAGGATAGGAGTAATAAATATGCAGAGGCATTTAGTATACAATGTTAAATAATAATTTTAGTAATTTGCTACAGTTGATAATGATAAGGTTTTGCATTTGATTTATACTAACTTTTCTCACAAGTTCTTGTTGAGTTTTGTGTGGATGAAGTTTTTAAGAATTAGGGAAACCATGATATAAAAGGAATTAAGGAGACACAAAAGCTCAAGCTTGGGGATGCCCAAGGCATCCCTAGTTAATATTTCAAGAAGTCTCAAGCATCTAAGCCTGGGGATGCCCCGGTTGGCATCCCACCTTTCTTCTTCAACAATGATCGGTTAGTATCCGTTGAGCCTAAGTTTTTGCTTCTTCACATGATGTGTGCTATCTTTAGAAAGTCATTTTATTTTGTTTTGCTCGCTGTTTTAATAAAATACTTAGATCTGAAATTCTTAGATGAGAGAATATTCACATAGCCAATTAATTATTCAACTACTCATTGATCTTCACTTATATCTTTTTGGAGTAGTTTGTCAGTTGCTCTAGTGCTTCACTTATAACTTTTTAGAGCACTGCGGTGGTTTTATTTTGAAGAAATTGATGAACTCTCATGCTTCACTTATATTATTTTGAGAGTCTTTAAACAGCATGGTAATTTGCTTAGGTTATGAATTTGGTCCTAATATGATGGGCATCCAAGAGGGATATAATAAAAACTTTCATATAAAGTGCATTGAATACTATGAGAAGTTTGATTCCTTATGATTGTTTTGAGATATGAGGATGGTGATATTAGAGTCATGCTAGTGAGTAATTGTGGATTGTAGAAATACCTGTGTTAAAGTCTGTGATTCCCGTAGCATGCACATATGGTGAACCGTTATGTGATGAAGTCAGAGCATGATTTATTTATTGATTGTCTTCCTTATGAGTGGCGGTCGGGGACGAGCGATGGTCTTTTCCTACCAATCTGTCCCCCTAGGAGCATGCGCGTAGTACTTTGTTTCAATAACTAATAGATTTTTGCAATAAGTATGTGAGTTCTTTATGACTAATGTTGAGTCCATGGATTATACGCACTCTCACCCTTCCACCATTGCTAGCCTCTCTAGTGCCGCGCAACTTTCGCCGGTACCATACACCCACCATATACCTTCCTCAAAACTGCCACCATACCTACCAATTATGGCATTTCCATAGCCATTCCGAGATATATTTCCATGCAACTTCCACCGTTCCGTTTATTATGACACGCTTCATCATTGTCATATTGCTTTGCATGATCATGTAGTTGACATAGTATTTGTGGCAAAGCCACCGTTCATAATTTTTATACATGTCACTCTTGAGTCATTGCACATCCTGGTACACCGCCGGAGGCATTCATATAGGGTCATATCTTTGTTCTAGTATCGAGTTGTAATTCTTGAGTTGTAAGTAAATAAAAGTGTGATGATCATCATTATTAGAGCATTGTCCTAGTGAGGAAAGGATGATGGAGACTATGATTCCACCACAAGTCGGGATGAGACTCCGGACGAAAAATAAAAATAAAATAAAATAAAAAAAGAGGCAAAAAAAAAGAGAGAGAAGGCCCAATATAAAAAAAATGAGAGAAAAGAGAGAAGGGGCAATGTTACTATCCTTTTTCCACACTTGTGCTTCAAAGTAGCACCATGATCTTCATGATAGAGAGTCTCCTATGTTGTCACTTTCATATACTAGTGGGAATTTTTCATTATAGAACTTGGCTTGTATATTCCAACGATGGGCTTCCTCAAATTGCCCTAGGTCTTCGTGAGCAAGCAAGTTGGATGCACACCCACTTAGTTTCTTTTTGAGCTTTCATAAACTTATAGCTCTAGTGCATCCGTTGCATGGCAATCCCTACTCACTCACATTGATATCTATTGATGGGCATCTCCATAGCCCGTTGATACGCCTAGTTGATGTGAGACTATCTCCTTCTTTTTGTCTTCTCCACAACCACCATATTCTATTCCACCTATAGTGCTATGTCCATGGCTCACGCTCATGTATTGCGTGAAAGTTGAAAAAGTTTGAGAACATCAAAAGTATGAAACAATTGCTTGGCTTGTCATCGGGGTTGTGCATGATTTGAATATTTTGTGTGATGAAGATGGAGCATAGCCAGACTATATGATTTTGTAGGGATAAGCTTTCTTTGGCCATGTTATTTTGAGAAGACATAATTGCCTTGTTAGTATGCTTGAAGTATTATTGTTTTTATGTCAATATTAAACTTTTGTTTTGAATCTTATGGATCTGAACATTCATGCCACAATGAAGAAAATTACATGGATAAATATGTTAGGTAGCATTCCACATCAAAAATTCTATTTTTATCATTTACCTACTCGAGGACGAGAAGGAATTAAGCTTGGGGATGCTTGATACGTCTCCAACGTATCTATACTTTTTGATTTTTCCATGCTATTATATTATCTGTTTTGGATGTTTTATATGCATTTATATGCTATTTTATATGATTTTTGGGACTAACCTATTAACCTAGAGCCCAGTGCCAGTTTATGTTTTTTCCTTGTTTTTGAGTTTTACAGAAAAGGAATACCAAACGGAGTCCAAACGAGCTGAAACTTTACGGTGATTTTTTATGGACCAGAAGAAGCCCCCGAAGCAAAAGAGTTGGGCCAGAGGAGCCACCGGGCATCCACAAGGGTGGAGGGCGCGCCCACCCCCCTAGGGCACACCCCCTTCCCTTGTCACTGACTCGTGGACCCCCTTGACGTGAACCCGACGCCAAAAATTCCTATAAATCCAGAAACCCCCGAAAAGAAACCCAGATTGGGAGTTCCACCACCGCAAGCCTCTGTAGCCACGAAAAACCAATCTGGAGCCCGTTCTGGCACCCTGCCGGAGGGGGAAACCATCACCGGTGGTCATCTTCATCATCCCGGCGATCTCCATGACGAGGAGGGAGTAGTTCACCCTCGGGGCTGAGGGTATGTACCAGTAGCTATGTGTTTGATCTCTCTCTCTCTCTCTCTCGTGTTCTTGATTTGGCACGATCTTGATGTACCGCGAGCTTTGTTATTATAGTTGGATCATATGGTGTTTCTCCCCCTCTACCTTGTTGTGATGAATTGAGTCTTGCTCGTTGAGGTTTCGTTATGTTGGATTGATTATTGGATTTGAGAACACTTGATGTATGTCTTGCGATGGGATATCTGTTGTGACAATGGGATGTTCTATTGATTCACCTGATGTATATTTTGGCACTCAACTCGCGGATTCCCGAGGTGACATTGGGGTAATCTATGCATAGGGGTTGATGCACGTTTTCGTCCTACGTTCTCCGATAGAAACTTTGGAGTGATTCTTTGTTGCACGTTGAGGGATTGTTATGTGATCTAATTATGTTATCATTGTTGAGAGAACTTGCACTAGTGAAAGTATGAACCCTAGGCCTTATTTCCAAGCATTGCAATACCGTTTTCGCTCACTTTTGTTACTTGCTACCTTGCTGTTTTTATATTTTCAGATTACAAAAACCTATTTCTACCATCCATATTACACTTGTATCACCATCTCTTCGCCGAACTAGTGCACCTATACAATTTACCATTGTATTGGGTGTGATGGGGACACAAGAGACTCTTTGTTATTTGGTTGCAGGGTTGTTTGAGAGAGACCATCTTCATCCTACGCCTCCCACAGATTGATAAACCTTAGGTCATCCACTTGAGGAAAATTTGCTACTGTCCTACAAAACTCTGCACTTGGAGGCCCAACAACGTCTACAAGGAGAAGGTTGCGTAGTAGACATCAGCTGCCGTGTTTCGGACTCTTCCGGTCTACTGTGGAGAAGATTGGGTAGATTTCATATCGCTGAATATAAAATATTAAGGGTCCAGACGCTCCACCGCGAGGTTTCTTGCTCCTTCTCGGTCATCGGAAAGCGTTCTTCTAAGTTTTGCCGACACGTGGGACATCCAGCATCCAGGTCCACGTGTCATGAAAGAAAATGGAGTTAAGTATAGTAGGAGAGACTCACCAACGGTCACGAACGTAGGTGGAGGACATGCACGAATCACCCAAAAAAAAGGAATACGAGCACGAAGAGAAGAGGTGCAGGCACCGACGCAGGTACTCTTTGCCTCTTTCCCTAATACTCACGCGCGGGTACACGGTGAGCTCATTTCTGTATGTAGAGGCAGCTCACTTGATAATTTGGTGAGTGTAGTAGTTGTTCATGGGAACCACGCATGGACGAATCAAAGTTCGATCATGACGCGGTGCCGCGTTTTTTATAAATTAAGTTATTCTATTCGATGGCACGTATGCAACATTATTTTCTCAATGGAACGTGAATCGTGCATGCACTGAATGACGGAGCACGGGATGGTAGCTATGGACATGGTCAGCCCTTTTTGGAGATGACTACTTTTGATGTGTCCCATCAACTCACAGGATGAGGAGAAGCTTTTGTTTTACGATAGTGCGCTTAATACAGGCGGTGGACGTGCAGCAGTTCATTCGGTGTCAGATTGCCAGAAGTATATATACTGTAGTACCATCATCATTGTTCGACTTCCGGAAGAGGCGAAGAGCCAAGCGCATGGTCACCTACTCACAGTATAACCGGCCATGTTTGCATGAATTTTTTTACGTACAATCTGAGTGGATTGCTCCAGTGGTCATCACACGTGAGCCAATCAATTCGCACCCTTCCGTGCTCCATTTTGTCTTGCGTTCCTTCCTCCGTCCAGCACGCTGACAAGTGGGCCCCATGCTCATGTATGCCAATGTGGTAGTCAATTATTTTGTCAGAGTCAGCTATCACACCCTTTCGATGCCACGTCAACGTACCCACTAGAAACAAGTTAGACTTGTTCGGTTCAACCGCCTCCCTAGGTGTTTGGAGAGGAATTGGCCTGCGCGAGGCGGTTCTATAGGTGGGCAGGCGGCAAAAAACAGGGGAAAACGCGCAAACCAGCTAGACGAGGGAGGGAAGCTTCTACATTCGCGGGGGACGTGGCATTGACCATTGGGCGGCAATAGGCGGTCATCCGGGTACGCAATAAAGGATGCGAAGAGGCTTCCTATAGCAGCAAGGACCAGCTTCCCTACCGATGGCTCATCTAATAGAACTCCCAAGTTAACTGTGCTGAGACTGGAGTAGTCATCAAATGGGTGACCGGATGGGAAGTGGTCTCAATGTTAAATTAACTGATTTGATGGGTCACTGTAAATATTTAATTGCCTTGAATGTATATAGTGCTCCGTCCTATTAGTTGAATTAACCTCGAGGTCCTTGTTTTGTAATTTTTGACATTTTTTGTTTTTTGAACACATGTTAATTGGCTTGAAGAAGGTCTATCGTGTTACTTTTTGATAATTTTTGTTTTTTGAACACATGTTGATTGGCTTGAAAGAAGGTCTATCCCGTTACTTTACGACATGTTTCCAAAAAAAGTGATATGATTCCTGTCAGCTTATAAGTCATGTATGTCAAATTAACCTCTGTGTACTTGTTCTCAAATTAACCTCCGGGCCTTGCAGGAGTGCTGCAATGTGTCAGCGTCAATTGCAAGATGAGCCATTTTTTAACACATGTTAATCGAAGGTCTACCGCATTACTTTACGACATGTTTCCAAAAAAGTGATATGACTTCTGTCAACTTATAAGCCATGTATGTCAAATTAACCTCCGTGTACTTGTTCTCAAATTAACCTCTGGGCCTTGCAGGAGTGCTGCAATGCATCAGCGTCAATTGCATGATGAGCCAGCAAGCTAGAAGTGGAGTTGCCAACATGCTCAAAGTGCACGCAACATTGAGTAGAAAGAAGCATGCCCAGGAAATTAATGCGGGCTTAGGGAGGCCCTTTGCTCAAAGAGCAATTATAATAAGGTACAGTCAGCAGGCTATAAGGACGAGGAGCGAGAAGCGATACGGGCTGGTGGATGTACTATAATTAGGTGTCGCACAGAGGCCGAGGAATATGGTAAATGCGTGAGGTGGGCGATGTATGATGTGTTTCAGTGTGCTTTGCACATCAATTATCATACAGAAAGATATACCTAATTAAAATACACATGCCAAACCTATAGATGTTTTTTCCCAATGATATAGAGATGTTGTTACACCTTATTACATGTTTTTTATTACTTAATTGCAGGTAAAATTACAACCAACTTACGAAAATAATGGTAACCGGTTTTACGTGTTTATAATGGTATTATCATTGGACTGCCATTTAGGAAAAATGATGAGGTGGATGAGAGAGACCATAAGAAAATGCATGTCTTCTCTTGATTAATAGATGATCTATTAGCAACAATATGTCTCACCAAATATTTATTGCATTATCAAAGATAAGACTAAAAATGACCCACTGCAACATATTTTGATGTCTCCTCTAGATTACGTGATAGGCTTAAGATAAAACTGTCTTATCAAGCACTGTGCATGCTCTAAATAGTAACAAATTAACATTTGGGTAGTCGACAATAACATGTGAGATTATGAATATATCTTTTTGCAAATATAACAGAACAAAATGTACTTTTTTTTCTGGTAGAAAAGAATGTTCAATGTGACTGATTACCTCCATGCTGGTTTTGACTACTTTAATTTAAAAATGAACCACGTGTTTTCTTTGGTAACACAAAATTAGTAACTAAATGGTGATTGGACACCATGTCCTGCCACGTATGTATGTGCAGCAAGCAAGATTTATTCACGTACAGGGTAGGCTTGAACTCCCTATAAGAGTGTTTAGATCACTACTACTTTAGTGATCTAAACACTCTTATATTAGTTTACGGAGGGAGTACTTCTTAGAGAAAAGTAAAGAAATGAAATGGGGAAGCTGACTACGACAGCATGTGAAGTTGTGAACCCACATGTTGTATCAGCACGTGCCCTGCAAGTCTCCACGGCTTCGCATGAATGTTTGGGATGGTTCACAGATAGCGCGGTAGTTTCTGCGTTGCAGCAGGATGTGCAAGGTGGCAACAATTTGAGTGCTAAAGAGTTGATCCAATGGCTGGTTTTGTTTGGATTTTCCAACTATTGACCATTGGATGGAGTGAATCAATGGCTTACATTCAAAGTTATTCTCACACTATAGAATGGTATCGAAATGTGGAGAGATTTGGTTGATTTTATATTGCTGAATAATATAAAATATTATGAGTGCAGACGCTCCACCGCGAGGTTCCTTGCTCCTTCTCGGTCGTCGGAAATCTATGTTCTTCCACTCTTTTTTTTATGTGATCTTTGTTCATCCTTTTGCCAACACGCGGGACATCTAGCATCAAGGTGCACATGTCATGCAAGAAAATGGAGATAAGCAGTGCGTAAGTGAGTCGTGCACTTTGATGGCACATACTACGCAGTATTTTTTCTCCTCGATGGCACGTGAATCGTGCACGTACTCAATGATGTAGCACGGTATGGTAGCCATGGACATGGTCGGCCCTTTTTGGAGAGAGTACTAAATAACTTTGATGTGTCCCGTCAACTCACAGAACGACGAGAAGCTTGCTTACTATGCCTTCTCCCTCGCCCATGCGCACGCGGTGGCTCGCAGCACGAGGAGAAACTTTTGCTTACAAGCGGTGGACATGCAGCAGTTCATTTGGTGTCAGATTGCCAGAAGTATATACTGTAGTACCATCATCATTGTTCGACTTCCGGAAGAGGCGAAGAGCCAAGTGCAAGGTCACCTACTAACCTTTAGTACAGTACTATAGCCAAATCTGGTCCACCTTTTTAGAGCATGGTTAATTAATATAGGCGGCTCTTGCAGTGGGACATCATTTAGAGCAAGTACTCTCTCCATTTCTTTTCTTTCATTCGTAGGAACTTAAAACACAGGAATAGGAAAAATAAAGGATTGGAGTGGCATGTCCACTTGAATCCCATAGCATTAGCACAGTGTTCCCCTAAAAAAAACCATAGTGTTTGACACAGGAAAAACAAAGGAAGTGAAAAAAAAGTAGGAGTGGATGCTAGATTGCCAATTAACATATGATTTCATAGGAAAAAATCCTATAGCATTCTATCCTATGAATCAAACGAGCAATGTAGGAAAATTATGAGGGGGGTCTCTCCAACAGTGTTCCTTGGCTCGCACCTAGCATCACGGGGGTCGAACTTGGAGTCATTCATCTGGTACACGTGGCATCTCAGATCTGGACACAAGGTGACGTACACCGTCAAGGTCCATTAAGGATAATGTTGTCCTCAAAGCCGGATGTACACGGTCAAGGGGGTCAGGGCGGACGCGACCTCACTGCGTCCGCCATTGAAGCGGCGCGCCGGCCGAGGGCGCCGCCCACTACACTCCCAGCTGTACCCGCCTCCTCGCCGCAATCAAACACCTACATTTAAACCCGCGTGGAATGCGAGAAACCCACTCCGGCCACACATGTCCGTTCAGGAGCGGGATGCCGGCCAAGCTCCTCCTTCCACCATTTTCTCCACTCTTTCGGCAGCATCCGACAAATAGTAAGAGCAGTTCTTCGGCATAAAAGCCATCTGGGTGGTCCGCCGAGCTCGGCAGTTACGAGCGATGCAGCTCGCTACTTCATGTACCTCACCTAGCTCATCGGAGCCAGTTGCCACACTAAGCCAGCGCGTGGTTCCGTAGCTGGCCGCTCTAATATAGCTCGAGGAAGAGTGCCGAGTTGCTCCACGCCGGCTTGTCGAGGAGCACGGCGGCACAGGCATCGTCGCTGCCCTCGACGCCGCCGTGTTGTACAGCGCCTCTAGTGCCTGTGACTGGGCCATCCGCTATTGACGCGCGCATAGCCGCGCCATGCAGGCAGAGAAAGAAGCCGCCGCAGATGTCAACGAGGTGGCGCGGCTACGCGGCTACACGGATGTCGACGAGGTGACGGCCAGCACGTCCCCGCCTGCCGCCATCATCAAGGAGAAGTAGAACACGGGAGGCTGCCACCAATTGTATCCCATGAAGGCCACCGTCAGGGCGACGCCCGCGAAAACAGCCGGTGTCTTGCATGATTCTTCTTCAGCTGAATGCTGGAGGAGGACAAAGAGATCGGTCGGCAACCATTTAGATTAGGTATATCTTTGTCGAAAAAAATTTAGATTAGGTATATTAATTCTACCTTTAGCTCCAGACTAGCACAACTTATTTAATGTAAATGTAATGAAATCCGTCATGTTTATATGAAATCCGGCCGTGTTTGCATGAATTTGCGTCCATGTTCGCGCTCTCGGGCGAGCGTTGTCCGTTGCTGGAGTGGGACTACGGACTCCGGTGCAACCTGAACACGGTGGCGTGGTTATTGATTGTGTTTCTTTTTACTGGTACATTAAATGAAAAAAAGATGGCTCCGCGCGTATTCCATTTAAAACGATCGCTACGAAGAGAAAAACAATTACTACTCCACTAGTCCACTTCGGGACTTGCTTGCTAGGGTTGCTCTCTTCTTCTCACTCTCTCACCCTCTCCAGATCTAAACAAGACTGTGGTGTCCACTCTCTTTGTCTCTCTCTCTCTCTTCTCTCCGGTTGACACAGATCCGGCCGAATACCTTCCGCTGGTGGTCGCCGGTGGCGAGGGAGGAAGCCGACGCGCGCCGTCTTCTCTGACCTGGCGCCAGCGTGGGAGGTCCTCCTTACCCTTGCTCCTCGCCGTCGAGTTGGCAGATCCCGCCGCCTGCCTCACCACATCCCACCGACCGGAGGTATAACTTATTTTAGAACCGGCCTTGTTCTAATGGCCCAGCTCCCCACATCGCTGCATCCCTTTTTTTTCATCAAGTTAGGATTGCTCCCCATGTCGCTGCATCCTGCATGGGGATATTCTTCTAGTATTACAAAGCTCCCCATGTAGCTAGCTCCGTCGGCTTGTCGAACACTCGAACACCACCTAATTTTTTTACTATTAGAGGAAAAAAGGTACTGCAGATACTGGCTAACGAACCAATCTCTTGGTTGGAAAGGGAAATAAAGATGCTGGCCTGACCGTTCTCTTGGTCGAAAAAGGACAGAAAGTGGGGGTGTTGGGTCGACAATGCAGCCGAGAATGAGCACGTCTAGATTTCTTGTGGTCACATAGGAAAGGTCACTGACGAGAACAAAAAATGCACAAATCCAGACATGCTTTGCATGTTTGCCGCACTCGGCAACACCTCTGCCTCACCACTTTATGCCTCGGTGGATGTAAAACGTGCTTGTGCCTCCGCTGTCCCTATGCCCTTACTGTTGCTGTTAATCTAACATCACAGGTAAAATGAAACAATGCCACTGTTAATGTGATGTCGCTCTTATGTAATGCTGCTGTCAATCTATTGCCATTGATAAAATGAATCAATGCCACCACCGTTTTATGAAATGCTTCTGTCTTGCTTTATTTCTCATAAAGAGTGTTTTGGGCCATTACACTAAACTCTGACACCAGTAACATAGCTGCATCTCCGTTGAACTGCACAAAATTTAATTGCACAATGGTTGACACGACGATGTGTTTCTCCTTTCCGTATCACCCTTTGTTAGAACGATCGTTCCTGTTAACCATGCACGTACGTACTGATCAAGTGCTACTCCCAATCTGTCATCACAGAGTAATAATGCAATTGTTATGCATGTTAATGTAAGCCACCGTTAATCTAGTGCCAGTGTTGATTTGATGTGATGGCACTTCTTAGTTAATGGCACTTTTTCATACTGTCATTGTAATGCCATTGATAACATATGAGATGCTGCTATTAATCATATGCCGCTGCAAAAAAATGATACTGCTTAAATAACCCTGTTACATATTTGTGCAAACAGGGTTGTCTATCTCCATATGGTGTCTATTTGTGCAAACGGAAGCACAAACCTCAATTTTAGTGGAACCTGCTGTCAGCTGACCTCACGGTGCTCCAGGTATTCCTACATTCATAACTAGGTAGAATGACCAACACAAGATGAAATAAGCTTATTCGTACGTTGACTTGCTGTTTGAAGTGTGGAACGAGCCTGTCATGTGTGGATGAGCAAACAAGCACTACAGCCGCGCCGTCAACGCAAGATAAAAGAGAACGAGTCATTGATGGCCTGGACGGCGAGTAGGGGTCATGCAAACAGTGGTGCATTATTTTAGTGGAACTGCACAAAAAAGATATTGGGGTTAGTCGGACAAATTTTCTACAGCCACACGCAAGGAATTGCGCTCATCGATTGCATAGAATTTCCTCCGTGCCATCATAGGAGATCCCAAGGTGGAAATCAACTAACCACCTATAAAATTATGCATAGTCTTCCTCACGCATGTCAGTATCCCCTTCATCCAGATAATTGTGTTTTGTCATGCCGAGCTATTGATATGTGCTACTGTTTTGCGACACCGTTTAAGTACAACGTTTTCCTATCTTTTCACATTCAGGACAATGAAGATGATTTCAGTGGAACTGCACAAAATGTTTTGATGTTGAGTGATCTCTATTGCCTCCTCTGTTTGCTGCAATGTGTCAGCGTAAATTGCAAGATGAGCCATCAAGCTAGCTATGGAGTTACCAACATGCTCAAAGTGCATGCAACATTGAGCAGAAAGAAGCATGCCCAGGAAATTAATGCGTGCGTAGGGAGGCCCTTTGCTCAGAGAATGATCGATCATTTTTTCTTTTATTGTACACCTTCTCATAGCTTTGTCTTGGTTATAGTCTTGTGAATCATTTAGATGCGTAAATATGCTGAACTTAAGTGCTTGTGAATGTTAGCTAGTATGCATACCGTATCTTGTGAAGCTTAGTTTAGTGTGAATGTTAGCATGTCAACCTTTACAATCTATGTATATTATGGGCATGTTATTTGACCCCTCATTTTGACGCGCTACGACCAGTGTGAGTGTCTGCATGCAGTACACCATCCTCTAATTTGGTGGATGCCAAGCCGGTCCAAAAAGGAGCTATAACTTTTTTTCAAGTTGAAAAATGTTACCGATGAGGAGCCATAATTAAGCTGGAGGCGTCTCTTTTTTTCTTTCGAATGGGCAATAAGCTGGAGAGTGTCTCTAATGGGCTGCCTCTAGTGTTAAGGCTCTCCAGTACGAAACACGGGCAGCCGACTAGGCCGATACAAAAGCCTATCCATCTTAAAGCCCATTTGTTTTTGTTTTTTGCGAGGAAAAGCCCATATTTCTTGAAGAGGGGGCGATCCCAGAAAAACCCTCCTTCCTCCTCGCTTCCACTTATACTGCAGCTCGCTGGACTCTCCTACTTCCATCGTCCCCCAATCCCCCCCGCTCCCCATCTTCCTCACTCGTACAGAAAACCCTCGCTCACCTTCTTCCTCACTCGTACAGAAAACGCTTGCTCCTCTTCTTCCGCTCCTACAGAAAACCCCAGCCCTCCTTCTTCCCCACTCGCACTGCCACTAGGCTCATCTCTGGCTACTCTGCTCAAACCCGTGAGCTCGGCGCGATGCCCGCAAGGAAAATGGAGTCGGCTAGCCCCAGCGCCAACAAGATGAGGCTCCCGCCAGTGCCGACGTCGGTTGTAGACCCCGCACCCGGCAGCGCGGGGAGAAGCGGCAGGCCCCCCACTGGATCTGAGGAACCTGTAGAATACCGGGTGGACCGCATCAGCGATCTCCCAGATGCCATCCTTGGGGGGATCATCTTGCTTCTCCCCACCAAGGATTGCTGCCGCACCCAAGTCCTCTCAACTTGGTGGCGCCCTCTATGACACACCACGCCCCTTTATCTCGACTGTCGTCAGCTATCTGTCGTTCATGATTTTGAACTCCTCAGAGCCATCATCTCCTCCCACCAAGGCTCCGTTCAACTCCTCTGCATCCCGACACGCTACCTGCTGTCCATACCCTTCACGGTGGACGCCTGGCTAACATCCCATGAATTTGAAAAACTCCAGCAGTTTGAGTTCTATCATTACCACGAAAGTTTCATACCACGAACCGAACACCAAGAATTTGTGCCCACACCACCGTTGTCCATCTCGTGGTTTTCCTCCTCTCTCCACACCGCCACCTTCGCCCAGTGCCATCTACCAGACGATCTGGTACAAATGCTTCGACTCCCACTACTAAAAAAACTTTCGCTTGTGGTGGTTTATTTGTCGGAGGCCTCACTGCACAGCATCATCCACTCCAGTTGCCCTGCCCTGGAGCGCTTGCTGATTGTTTTGGGAATAGAAATCCGTATCAGTTGTCTCCAAATAAAGTTGCCTCACCTTAAAAGCATTGGAATTTGTTTTGAAGGACAGCAGCTCATCATCGAAGATGCCCCTTCACTTCAAAGGTTGCTCCTTCATTATTGTTATAAACCTTCGCAAATAACTGTCGTCTCTGCACCCAAACTGGAGACCTTGGGTGTAATTCGTGATCCGTTTAATGATCACAAGTTGGTGTTTGGCTCCACACTTATTCAGGTACCGTATATTATCATCTACACATTTGTAACCATAAGCTGCATTTTTCATTTGTGCGCATAAGTTTTATATCATCTTGGAGTACACTTTGGGTACTAATATTATGTTATATGCTCAATGAAGAGTTCGTCCATGGATAGCCTATCAATGCTGCTGGATTCTGTCAAGATCTTATATATCTGAATGTTTAGTTATGATCTGAACATAATTATTGGCTTGCTGCGATGCTTTCCATGTCTGGAGAATTTATATATAAAGGTGATGATTTCATGCACATTGAAAGCCCGTATATATTGTACTAGAATTAACCGTTCAGCTGTCGCTCTTTCAACATACTCTTTTTTTATACCTTAACTGTTTTCAATCTTCATGTCTACTTAGGCACTAACACATGGAGAAAAACATATAACCAATCGGTGGCATAATAAGCACCAGGATTTTCTCAGTTCTCATGACATTCGTTTGAGGACAATAACGACGGAAGGATATGCATCCAACCAGGCAAACAGAAGCTTTGTCACATTCTTCCTGTTGAATGCGAGGTTACTATTGTCCATGAGCCTTAAGTTTTTCAACAAGAAATTTCTCACGGACGGACATGTTGAACAGCAAAAAAAGAAGTTTCAGGTGGACAAATGGGCTTCTGAATGTGCTCGGCTTCTATTTACAACAACTTGTGGTCATGTTCCAATAAATTTTTTGGCACAGGATGTTGATTTTATGGATCAGACCGATCCATTTGTTTGTGAATGCCAAAAACAGTGGTTGGGTTAGATGTTATTGCCATGTTTAATCTGGGTTTTGTCTAAATTTGATGAACAATTAATCCTTGGGCTTTTGTACCGTTTGTAAGCTTGAGTTACATGTTGTTGCCCTCGTACTCCCCTCCGCCTACCACTACACTGCCGCATCTTCCATGGCTCCTGTTCGTTCCTGTCCGAGGCCTCACCGTCGTTCTCCTCCTTGGTTCGCTTGCTGTGCCCGCCGCCGTCGGGCGTTGTCAACATGTTCAATAACTGAGAGGAATCAGGAGATGACTGTACGTGGAGAGGCTGACAGTAGGGACCCACCAGGGTCATGGCATTACGCAAGCAGGTGCCTCATTATTACAAGCCAAAAAAAATACTTCCTCCTAATTGTTTGACATCTAGGTCCCACGCCATTGTCAATGTAGTCAATAAAAGAGAAAATTACACAACAAGCGGCTAACACCAGGGACCCAACAGCTCGCCCAGTTGTTTTTTAGTTTTAGAGACGGAGCTCAACTGCGCGCTGTGCGGGGGCTGTGGCCCGTCTAGCCCACACTTTTATTTAAGCACATGACGAGCCCAGTTGATATCTTTTTTCTTTCTGAAAATGGCTAGCCCAGTTCCATTTTTTTGGAGAATACCCAACCGAGGCCTACTTGCTTTTCTTAGCCTTGCTAGGCTACAAATCTTTCAAGACGAGGAGGGATGTATTAGGCTTCCCCAGAAAATGGGCTATAAGTAGTAAGAAATGGGTTGTAATTTTTGAAACCAAAGCGAACCGGCGATTACATTCAAATTTCGTTTTTTCTGGATTTTAATATTTTAAATTTCATTCATTTTTTTGCGGAGAAAATTTCTTTGTATTTTATTTTGATATATTTTTTTTAAAATTATTTTTAACGTGACTCAAAATTTCGTGATTAAAAGAGTTCAGACCCCACCGATTGTCTATAATGCTAATAAAAAGAATATGAGCTTCAAAATATCCTTAAGAATTAGAAAATGGGCTGTAAATTATTGAAAATAATGGCAAATGGGCTGTATGCTGTTTTCCACAGATTCGGAGGCTGACTTGTGGGCCTACTAGGTTGACGATGACGCTGTCCTAATTTTTTTTTATGCGTACACAAGGCTTTGTCAACTTAGTCAACACAGAGCAGTGACTTTTGGATGTCCATCCAACGGCCGTCGTACTTCTTCAATCTTTGATCTTCCTACTCCAGCTGCCCAAAACAGCGCCGGCGGGACTGCCTGCTCCCTCGTCCCGTGGCTGGCTGTGCTGCCGCCAGGCCATCCCTCTACCCACCCGCACCTCCTGTTATTTTCCGGCAACGTCAGCCTCACCCCGCAGCCGACCAGTCAGCCCTCGTACTTGTAGGAGATATGCCCTAGAGGCAGTAATAACAGTTATTTTGTATCTCCTGGTTTGTAATGAAAGTTTATGTTCCATGCTATAACTACTGTGGCTCCCGAGCCCGTATATCCATAAAGGCTATGAGGAAAACCCATGTGCACGTGTGGGATAATAAATGGTGAAATGTATTCCTGGTCATGCCTCTAAGACTAGCTCAAGTATTGCCTGATGATTATGTTTTCCTGATCATGGGCATGTCTATGCCAGCAATTTTGAGGGCACAATTGTTGGTAGAACACTTGTGTTGAATCGACCCAATTTGATGTTATGCTATGAGATACGTTCGTCACAAGTTAATGGTTTATCACACAGAGAAGTTAATGTTTGCTTAATTCCTTAGACCATGAGAGTATCGAGTTCCTTCGTACTTGCTTCGTGAACTTTGGGGTTTGTTAAACGTCATCCGTAACTAGGTGGCTATTACGGCAGCTTTCGGGTTCACGGAAAAGTATGGCAAGTAACGAGATAGCTCAAGATTGGGATTTGCTCCTCTGACGATGGAGAGATATACTCGGGCCCTCTCGGCGTAACGGTATCCATCATCATCTGGCCAGACACCTTGTGATTTGATCACTCGGATGCCGGAACACAGAAACGAGAAAAGAGAACAAAACTGGTAATGAGGTAACTTGCATAGTGGACAAATTGTTGTTCCACGGGGATGAAATAAATCTCACCTCGGGTGTTTGTGACATATCGCGAAGCAATAGGAATAGCACACGGCAACTGGAGGTTCAATCAGATATTCATTCGTGTGGGTATAGGGGTCAATATGGGTGTCCACGGCTCCGATGTTGATCATTGATCGGAAGGGGTTCCGGGTCATGTCTATACTTCACCGAACCTATAGGTGTCGGTGCCAAAACCGGCGGATCTCGGGTAGGAGGTCCCGAACTATGTGTCTAAGGTCGATGGTAACAGGAGACGGGGGACACGATGTTTACCCAGGTTTGGGCCCTCTCTATGGAGGTAATACCCTACGTCCTGCTTGATTGATCTTGATGAATATGAGTATTACAAGAGTTGATCTACCACGAGATCGTAATGGCTAAAACCCTAGAAGTCTAACCTGTCTGATTATGATTGCCCCTACAGACTAAAACCCTCCGGTTTATATAGACACCGGAGGAGACTAGGGTTTGTACAAAGTCGGTTACAGAGAAAGGAATCTTCATATCGAACGCCAAGCTTGCCATCCACGCCAAGGAGAGTCCCATCTGGACACGGGAGAGAGTCTTCTGTCTTGTATCTTCATGGCCCATCAGTCTGGCCCACGTCACGTAGCCCGGACGCTTGAGGACCCCTAAATCCAGGACTCCCTTAGTAGCCTCCGAACCAGGCTTTCAATGACGATGTGTCCGGAGCGTAGATTTTCTTCGGCATTGCAAGGCGGGTTCCTCCTCCGATTACTTCGAAGTTCCTGACTTAAGGAGCTGTATTCGGCCTTCCATTTAATGTCGTGCTCATCGGCTTCCACGCCTTCATGACTTCAGTTTCCACGTGTCGAGCGAATATGAGAGGTCGGAGTATCTTTGCACATAACTCCCTGACCATGTAAGAAAGGCATCTATTCAAAGAGATTGGATCTTCAGATCCATTCCACGTCAAGCGGGAAATCCTCGAAGCTTGCTAGGAGAAACCATTCCACCATGGCTAGTGCTCCCAGTTCTTCCACCCGCCCCCACGGCTCCAAAAAAGGCGATTGGGAAAGATGTTCTGTATCCCATGATCAGCTGGTGATACTCCAAACACAAGGACTTCTTCCCCCTGCGGATCTGGTCCCTGTTCGAGCAGGTTTGACTTCCTTCTCAGGCGAAGTTCTGGCGGAAAATTTCCCCAATCCAACCAGGGGGGAGCGGGTGTGCTTCATTTCTTATTTACTAAGAGGCGTTGGGTTTCCAATCCACCCTTTCCTCCGAGGACTCCTGGACTACTATGGCCTCCAACTGCACAACCTCACGCCGGCCTCTATCTTGCACATCGCGGGTTTTGTTGCCCTTTGCGAGCTTTTCCTGGGCTGTGAAGCCCACTTTGATTTATGGAGAAAACTATTCTGCCTCATCCCTCGTACCCAAGAGGGATCCATATTCGAGGTGGGTGGCGCCGAAGTATGGCGCATAGCCGGGACCGGATACCTATCCGGTACACCAAAGAAGGCATCCGAGGAGTGGCCCTCAGAGTGGTTTTATATTGAGGACGTCGCTCTCCCTGACCCAATCCGAATGGGTCTACCTGAATTTTCTAGCGCTCCTTTGAAGAAACGCCACAGCTGGCGCCCTGGGAGCCTCGAGGAGGAAGATAGTGCAGAAATCCATCAATTAATGAGCAAGATAAAGAAGCTCGCCCAGTCCGGATTATCAATAATCGAGGTAATGGCGATCTCCATAGTACGGGGTGTCCAGCCACTCCAATTTAGAGGGCTCCCTATGTGGCACTACAATGGGGAAGATGACGCCTCACGCTGTGGCCGGAAAGGTCCGGACACCCCCGCCGCTCTGGCCAAAATATTGGCCGATCTGTACAAAGGGGAGAAAGAGGAATTTATTCGTCTTAAATGCCGAGAGGGATTTTCCATGTACAATCCTCCTAGCTGGGTGAGTTTTAATCCCACCACCATACTCAATCCTTTCCATGAGTCACTTTTGACTGATACTAACCCGTCCATTTGTAACAGGAATGGCGAAAGGCCGTCACAGGGATCTACAACCCCGCTCCACAGCCGGAGGACCATAACCGGGATCTTGACCCCGGATTCGAGGAGGATCCGGACATATTTGTGAAGCTAGAGGAGGGAGTATTTTACCAGGCGAGCTACGATGGCACAGAAGTGGCCATTATAGCAGACTATCCCGGCCTCCTTCCTGCCTCACACGTAAGTAATCAGGAGACCTCTCCTCCGAAAGAGCTTCCTTATTCTACCTCACCCACCACACTATCTCGTGTTCCAAAGGGGAGGCGCTCGGCGCGCCATGTTACACCAGAGGCGACTCAAAAGAGAGCAGCGCATGCATCGGGCAAGCCTTCGAAGAGGAAGGCAAACGAAGTCACGACCGAGCCATCGTCAAAGAGGTACGGCTTCGTAAATATGCCCCTTGGAAGTCACATCCAACTGTGATATTGCCTGTTTGTGTCTCATCAGGAAGAGCGTTCGCCGGACTATGTCCGGAGGTCCTGTAGGACACGCTCCCAACAGCCAGGCCCCAGAACCTGCCATAAGGACAAGGGCCGGTATGGGAGTGATGTCGGATTGTCCTTTGACAGAGGATTCGGATGATGTATCCGTCACAAACTCAGAAGTGGAGAGCGCCAAGAATCATCGGCGCCGGGGGGACGCTCTTCGCGACCCCGGCTTTACAAAAGAGGCATTTAATGCCTTCAGCCCGGCTGATGCATACATCTGAGCTGCTCGAGACGAGCTTACCAGAGCCACAGAGCAGCATTTGAAAGATATGCGGGTAAGTTCACATCGTACAAACCTGATAACTATATACTAGTAGCCCTCGAGACTTGAAGCAGTTGATACAACTGATTTAAGGATCATTGTATAACCAGGTTCTTACAGAGAAGAACAACCTACTATCTCAAGAACTGGAAAAGTGTCGGACTCAGCTAACTGCTGCCACCGCCGAATTGGAGAAATCCAAGAAGGCGTCACCTGGTAATGTTCCCCTCCATCGAGAAAATATAATGATATACCAGCAATGCTAACAGTGTTGCATATATCATGGCAGGATCGTCAGATCCGCTGAAGGAGGCACTTGAAATCGCGCAAGCGGATAAACAAGAAGCCAAAAGGCTACTGGCCGCGGGCGAACGTGTGCTGACACGGGTCAGGGAGGATAAAAACAAGCTGCAGGATTCCAACACCCTGCTGGGCGAAGAACTGAAAGATGTGCGAGCCCAGCTAGCTGACTCCGTGAAGGAAAATAAGACGCTACGAGGCGGCATATTCAGTATGCTTTCAAACTTACCACCGTGTAATTCGGTGAGGAAAGGAACTGATAGATTTATGTCTGCAGGTATGCTGACCGGCCGTCCCGAAGAGGAAATGTCCGGATCTTCAGGCGATCTGCTACAAGAGCTGTCGCAAATGCACGAGCGAGCTCGACAGGCAATGCGGAGAGTTGCCAAGGCCTTGTGGCCATCCGCCTCCCCTCCAGGAAGTATGGAGGAACTTGTGCAGCTATTTAAAGGAGCGAGAAGGCGCTTCCATTTATGGAAGATATCGGCCTGCCGAGAAGGTGCGCGAGATGCCTGGGCCATGGTGAAAACACGGTATACCAAGCTTGATCCGAATCATATGGCTCGGGTCGGACCTCGAGGATCAGACGGAAAAGAGGTTCCAATTAGTTTAGTATATGACCAAGTAAAGGTAGCCGCCGAATTATCCCAACAGGATTGTAAGCTAGACAGCCTGTGGGATGGCATAGAGGAAGAAATTTTTGAGTCTAAGTGACTATGTGCTTCGATTGACAAATTTGTCCCTAGCCGGATTGTAAAACGATTGTCATGGCGGACATTTTCGCTTCTACCTCCGAACCTGAAGGTGCGGAGTGTTTCCGAATACCAGCACGATAATATAAACCGGGGTATGTGTGGAAACCAGGCGTAGGGGTCATAGTTGCTTGAACAGACAAGTTGTATCCGGCTAGCTATTTATATTACATGTGATTGTAAGAAACATCTTCCAGAGAGAATAGTTCCATTAAGGGTTCCTTTCCCTGGGTGAACATGCGTTAATGTTCATGTCCGAACTGTGATTAAAAAATCGCAGTATACATAGCATCTGGGGGTTCATAATGTAATGAGTGAAAAAACATCTTTAGTCCGCCGACCGAATATTCCCTTAAGAACGCTAGCTTTCGGCTTCACCCAGTCAGAGGTACACATCCGGATGGCCCGGCAGTAACAATTACAGAGGTGCTCCCTTTATGCCCTAGCCGAACTAACGGGAACATAGGGCATAAGCACAGGAGCCAAGCAACCCAGCTTGGCCAAAACTTAAGTCATAACGATGCATATACTGGTGAAGAAAAGGTACATATGAGGAAAAGACACATATGTGGTGAGCTTGATGCTCGGAAAATAATAATAATAAGCTTCTATACAAGAAGCCCCCAGGTATTATGGACATACATATTAAGGATGTGTACGTCATAGGTGCGCGGTCTAGCACCATAAGAGCTTAAAGCTAAAAAAACAAAAGAGAGGAAAAAAAGGTAATGGACAAAAAGGGAGAAGAAGACGAACAAAGAGTCCGGCTCTAGGCGTAGAATCTTTGGAGTCTGGCGGCGTTCCATGGGTTCGGCTCCAAGCGATTGTGTGATACATCACGCAGTCGGTACGCTCCTCCAGTGAGAACTTCGTCAATGATGAAGGGACCCTCCCATTTGGGCTTGAGTTTGTCCTTTTTCTTCTCTGGCAAGCGTAGAACGAGTTCGCCAATATTATAAGTCTTGGCCCGCACTTCTCTGCTGTGATATCTGCGAGCCTGTTGTTGATACAATGCAGAATGGGCCTTTGCAACATCGCGCTCCTCTTCCAGGGCGTCTAAGCTGTCCTGCCGATCAAGCTCGGCCTCTCTCTCTTCATACATGCGCACTCGTGGGGAGTCATGCATAATGTTGCAGGGCAACACGGCCTCTGCACCGTACACCATGAAGAACGGTGTGTATCCGGTAGTGCGGTTGGGCGTGGTCCGCAGCCCCCAGAGTACGGAGTCGAGCTCCTCAACCCAGTGCTTGTCTGATTCTTTCAAAGACCGCACTAGTCTGGGCTTAATGCCGCTCATAATAAGACCATTGGCTTGTTCGACTTGACCATTTGTTTGCAGGTGATAAACGGAGGCATAATCAAGCTTGATGCCCAGGTTAGCGCACCAAGTTTTCACCTCATCGGCTGTAAAGTTAGAGCCGTTGTCTGTGATAATGTTGTGTGGAACACCATAACGGTGTACGACACCGGATATAAAGTCTATCACTGGTCTGGCTTCGGCCGTTTTAACCGGTTTGGCCTCAATCCACTTAGTGAATTTATCTACCATGACCAGCAGATATTTTTTCTTGTGGCTTCCCCCTTTAAGGGGTCCGACCATATCAAGCCCCCAGACCGCGAAAGGCCATGTAATGGGGATTGTTTGTAGCGCAGTAGGTGGCATATGGCTTTGATTAGCGAAAAGCTGGCATCCGACACAACGTTGGATAAGGTCCTGTGCATCTGCTCGGGCCGTAGGCCAAAAGAAACCTGTACGGAAGGCTTTACTCACAAGGGCCCGAGCCGCGGCGTGGTGACCGCCAAGGCCAGCATGGATTTCGGCCAGGAGCTGCCGCCCCTCTTCTTCAGAGATACATCTTTGAAGGACTCCGGTAGCGCTTTTCTTGTAGAGCTCACTGTCATGGACCTTGTAGGTTTTCGAGCGCCGGACAATGCAGCGAGCCTCGTTAGGATCCTCAGGGAGCTCTTGCCTATTAAGGTAGGCCAAGAAGGGTTCGGTCCATGGGGCAATTACTGCCATTATGAGATGGGCCGATGGTGTTGCTTCGGTGGCTGAGCCCCCGATGATATCGGTATTGTGCTCGGACTCAGGGGGTATGATCGGGTCCGGGCTAGTGTTGCCGCTTTCATCTTGCCACACCACGAATGGCTTGAAGAGCCGTTCCAAAAAGATGTTAGGCGGGACGGGGTCGCGCTTAGCTCGCATGCGAGCAAGGACATCCGCCGCTTGATTACTTTCTCGAGTCACATGATGAAACTCGAGTCCCTCGAACCGGGCTGATATTTTGAGTACGGCATTACGATAGGCTGCCATTTTTGGATCTTTTGCATCGAAGTCTCCGTTTATTTGGGATATTGCGAGATTTGAATCCCCGCGCACCTCCAGACGTTGAATGCCCATGGAGACGGCCATCCGAAGACCATGCAGTAAGGCCTCATATTCGGCTGCATTATTGGAGTCTGTATATAAGATTTGGAGTACGTACTGGATTGTGTCTCCCGTTGGGGATGTTAAGACGACGCCCGCTCCCAAACCGGCCAGCATCTTAGAGCCATCAAAGTACATGACCCAGTTGGAATATGTGCCGTACTCTTTAGGGAGTTCGGTCTCTGTCCATTCGGCGATGAAGTCAGCCAACACTTGTGATTTAATGGCTCGGCGCGGTTTATACGTTATGTCGAAGGGCAGGAGCTCAATGGCCCATTTGGCAATCCGGCCCATAGCATCGCGGTTGTTTATTATGTCACACGCTTAAGGGTCATCTATCTGCTGAATACTAGACAGGGAGTCTGAGAAAAAGTTTTCGAAAAGGGTTTTCGGAGACAGCGGAAAAGTTCCGAAGAGAGAGGTCACCGAATGAGTTTCGATGAAACTGAAAAAGTTGTTTCGGGGTATACCATTAAGTTAAAATAGTTTTGGCACATGCCTGATAATTCTTGGAGGCTGCCAGAATCATTCTGGAAACTTTCTGGAATTTTCAGGGATGAAAACCGTGAATGTTTCGGAGCTGTCGGAACCGCTTGAGTTGCTTTTCGTAGATGAAAATCACTAATCTGGAATTGTTGCAGAACGCGTTGAAAATTATTTTAGTGGGTACTGGAATTGTTCTAAGCCCACATAAATATTTTCAGTTCAAACGGACGCTGAAAAATGTCATCATGAATAGTGAAAGTGCTTTTTGGGATATTTTTTTGGAAAGCCACCTTTTAGGGCTTTTGCTAAAGGCTTCTAGAAGGGCTTGGGGGGCCATCAGAGCACCTCATGGGGGCCCCCAACGGGGTGGCCAGCCAAGCATGGTGGAGCTCCTTGGAGCTCCACATGGCATCCCATTTTACCCTTAACTCCCTCATGTGTGACCTAATGCATGGGGTTTTTGCTAAATTGTGGAGGCACACTACCCATTGGTTTTCGTATAAATAGGAGGTGAGGGGGCTGCCATCTCTTCATCCCTTGCTCTCATACACATGCTATGCTTTGCTAGCTCTCTCTCTCCCTCCCACGAAAAGAGTTTTTCGTAGAGCCGAAAGGCTGTCTAGGTTCCGGCAGGAACTAGTTCTGGACGGCGAAGCCCTGCCGGATAGCTGACACCATATGTGTGCAACCCCGTAGAGAGATCGTAGTTTCGATCTTTTTCCCGAAGGGCTGTCCGAGTCTCCGTTCGAGTTTCGAGGGTCCTCCCGAATGGCTGTCCGCGACATCGTCCGGGGGACTGTCCGACCGCCTCCCGAAGGGCTGTCCGGCGAGGGAGTACATCCTAGCGATTGGGAGGATGTAAATCCTAGCTGCGGGGATCTGCACCGACGATCTCCACCGACTCTTCTTCCGCTGCACTTCGAGTCGGTACGGATCAGATCAAACCTTGTATGCAGTCTCCATAGTGGTCCTGGGCGTGCTCGCTATACCGAAATTTTTTATTTTCTGTCGCGTTCCCCTACAGTGGCATCAAGAGCCGAGCTATGCGTAGATGCAGGTTACGATCTAGAATACATGGAGATGTATGGGTATTGCATAATATAATTTTGGTGTAGATGAGATCTATTGCTGAAAATTATTTATGCGGGTGGCAGATGAAATCTGTTACCCGATGTTCTTGTTACTTCCCTAGAATTTGCATATTTCTGATCCTGAAACGTCATGGTGGAATTTCACAAAGTTCTAGCAATCCGCAATCCTGATTGATCAACGAAGTGCTATCAGTTCTTTGGGTTCCACCATAGTTAAAGGAAAGATGAAATTTCACAGATGAAAGGGCAATGCAGATATGATCTGCACGGGGGTCATACGTATGACGAAGTTTAGTATGGGGCTCGAGATTTTATTACCTCGTGTTTCATACACCCTGGAAAGTTAATCTAGCGACTTGAATAATCATACTTGATGATAAACATTGGTAACTGCGGTTTGAGTCAAAACCTTAGAAGCCACGTAAAATAAAATTTTGCATAAACCGATTAGAGGCGTCTAACTTGGTTTTGCAGGATGGTTTGCATGTGATGTTGTATAGCAATGCTCATATTCAATTTGATTATGTATGAGATGACTATATGATGTAATTAACATGACCTGCGTGTCATGATTCGGCATGATGGCTGGAGCCATATGATTGCACTTTAATGGCCTGCGTGTCAACCTTAAGTAATGCATTTAATTCTATCCGCTATGGAGATGGCGATTTTATCTGGTGCATCGACAAGGTGGTGGCAATCTTCGCGAAGGTGAACACCGATGCGAATGCCGAAGACAAAGAAATGAAAGACTTCTCTGTCAGAAAGGGCTATACCATATCATGCTATTTTCAATTGCCTGAGATGTTTATCCCTTCTGATGCACCCTTCTTGATTGCGCGGTAGTCGCTTTTTATTAGGGTGATCTCTCACTTAAAATATCAAAGTAGTTAGTGTTCACCCAAGTGTAGCACCGTTTGAAATTCGTATCTTTTCGGGGTGCGCCATGTACACATGAGCACGAACGAATCAAGAGGAATGAGGTGGGTGAGGTCAGACCTCGCAGCAAGATCACTTGGTTGTCTTTGACGTTTAGGCAGGAGAGTCCTGAGCTCGGAACACACCCATCGAAAGATGAACAAGAATCACATAGAGATGTGATCGGCAAGTTGGCCTACCGATTGAAATTCATGTCATCAGTGATGAACCCGTCAATTGCATCGAATTGAAATACGGATCTTGAATCACTCACAATCAATTATGAGAGTTATTGATTTGAGTGGGAGCGCACTTTAGAATAAAATTGTTTATTCACTAGTGCATTTTCATTATAAACAAAGCCTAAGTGAAACCTGTGTTTTCCGTTGTAGATCAAATGGCTCGCAACACCGCGTTCAACTTAGGCCCGATGTTAGAGAGAGAGAAGTTAGCTGCGACTGGAAACAACTATGCGGACTGGGTCTGGAACCTGAGGATTGTCCTCAGGAGTGCTAAGAAATTGTATGTGCTTGAAATTGCTCTTCCAGCTAAACCGGCGGCAGATACCCCGGAAGATTTACAAAATGTCTGGGCCACTAAGGATGATGATCACAACTTAGTGCAGTGCCCCATGCTAGCTTTCATGAGTGCGGAGCTTCAAAAACGTTTTGAATTCCATAAACCCCGTGATATGATCCGGGAATTGGATGCACTGTACAAGGAAACCGCAAAGTCTGAACGATTTGATATCATGAAGGCTTTGATGGATTGCAAGATGGCTGAGGGTAGTTCAGTTGGCGAACACGTGGTCAAAATGATTGGCTATTCTGAAAGGCTTAAAACCCTGGAATTTCCACCTCCACCTAGCCATATGATGGACATGTTGCTTTCTTCACTCCCCCCGTCTTACGACGGTTTTGTCTTGAACTACAACATGAGTGGGATGGAGAAGGAACCGGAAGAGGTGCTCGCCATGCTGAAAACTGCAGAAGGAGGACTGCGGAAAAATCGCAAGCAAGTGTTGCTTGTGAATAAAACCGCCAGTTTCAAAAAGAAGAAAGGCAAGCCAAAGAAGGGCAAGGGCGCCGATAAGACCGGCTCCCAAAGCAACTCTAAGGGTGGAGCCAAGAATGAAACTGAGTGCTTCTACTGCAAGGGCACAGGACACTGGAAGAGAAACTGCAAGAAGTATCTGGAAGATAAGAAGTCTGGGAAAATCGGAAAAGGTGTAATTATTATACAAGTTAATGTCATTGACGTTTTGCTTGCTAGCGAAAATTCTAAGTCTTGGGTATTTGATACTGGATCGGTTGCTCACATTTGCAACTCGATACAGGGACTTCAGAAGGTGCGCAGGTTGGCAAAGAATGAGGTCATGATGCGGGTCAGGAACGGCGCTGGGATCGCTGCTCAAGCCGTTGGCATTATGCCTCTACGTCTCCCTTCGGGATTTATTTTGGAACTTAGTAACTGTTATTTTGTTCTAGAATTGTGTAGAAATATTATCTCCGGATCATGTTTAGTGCACGATGGGTATTCGTACAAGTCTGAGAACAATGGTTGTTCACTTTATTGTAAGGATATGTTTTATGGATTTGCACCCATTGTTGGGGGCCTTTTCATACTAAATCTTGAATGTGGAAATGATGTCTTTAACCTGAATGCTAAACACCTTAAGAAGGCTGATACCACCACCACTTACTTGTGGCACTGTCGACTTGGCCACATCGGAAAGAAACGCATGCAATGACTCCAGTCAGATGGAGTTTTACCGTCCTTTGATTTTGAATCATTTGACACATGTGAAGCTTGCTTGATGGGGAAAATGACCAAGACGCCGTTCACGGGTCATCCTGAATGGGCGAGTGAATTATTGGAAATAATACATAGTGATGTATGTGGTCCGATGAACACAGCCGCACGGGGTGGGTATTTCTACTTCGTGACTTTTACTGATGATTTAAGTTCGTATGGCTATATCTACTTAATGAAGCATAAGTCGAAAACCTTTGAAATGTTCAAAGAATTTTAGAATGAGGTAGAAAATCATCGTGACAAAAAGATTAAGTTTCTACGGTCTGATCATGGAGGCGAATATCTTAGTCATGAGTTTGGCCAACATCTGAGTGACCGTGGAATAGTTTCACAGCTTACGCCTCCCGAAACTCCACAGAGAAACAGAGTATCGGAACAACGTAACCGAACCTTGTTGGACATGGTAAGGTCGATGATGTCTCTTACAAATCTTCCAATATCTTTTTGGGGTCATGCACTGAAAACTGCCGCTCACACACTTAACAGAGCACCGTCTAAATCAGTTGAGACGACACCATATGAGTTATGGAACGGGAAGAAACCTGGTTTGTCGCATCTCAGGATTTGGGGTTGTGAGGTATACATAAAACGTTTACAACCTACCAAACTTGATCCCAGATCAGACAAATGTTACTTTGTAGGTTATCCCAAGGAAACAATTGGGTATTCATTCTACCACCCGTCCGATAACAAAGTGTTTGTTGCCAGAAATGGACAATTTCTTGAGAAAGAGTTTCTCACCAAAGAAATAAGTGGGAGGACAGTACAACTTAATGAGATTAGTGAATCTTCAGCAACCATTGATAAGGCTAAGGAACCGGAAGAAATTCCGCTAATTATCCCTACAACTGAGCCGAAAGTTATCGCATGTGATGCGGAGACTTCAGACAATGTTGTAACTGAACCGCGCAGATCAGGTAGGGCTATCCAGCCACCTGAATGGTTTCATAACGAAATCTTCATTCTTGAAGACGATGAACCTGCGCACTACAAGGAAGCGATGGCGGGGCCCAGCTCAAAAGAATGGCACAAGGCCAAGAGATCCGAAATGGAATCCATGTACGAAAACCAAGTTTGGAACTTGGAAGAACTTCCAGAAGGCGTTAAGCCGATTGGTTGTAAATGGATTTTCGAAAGAAAGACGGACGCGGATGGTAACATTACTATCCACAAAGCTAGACTTGTCGCAAAAGGGTTCACGCAAGTTCCAGGAGTGGACTACGATGAGACTTTCTCGCCCGTAGCTATGCTTAGGTCTGTTCGGATATTACTAGCAATTGCTGCTTATTTCGATTATGAAATATGACAGATGGATGTCAAAACGGCTTTCCTAAATGGAAACCTCAAAGAGGATGTATACATGATACAGCCAGAAGGTTTTGTCATTCATAAGGATGCTGGAAAGGTATGCAAACTTCAGAAAGCCATTTATGGTCTGAAGCAAGCGTCAAGGAGCTGGAACATTCGTTTTGATGAAGTGGTCAAAGAGTTTGGCTTCATCAGGAATGACGAAGAATCTTGTGTTTACAAGAAGTTTAGTGGGAGCGCAAAAGCATTTCTAATCTTATATGTGGATGACATATTGTTGATTGGAAATGACGTGAGTTTTCTTAGTGAAATAAAAGACTCATTGAAGAAAAGGTTTTCAATGAAAGACTTAGGCGAAGTGGCATATGTATTGGGCATCAGGATCTATAGAGATAGATCACAACGCCTGATAGGGCTTAGCCAAAGCACGTACATTGACAAGGTGTTGAAAAGGTTCAACATGGAGAACTCCAAGAAAGGCCTACTCCCCATGTCACCTGGCACAGTGCTTTGCAAGAATCAGTGTCCTCGGACCCTCGATGAGCGAGTACAAATGAATGATGTTCCATATGCTTCGGCAGTTGGTTCTATTATGTATGCCATGCTATGTACAAGACCAGATGTTTCCTATGCGCTAAGTGTTAGCAGCCGGTACCAAAGTGATCCAGGATTGGAACACTGGGCAGCAGTCAAGGGTATTCTTAAGTACCTCAGAAGGACCAAGGATTTACTCCTTGTGTACGGAGGTGATGAAGAGCTCATTGTAAGTGGTTACACTGATGCAGGCTTCATGACTGACCCAGATGACTTCAAATCTCAATCAGGCTATGTTTTCATATTGAACGGTGGCGCAGTTGATTGGAAAAGTTCCAAACAGAAGACTGTGGCGGATTCTACGGCGGAGGCGGAGTATGTTGCCGCTTTAGAAGCCTCCAACGAGGCAGTATGGATCAAGCAATTTCTTGAAGACCTTGGTGTGGTTCCTAGTGCCAAGGACCCGGTGGAGATCTATTGTGATAATAGTGGCGCCGTGGCTCAGGCAAGGGAGCCAAGTTCGCACCATAAGACAAGACATATTCAACGCAAATATAAACTCATTCGACATCATGTCGAAGAGGGTTTAGTGAAAGTACGTAAAGTTCACATGGATCTGAATGTGTCAGACCCAATGACAAAGCCTCTACCACGAGCAAAGCATGAGCAGCACCGAATAGCCATTGGTGTTAGGGAAGCCATGTAACTGGATTATGACTCTAGTGCAAGCGGGAGTCTGTCGGAGATATGCCCTAGAGGCAGTAATAACAGTTATTTTGTATCTCCTGGTTTGTAATGAAAGTTTATGTTCCATGCTATAATGCTGCGGCTCCCGAGCCCGTATATCCATAAAGGCTCTGAGGAAAACCCATGTGCACGTGTGGGATAATAAACGGTGAAATGTATTCCTGGTCATGCCTCTAAGACTAGCTCAAGTATTGCATGATGATTATATTTTTCCTGATCATGGGCATGTCTATGCCAGCAATTTTGAGGGCACAATTGTTGGTAGAACACTTGTGTTGAATCGACCCAATTTGATGTTATGCTATGAGATACGTTCGTCACAAGTTAATGGTTTATCACACAGAGAAGTTAATGTTTGCTTAATTCCTTAGACCATGAGAGTATCGAGTTCCTTCGTACTTGCTTCGTGAACTTTGGGGTTTGTTAAACGTCATCCGTAACTGGGTGGCTATTATGGCGGCTTTCGGGTTCACGGAAAAGTATGGCAAGTAACGAGATAGCTCAAGATTGGGATTTGCTCCTCCGACGATGGAGCGATATACTCGGGCGCTCTCAGTGTAACGGTATCCATCATCGTCTGGCCAGACACCTTGTGATTTCATCACTGGGATGCCAGAACACAGAAACGAGAAAAGAGAACAAAACCGGTAACGAGGTAACTTGCATAGTGGACAAATCGTTGTTCCACGGGGATGAAATAAATCTCACCTCGGGTGTTTGTGACATATCGCGAAGCAACAGGAATAGCACACGACAACTGGAGGTTCAATCGGATATTCATTCATGTGGGTATAGGGGTCAATATGGGTGTCCACGGCTCCGATGTTGATCATTGATTGGAAGGGGTTCCGGGTCATGTCTATACTTCACTGAACCTATAGGGTCACACGCTTAAGGGTCATCTATCTGCTGAATACTAGACAGGGAGTCTGAGAGAAAGTTTTCGAAAAGGGTTTTCGGAGACAGAGGAAAAGTTCCGAAGAGAGAGGTCACCGGATGAGTTTCGGTGAAACCAAAAAAGTTGTTTCGGGGTATACCATTAAGTCAAAATAGTTTCGGCACATGCCTGATAATTCTTGGAGGCTACCAGAATCATTCTGGAAACTTTCTGGAATTTTCAGGGATGAAAACCGGAAATGTTTCGGAGCTGCCGGAACCGCTTCAGATGCTTTTCACAGATGAAAATCACTAATTTGGAATTGTTCCAGAATGCGTTGAAAATTATATTAGTGGGTACTGGAATTGTTCTAAGCCCACATAAATATTTTCAGTTCGAACGGACGCTGAAAAATGTCGTCGTGAATAGTGAAAGTGCTTTTTGCGATATTTTTTGGAAAGCCACCTTTTAGGGCTTTTGCTAAAGGCTTCTAGAAGGGCTTGGGGGGCCATGAGACCACCTCATGGGGGGCCCCCAAGGGGGTGGCTGGCCAAGCATGGTGGAGCTCCTTGGAGCTCCACATGGCATCCCATTTTACCCTTAACTCCCTCATGTGTGACCTAATGCATGGGGTTTTTGGTAAATTGTGGAGGCACACTACCCATTGGGTTTCCTATAAATAGGAGGTGAGGGGGCTGCCATCTCTTCATCCCTTGCTCTCATACACATGCTATGCTTTGCTAGCTCTCTCTCTCCCTCCCACGAAAATAGTTTTTCATAGAGCCGAAAGGCTGTCTGGGTTCCGGCAGGAACTAGTTCTGGACGGCGAAGCCCTGCCGGATAGCTGACACCGTATGTGTGCAACCCTGTAGAGAGATCGTAGTTTCGATCCTTTGCCCGAAGGGCTGTCCGTGTCTCCGTTCGAGTTTCGAGGGTCCTCCCGAAGGGCTGTCCGCGACATTGTCTGGGGGACTGTCCGACCGCCTCCCGAAGGGCTGTCCGGCGAGGGATTACATCCTCGCGGTTGGGAGGTTTTAAATCCTAGCTACGGGGATCTGCACCGACAATCTCCACCGACTCTTCTTCCGCTGTGCTTCGAGTCGGTACGGATCAGATCAAACCTTGTATGCAGTCTCCATAGTGGTCCTGGGCGTGCTCGCTATACCAATTTTTTTTATTTTCTGTCGCGTTCCCCTACAGTACTCCCCTCAGCGTGGGCAACCGCTGCTGTGGCTTTGCCGGCTCTGAATTGTTCCCTTCCTGGGCCTCGCCATCGTCCACCGCGTTGGTGCTCTCGGCGCGGCGTGGTCAACATGGTCAACAAACAACAGCCATCGGAAGAGAGTTGTAAGTGGAGAGGCTGACAGTAGGGACACAAAAGCAAGTGCCTCCTTATTACGCAAAAAATGATTGCTCCTACTGACAGCTGGGACCCATCGGCTGTATCTTCGCACGGAAGGAAGTGCCTCCTTGTTATGCGAAAAAAACTATTCCTCCCAATGACAGCTGGGACCCGGCAGATTTGGTGGCTGACTTGTGGGCCTACTAAGCTGACGCGTACGCAGGGCTTTGTCTACTTAACCAACAAATAATTCTAGCAGCTGGACCATTGGATGTTAATCCAACAGCCATGCTGCTTCTTCAACCTCTGATCTTGGTCCTGTCTCACGTGGGCGGCAGTGCTGCCCCGCACCCGAACCAGTCAAGTTTCCCACTCCTCTCCATCTGCGACTCCACTGCCGTGTCTTCCCCATCTTCGGGTCATTCCAGTATGGGGCCTCGCCGTCGTCGACCGGCCTTGGTGCGCTCGGCATGGTGTGTTCAATGTGGCCAACAAATGAGAGTCATCGAAAGATGACTGTACATGGATAGGCTGACAGTGGGGACACACCACGCCCATGGACGCATGCATGCAACTGCATCCTTTTTACCCTGAAAAATAATGTTTTCTCCCCCTAACAGCTGGGACCCAACAGCTACATCTTCGCACGCAAGGAAGTGCGTCCTTATTACGAAAAAATTGATTCCTCCCCCTGACAGCTGGGACCCATCACCTATATCTTCGCACGCAAGGAAGTGCCTCCTTATCCTCCCTGACAGCTGGGACCCACCCAGTCGAACCGTACATAGGGTTGTCTCTCTGGTAGCGAACGTGTACGTACATACTGGTCGATCGGTCTCTCTGCAAGGATGAACCGTGGCCGAGCAAGGAGCAGCACGTGTGACGTAGCAGTTGAGGCAGTCCTGTATAAATCATGTACACGTACGTACAGCCATGCTGCAAGAAAGTAAATATGGCTATGTACGTACATACGGCCGGGGTCTCGAACACGTACAGCGATGGCGTCCTGTTCATCGGCAGCCATCCGGCTGTGTCAGAACGGAGGAAACAACATTGTGTTCATCGGGAGGCAACCGACTAGGTCGGAATATGTCCTATTCATCGAGAGCCAGCTGGCTTGGACGGAACAGCCGAAATGAGGTCTGGCATACTACAAAATGGAGGAAACGGACTTGTGTTCGAGCTCCTACGGTCGAAACAGGATCTTGTTGATCAGGAGGGGTGTGGCGTACCGCAAAACGGAGGAAACGGACTTGTGTCGAAGCGCCTACGGTCGAAACGGGTTCCTGTTCATTGGGAGGGGTGTGGCGTACCGCAAAACGGGACTCCACGGACTAATGTTCATCCACCGTCTACTGCCTCGCTCCAGCCTCCACGGGCTACTGTTCATCCACCATCGATTTCCTCCAGCCTCCACCTGCTACTGTTCATCCACCATCGACTTCCTCTTGCCTCCACTAGTTACTGTTCATCCACGGGGGGTACTGTTCATCCAGCCTCCACCGGCTACTGTTCAACGAGCCCTCCACAGGGTCCTGTTCATCCACCCCCAACCGGCTCGGGTGTGTGGCGGCCTCCTCTCGATCAGGGTCTGTTCATCCAGCGGTAGCAGCCTCTACTACACCACGGGGTGCTGTTCATCCAACCCCCACCAGGAACTGTTCATCCAACCCCCAACAATGGTCACTGTTCATCAAGAGGCAGCAGGTTCGACCGGCTTTAGTTAGCAGCAGTAGCAAAGGAATCGCTTGGGTTCAATTAACAGCCAAGGGATCGATCGCTCGGGTTCAGTAACGTAGCTAGTGCAATCGCTCGGGTTCAGTAAGCGAACGCCTCACTTGGGTTCAGTTAGAGCCCAACGCCACGCACCCACGCGCGTACGTGTATGAGAGAAATGCGCAAACCTCCGTGCATCGCTCGGCCCCGACCACCCACTGCAACCGGGAACTCCCCGATATTTTCCTCGCCCTCGCTTCTACCACGATTTTTTCCATCATGGACGGCCCAAAGAATGTCATGCAGGTGTGTCCCCGACCCGCCCAGGATAAAAAGTCCCCGGCCCGCAGCGAGACGTCATTGGGGTGTCTTCGGTACATCTCACCGTCCTGCAAGCAATAAGCAGCGGCCTGGTGAACCATGCGTTCCGTGTCCTCCTCTTTCTCTGGCAAGGTGCCGCGGAGCAGCTACGCCTTTAAATCCTCGGTCCAGCAGCCTTCCTGAGGTTCCAGCGCCAGGAGTAGGCGAGCTCCTGAGGTTGGGCCACAGGCCGGGGTGCCCGAGGACGGGGCTGGAGGCGGTTCTTCTCGGAGCAGCGCCAGGCCTACGGTGAGGGGAGCCACCGACGGCTTGAAGAGGCTTTACTTGAAGACGCCAGGCTTCTGGGGCTCGCGGCGAGATGCCTTCTTGGCGATGTCATCGGCTTCCTTGTTCGTGCCGCACGGGACGTGCTGCAATTCCAAGCCCAAGAAGGGCTTTTCAATTTGATGTACCTCTTCCAGGTATGCCTCCATGTGCTCATCTTCTGGCTTGTATTCCTTGTTGGAGAAGTTGACGAGAAGCTGGGAGTCGCCCTTGATGGTGAGACGCTTGAACCCCAGGGCGGCCGTGGCCCTGAGGCTGGTGATTAAGCCCTCGTATTCTGTGATTTTGTTGGAGACCTTCTCGCCATGCTGAAAGCAAAGCTGCACTGCATAGTAGAGCTTGTCCTTGGTCGGTGAGATGAGTACGGCTCCAGCCCCCACACCTTGCCGCGCGAAGGCACCATTGAAGTGCATGACCCAGCCGTCGGGCGCCTCATCGCCAGGTGTGAGGGATTGGCCCCCGGCCGGGAGCGTCCGTCCACTCCGCCATGAAATTAGCGAGGGCCGCACCCTTGATGACCCTGGTGGTGCTGAACTCTAGCTGGAAGGCTTGTAACTCGATGTTCCGCTCCGCAACCCTTCTAGCAGCGTTGGGGCTGCAGAGCACCTTCTCCAGGGGGTATGCGGAGACGACCTTGATGGGGTGGCCTTGGAAATAATGACGTTGCTTCCTGGAGGGGACGAGGAGTGCGAGTAGGAGCTTCTGCTGCATGGGGTAGCGCGTGCGTGCATCCCGCAGCACCGTGCTGACGAAGTACACCGGGTGCTCGACGAGGGGCGAGGCATCGACGACACCTTGCTCTACGTGGGGCGAGAAGGACTCGGGAGCCTTGCTGGCTGGCGAAGTGATGAAAGCCTCAGGAGCGCCATCCTGAGGTAGTGAACAAGGTGCGACCCTTCGCGGGACGCCTTGCTTTGCGCCCGCACCGGCGTGCTCATCCCTGACCGCCACGAGTGCTGCGCTGGCCGAGTGGGGGGTGGCCGCCAGGTAGAGCACCAGGGGCTCAAGAGGACGAGGTGCCACCATGACGGGTGGGCTCGTGAGGTACCTCTTGAGGTCTTCAAAAGCCGCCTCAGCCTCAGGAGTCCACTCGAAAGGGCCCTTCCTCTTCATCAGTTTGAAGAAAGGAAGGGCGCGCTCACCAAGCTTGGAGATGAAGCACCCTTGGGAGGTCATGCAGACTATGAGCTTTTGCATTTCCTTGAGGGTCTGCGGCGGGCGCATCTTTTCAATTGCCTTGATCTTCTCGGGGTTAGCCTCGATCCCTCGATGTGACACAAGGAAACCCAGCAACTTGCCGGACGGGACCCCAAACACACACTTTTCTGGGTTGAGCCTCAGGTTCACCTGGCGCAGGTTGGCGAACGGTTCTTCCAAGTCTTCGATGAGAGTCGTTGCCTCCCGCAACTTGACCATGATGTCGTCGATGTATGCCTCCGCATTTCGCCCCAGGTGCGGCCCCAACGTGATGTGCATCAGCCGCTAGAAGGTTGCACCGGTGCTCCGCAGCCCGAAGGGCATGCAGGTGTAGCAGTACACGCCACATGGGGAGATGAAGGCCGTCTTCTCGATGTCCTCTGTCGCCATCTTGATCTGATGATATCCTGAGAAAGCATCCAAAAAGCACAACAGATCGCACTGGGCGGTGGAGTCCACTATCTGGTCGATGCGTGGAAGCAGGAAGGGGTCCCAAAGACAAGCCTTGTTGAGGCTCGTGAAGTCGACACACATATGCTCCTTCCCCCCTTTTTGGGGACGATCACGGGACGATCACTGGGTTGGCCAACCAATCCGGGTGCCGCACTTCCCGAATAACGGCGGCTTCTTGTAGCTTATAGACCTCTTGGATGATGAATGCTTGCTTCTCTTGTGCTAGATGTCGTGCCTTTTGCTTCACAGGGCGCGCTCCGGGGCATACCCTCAGATGGTGCTCGATCACCTCCCTCGGGAAGCCGACCAGGTCTGACGCCTCCCAAGCAAACACGTCCTTGTTCGCCCGGAGGAAGCCAATCAGTGCCTCCTCCTGCTCCGGGGGAGGCCGGCTCCTATAGTGAAGGTGGGGCCGGGATTCTCGTCGTCGAAGGGTACCTGCTTCTTCTCGGCCCGGTCCTGAGAGAACAGCCGCTTCTTCTTCGTGGGTGCGGCCCCGAGGGCCTCCAGGGCGTCCCCAGCGGCTGGTCGAGAGGCCGCCGCGGCCCCGTAGGCGAGCTTGAGAGCTCGGACTACGTCCTTTGTGTCTCCGGCCACCGTGATGATGCCGCCGCTGCCCGGCATCTTGATAACGTTATTGCCCGGATGAGTTGCCGCCATGAACTTGGTGAGAGCTGGGTACCCCAGGATGGCGTTGTATGGGAGGCCGATGCAGGCCACGTCAAAGTCGGTCAACTCGGTGTGGTAATTGTCGCGCTTGCCAAAGGTGACGGGAAGGCGCACCTGCCCCACGGGGGTGGCAGAGCCCCTGGTCACCCCCGAGTAGGGTTTGGTGGGTGCGAGCTGGTCATGAGGCACCTGGAGCATGTTGAAGGTCTCCAGGGAAAGGACGTTGAGGCTGGCGCCGCCGTCGATGAGGGTCTTGGTGACCGCGACACTGCTGATGGTGGGCATGCACAACTTGGGGAGCGCACCCACAGCGACCGCCGTCGTTGGATGATCCCTGGAGTCGATGTTTATGTCGATCTCGGGCCTTGCATGGCCCCGCAGAGCCTCGCGCCGCGACTGAGTTCCGCATGCTCGGCGGAAGAACAGCTTGACGTGGTAGCCAGAGGCAAGCGTTTGCGACCCGCCGATGATGCATGCAACTGCGTGGGGCACCGTCACCGCAAAGCACGTGATGAACTAGCCGCGGAGCTCCTCCCAAAAAGAGATTGAGGTGTCCGGGAGGCCGCGGAGCCAAGACCGAGGGACCTTCGTGAGGGCCAGGGGGAGCCAGTTTGCCATGGCTTTGTCGTCACCGCCCGCGGCTTGGATGGCCTGCGCGTACAGCTGGAGGAACTCCTCGGGGTCCGCAGCACCATCGTACCGCGGGGGCAGCGCTGTCCTGAACTTCGCAGGCCACCGCACCCGGCGCAAGCCGGGAGTGAAGGCCGGGCAGCCCGCAGTGCTCCCGTAGGCTTCGGGCGGCCAGACCGGCGGGACAACGTCCGCCATGGAAACGGCGAGGCAAGGGCAGAGCATGGTCGGCAAAGAGGCGGAGCTTCGACACGCCCCTACCTGGTGCGCCAAATGTCGGATTCAGGGCTCCGCAGACCAAAGAAGGTTCGAACTTTGGGGCGTGTGCGAAGATCTCAACCAGCCCAAGTCTCAAGCTCACCACCCCACAACCTAGCCTCTCCGAGTTCGCGCGAGCAGGGAAGAAGAAGAAGATGTACACGGCGGTTTATCCAGGTTCGGGCCACCTTGCGGTGTAAAACCCTACTCCTGCTTTGTGGTGGATTGGCCTCACGAGGAGGCTGAGGATGAACTAGTACAGTGGATGAGCGACCTCGCGAGGGCTCAAGTGATGTGGATGGAGTGGTCAAGGGTCCGATCCGGGATCCCTCTCTACAGTGGTGGCTAGCCTATACTTATAGTGGCCTTGGTCCTCTTCCCGCAAAACTTAGGCGGGCAGGGATCCCACAATGGCCAATTTGAAAGGGGACACGAAGTACATCTAATCCTGATGAAAGGTAGTCTTCGCCTGCAAAGCTTCTAGTCATGACGCAGAGGTGGGCTCGGTGATGACATCCGCCCTGCCGAGCTTGTGGTCTTGGTCTTGTTGCACCGAAATGGAAAGCTTTGGGGTAATACTTGGGAACCCGCGTCTGCCCTTGCTCCCCTAGCACCAAAGGGGAAACTGTCTCCTCTGTGCCCACTGGCGCCCGCCTAGCCTCGGTCGTCATGGCTTGCGTCATAGCAGCCTCATGAAGCTGGGTACCTGCATAGAAGTCTCCGTCCCTCGGGTGGCAGCCTGGGAAGGCCACTCCTCTAGAGGTCTTGGTGTCGTTCCCCTCGCGAGGCTTGGGCCCTCGCGAGGGTCTTGTCTTGGAGTTGTTGTAGCTGGGCCGTACAGGGCTGTCGATGGGCCCATGTGCTGGGCCACATGCAGGCAGATCTGGGTACCCCCGATCCCAGAACGCCGACAACTTAGACTAGCATCCACAATGTGCACTTTTGCTGCCTCTATAGGTTGCCTCTAAGCCTTTAGAGGCTTCCTCTATACAATGCATGGAGTTGCCTCTAGCCAAAAATCCTTGGCATCACCTCTAAGCTAAGAGACCGCCTCCAAGCTTTTTTTTTTCAATTAAAACATTCAACTGTCCCTACATGTCATCCACTTTCTTGAGTTTCCCAATTGAAAAGTGAATTACATATCAACTTGATTATTATTTTTGTAGGACCGTTGTAGAGGCTGCACTCAAATGCCATACATTCCAACATTTTTGACTAACCTTAGAGGCAGCAATGTGGACCCCGGTTTAGAGGCAATGCTTCCCCCAACGACTGTGGATGCCCTAAGAGCAAGTACTACCTCTGTCCTAGTTTACTAATTACTAGTAGCTCCCTTGGTATTTTGTAGTATCAAAATTTGACCACAGATTTAACTAACAAAATGTTAATGCATGTCACTAAAAATTATATTATTGGATTCATATTTGAACATAATTTCCAATGGTATAATTTTTGGTGACATGCATTGACATTTTCTTACGTAAATCTATGGTCAAAATTTTACACTAAATATGAAGGGGACCTATGAACTAGTAAGACGGAGGTAGTACAATAGTGGGCTATAAGACCTCTTTTTGTTGCTGTAGCCAAGGCTAGTCATAGTGGGAAGTGGGTTGTAAGAGCATCCACAGGTAAGTTTGCCTCTAACCTGGGACCCACTGACCTGCCTCTAAGCTTATATCAAAGCTTCACATTATGCTGCCTCTAGTATAGTTTTAAAGTTGGACCCACAACTGAATAAAATGAAGTGCTAGTACTCCCTCCATTTTTATTCACTTTGCATATTAGAGTTGACTGAAGTCAAACTTCGTAAAGTTTGATCAAGTTTATAGAAAACAATATTGACATTTACCATAACAAATCTATATGATGTGAAAGTACATTCAATAATAAATCTAAAGTTGTTGATTTGTTATTGTATATGTTAATGTTTTTGTTTATAAACTTTGTCAAAGTTTATAAAGCTTGACTTTGACCAAAGCTAATATGCGGACTAAATAAAAAACTGAGGGAGGTACTAGAGTACTCCTTTCCTATGGCTTATTATACTGGCAACAAATGCTCACACTATGGCCAACCTCTTCATGTGCTCCCAGGTAAAATGAGTAAATGAGAGGAAATTAAGAGAAGGGGAGAGAGTGAAAAATTAGCACTAGCCTTAGAGGCAACCCTGTAGCCAACCCTATCGTATGAGCGAATGATATTGGTAGCTCTTGATGACACGGCAATCTTATACAACCATCTGCTCTAATGTGTTCTCTTCTTTTGCAGATAAAAAAAGACCCGAAAGTGAAAAATGTGATGCAATATAACAATCTCATCGAATGCCTTGATCTCCATCTTACAGAAATTTATTTGATCTACTACCGAGGCACCACATCTGAGATTAAATTGCCCAGGTTCTTTGTTCTGGAGGTAAGTGTGCTCAAGGTAATGAGGTTTGGCATTCTCTGGCACAACAATGAATGGCGTGCGGATCACCGCAAGCGTCTAAGCACAAATGACAAAGGCTCCACATAAGCTGAATTTGTTTTTGAAACATCAAGTTGCAAGAGACTCAAAAATTTATTTGCCCATTAGTGACTTGTCAGGGCGGTGGATTTTAGTTTGTGCGATAATGCTGCATCCACCTAAAGTAACGAAAGTTCTTACGTAAACTTCCAAATAATTCCCTCTTCGTAGGTGCAGCATTACTCCTAGCATTTGTAATATCAGTTTGAAACTTGTAATATTACGACTATCCAGTACGAGGTACTATGTTAAGACAAATGTTCACGTGCATAGGTGCGGCAACGATATACCCATTACACGAGTACAATATTTATTATTACTCATGGCAACGCACGGGAAATTATCTTAAACACGGCTAGTTGTAAGCAGGCTAGCTCTATAGCCATGATGATAGTGACTGCACATGGTGAGGCTGACTTTGGTATGCCGAACATGCCGCCTACACTCAGGTGTCATCTCCGGCGCAGGGTCTTGTCACTTCACTGTGAGGAGCAACACGTAGTAATTTGACCAATGGGTAGTACATTACTACTACATTGGTAGTACTACTAGTACCACCACCGTCTGGATTTAGTAGTACTACCACCTCCGTCTGGATTTAGTATTTGACTAGCAATATCTAGTAATGCATGTCACAAAAAATATACTACTCCCTCCATAAATAAATACATGGAGTATTGTTTTATTCAGTTTTGAATGTAGTTTCCGATGATATTATACACTCTCCCTTCCGGTAGATGGCTCAAATCTGAAATCTCATCAATCATACTACTATTGTACTCCCTTCGTACTGGTGCATTAGTCACGTTACGAAAACCAAATAATCCCAAAACTATTAGGCACGATGCATTAACTACCCACCTCGTTCCCTGTTTTTTGCCACAAAAAAAGAAATCAGCCAATAGAAGACATGGGGTGTGTATGCATTCAATGACTTGAGACTACTTAGCACAATATGTAGTGCTCAATTCTCTGCATGCAATGACATTAATTACCAAATAAACATCAAGTTCTCTCATTTTTCCCCAACTTGGTCTCGGTGAGACGACTATATCGCACCGGTACGGAGGGAGTCGGGCCGAGGAGTAGATGGCCAACACACACCTGAATGCAAAGCAGTCTGCACTTCTCATATAAAGGCTCCCCACTAGTCCAATCCATCTATGAAATCCTACGCACCTACGCACCCTAACCAAGGGTAAGAGTGATCACTCCAATCGCAAGATCAGTTGACTAGAAGCTAGACCCATGGAGGCAATAAGCGCGAGCATGAGCCGGATGTGCTAGATGGTCCATGACGCTGGCCTACAGCCCGGCACCGTGGAATGTCTCCAAGTCATGCTTGAGGCCGCTAGGGCGAGAGGCCTCTTGGACGACAACTTCGTCTCCTTGTTCGACGAGGTCCTCGTCGGCTTCCTCGACAAGTTCACCGTCGTCAAGAAGCTCGCGGACGACCTTGACGTATGTCTCCAGCCCACGCGCCTAGGCTCTGGCGATGCCCACCTCCCTCAACGGCCTCTATGGTGGCAACCTCTTCGACGCACTGGTGGCCCTGCGCCTGCCCACCGTCATGCCGGAGAATGTCCACCTCGAGGTCGCGCTCGCCGCGCAATGCCTGGCGCAGCAAGACACCATCAACATAATCACCCACATCTACAAGCAAATCATCCACAAGGACTCCTACATGCCAGAGAAAGACGATAGGACACTGGCCTTCTTGGACCGCAGGGCTACCTTGGACAACATTGTTCAGAAGCACATTGAGCTCTCCGCCAACGCCACTGCTCCTCACCCGTCGGTTGGTGACCCGACGCACTAGGGTGAGAGGATGTCATTGATGGATCCATATGCATCTTTATTTTGTGTCAATTCCATGTATACAGTAATTTTCTTACCTTTTGCATCAACTTCATAACTTTCGTACGTACCATGCATGAACCGCGCCACAACCGAACTTCTTATATATTAATATTGATGTGTAATGGGAATGTTTAGGTCCCATGCAAGAAATGGGAATGAATTTCAAACTTCTGGGCGTGGTGGTTCAATTTGCGAAGGCGCACACATAAACAACCAAAACAAAGTCATTTTGGAACAAAGAGCTACCACGTTACAATCGGAAACAGAAGTAGTATTGAAATCGTGGGCGTCTACTAACCATTTAAGTGCTGCCACGCGTCCCTCTATTAATTGGCTACTAGGAGGCTCTATGCGGGGTACTACCTCCGTCCTGGTTTATTGTTCCCCTTAGTGTTTTGTGCCAAATTTTGACTATGAATTCAATTAACAAAATGTTAATGCATGTCACAAAAAATAGTATCATTGGAAACTATGTTCAAATACGAATCCAACCATATAAATGTTTATAACATGCATTAAAATTTTATCAATTAAATCTGTGGTCAAAATTTGACACAAAATACGAAAGGACCAACAAATCAGGACGGAGACATTGAGTAGATGGGAGGTGTGCGAGCAGACCGCTGCGCAGGCTCACCCCAGACGGTCGTTCCGGCCTGCCCCTCAACGCACAGTGGCTAGGCATATCACTTACATGTGGGATCGCATGTAAGGAAAGCGATGATGGCCAAATTGGCAAAACTCCCCTGCTTATCCCGCGGGAAAAGCCCAGCACTATTTTTTGAGGGAAAATCGTTATTTCTATCTATCGGTCGCACCAGGAGCAGAACCAAGTGTACAACTTACTAGTAGTACAAGTTCAAAAGGAAAACCCTACCGTGTTCACGTCGCACACCCACACGGTTGGTCCGGCACGCCGCTCAAGGGGGAATGATACGTCTCCATCATATCTACTTTTCCTAAAGCTTTTGCTCTTGTTTTGGACTCTAATTTGCATGATTTGAATGAAACTAACCCGGACTGACGCTGTTTTCAGCAGAACTACCATGGTGTTGTTTTTTGTGCATAAATAAAGTTCTCGGAATTGGACGAAACTTTTTGGAGAATTATTTTAGAATATATAATAATTATTGGAACCAAGACCCACTGGAGGGGGGCCCTGGCTACCCATAAGACACCAGCGTGTGCCACCACCCTTTGACGTGCCCTGGTGGAGGGTGGGGCCCTCGAGGACCCTTGACCCTAATTCCGACGCTATAATCCTATTTTTCCAGAAAAAATGGGAGAGGAAGTTTCATCGCGTTTGTCGGTGCAACAAACCCCAGGTATGTTGCCCTGACTGTACACAGGCACAGGAGCAAGGTTACAACACCCAAGACAAGACCAAGTTGAAGAGATAGCTCTTTGAGAAATCAAAGGGCAGATCAAGAAGACCAAGTCAAGCCAAAGGAGCAAGATTCCACTAAGGCAAAACCTCCCTTGCCAGGCAGGCGAGCCCAGCAAGGTCGAGGTTGCCATCGAAGGCAAGTCTCAAGACCTCCCCGGCAAGCTTGCCTGGGACGCCGAGGGCGGCCTACCCCGCCAAGGCTCCACTGCTCCACCTCACAGCAACGCAAGTCATCGATCGGTGCGGTGTCAAGCCCCCAAGTGACTAGGTGGCTCTCATGTGACACATGGCAGCCACTTCCGAAGGAAATCACCTCCGAATGACACCCGTCCAGAGACGTGTCATGCAGGCAGGAGAGAAGCTGGCCGAACAGCCCGGCAAGGCTTGCTGGGCAGGCCATGATGTGATACTAAGTGACGCATTTAATGCGCTCTACTCTGTCTGTAGAGTTAGGTATGATAGCACTGTTTGCAATCTAATCAGTGCACAATGACTGATTTGCCACTGTGGTGACCCCTTGATCTATAAAAGGAGGCCCATAGCAACCATAGAAAGGATTGGGACCCTTGTGCACTCATACACGCATAGCTGCTCTCGCCCCGAGGCATCCCTGCCGGGCTAGAGCGCTGTGTCTCCACCACGGTCCTCCCATCAATCCACCAAAGCAGGAGTAGGGTTTTACGCCTCATGGTGGCCCGATCCTGGGTAAAACTACTCGTGTGATCTCTGCCGCACTGTGCTACGCTCTCCGCTCTTTGTGCAATGTGCTCATCCCCCCTGCCGAACCACAAGGGGCTGATGGCCCCATAGGTGGCCGTGGTTTCCCACGACATCTTTGGATTGCCAAGTAGGGGGAAGCGCTTGCGCGAACCCGAGAATCATACACAGCGCGTCATCTTCATCATCATTTTCTTCATCGACGGCTCCATCGTCCATGGCGCCCAAGAAGCCCAGTGCCGCAGCCCATCTGTCCACTTCGAAGGCCTCGTCGCACGCGGCCGCCAACGCCACGGGGGCTACGAGGACGCATGGAGATATGGACGCTGCGGGGGACATGGCCGGCGCAGGCAGCGTCGTCACCATCTCCCATGCGGCCAAAGTGAGGGCGGAAGGCACCGGAGAAGGACAGCACTGACAGCATCCCAGCGGCCACGCTCCACGAGATACGGGTGGAGATATCTTTCTGTCTGCACCTCTTCGCCCGACCAAAGGACACAGCTACAGTGGTGGCACTCGCTCTGGGGCGAATCGCAACTCTCCGGCCGCTCCCACGGCGGGCGCGGCCGCAGGGCATGTGCCACCCCCGGAACAAGCTGACCCAGCCGATGCACTAAAGGGAGCCGCTGGCCCTCAAGCGTCTCCACCTCATCACTACGCCACCCTGGCGACGGGCTCACAATGACGAGAACACGGCGCAGCTACTACTGGCACCGTCAGGAGCCAGGCAACGTTACGGTCTACATCGTCATCCATGCCAAGCACCGCTTCGGAGGGCATGGCGCGGGCCCAGCTGCTATTGAGATTTCCGCCGGTAGCCGATCAGATGGATGAGTGGAGAGCCACCATTCAAAGCCTGATTGGTTTCACCGAGGCAGGAGGATCACAGCGAGCTGGCCCGCCACGGCCTCCCCAGGTGATGACAACGGCCCGTGCTGCTGGCCGTGCCGAAGGGGCCACCCCCACGGTGCAGTCCCCTCCGCGGCAGCCTGCGCGGGGGCCACGGCCGGAGCCACGCGATCAAGAACCCGACGACGTCTTGATGGATTCATCCGACCCTCGAGGGCGTGAAGGCCAACGGTGAGTCCTGGAGGACGGGCAGTAGGAAGGCGCGCGCGTCACCATCAAGCGACGCCACGACACCCACCGCCAGTCCAATAGGCATAATGCCCTGACGTCGACGAGCCCACTCTCGGTGAAGGTGGGTACCTACCTTTTGAGGTTGGGTGCCCCGCCTTCACTCATGAATTGCGGCAAGTCCATTGGCCATCTGCCCGCACGTTCAAACCAGAGATACCAGAGAAGTACGACGGGAAACTAAACCCGGCAGAGTTCTTGAGCATCTACACCATCACTGTTCAAGCTGCCGGGGGAAGATACGAGAAGGTGTTCACCAACTACTTCCCTTTGGCACTCAAGCCAAATGTGAGGTCTTGGCTGATTCACCTGCCGGAGAACTCCATTTCGACCTGGGCGGACCTGTGTCATGAGTTTGTTGGCGCCTTCACGGGCTGCCATCAAGAACCAGGACGGCCCAGCGACTTGTAGCTCCTCCCGCAGAAGGAAGGAGAGACTCTGCGGAAGTACATGCAGAGGTTCAGCCGAGTACACAGGAACATTCCAGATATCCACCCGGCAGCTGTGATAGCTGCGTTCCAGTCCAACGTGCGCAATCGTCGAATACGTTCTAAGATGAACGTTCGATTGCCCAAGACTGTGAAGGAGCTTTACACTCTATTGGATAAGTGTGCTCTAGTAGAGGAGGGGAGGCGGCTCCCCGAAGAAGAGGATGGCGTTGACATCGACTCAGAGGATGATGATGAGGCCACCAGTCAGAAGAAGAAGAAGAACAAGAAGCGCAAGGATAAGGCAGTGATGACCATTGAAGGATCGGGCATGCTTAGTACCGGCAAGAAGGCCAAGACCGAGGTTCCCGGCAAGGAAGTTGCCGCGTGCACTGATTGCTGGGAAGCTGTGGCTGCTGAGAAGGCTGGGAAAGGTGATGGGCCGTACTGTAAGGTTCATCAGACCAAGGGCCACGATCTCCAGGTGTGTCATCTGGTTGAGCAGCTCGTCAAGAAGCACATGGCTGAATATGAGAAGCATGATAAGGAGAAAGGTCCGAGTGGCGCTGGTGGGAAGGGCCAAGGCGGTGGAGCAAGCCGCCCCAGCAAGGCTCCTCAGAATCAAGGAAAACCCGCCTGAGGCCGTGAGAAGGAAGATTGCAATGATGGGAGTGATGGAGGAGATGAAGAGGAAACCAGTGAGCAGGAATTCCAGAAAGCCACTGACGCCTTGTGCATTGACGGGGGTGCATCTCTGCACTCCTCTCATCGCCAACTTAAACAATGGGCATGTGAAGTCAATGCCGTGGGGCTAGCGGCAGATTCTCGGAAGCCACTCAAGTGGTCCCGCACGCCCATCGTCTTTGACGAAGAGGATCACCCTGACCGCACCACCGCGGTAGGGTGCTTGCCGTTGTTGGTCTCACTAACAATCCGCAACCTCAAGGTCACAAAGATGTTGGTTGACGGCGGGGCCGGGTTGAATCTGATTTCTCCAAAGGTCATCAGCAAGCTCCAGAGAGCAGATGAAGAACTCAAGGTTACCGGTACATTTCAAGGGATCAACCCCGGTGGAGTCGTCCTAAGGGAAAGATCACACTGCCGGTGACATTCGGAGGGGAGTTAAACTACCGAACCAAGAAGATCATGTTTGACGTGGTTGACCTTCCCCTGCCGTACAATGGAATCCTTGGCCGCCCAGCTCTGGCCAAATTCATGGTGGCATCCCACTATGCCTACAACACTCTAAAGATGCCAGGGCCGATAAGCGTCTTTTCCATTCCATTAGACCAGAAGGATGCAATCATCTGTGTGGACAAGATGTACCAGGAGGCAGTCACTGCAGAGTCTGCGGAAGCAACTACTCCCGCCAAGGAAAGCAAGACAAAGAAGAAAGCTAACAAGGGCTCTAGTGAGGAATCCGGGAAGTGCGCTTCTTCGGAGTGCGCTGCGCCTGTTGATGACTTGCCGGAGAGTTTCAATAGCAAGAGATCCAAGGCTGCTGCACCTGCTGTGAAGAAGGTCCCGGCAGGGCTGGCTGGCGCTGATGGTACATTTACTATCAGTGCCACCCTCAACAACAAATAGGAAAGCGTGCTCATTGCCTTCCTGCGGGCGAATGTCGCTGTGTTTGCATGGCAACCATCTGACATCCTCGGTGTTCCCAGGGAGGCAATCGAGCACCACCTTGCTATCTGCCCACATGCCCAGCCCGTCAAGCAGAAGGTCCGGAAGCAAGCCTTGGAGCGGCAACAGTTTATTGCCGAAGAGATCAAGAAACTTGAGGCAGCTGGTCTGGTCAGAGGAGTACTACATCCAACATGGTTAGCAAATCCAGTGGTGGTGCGCAAGGCTAATGGAAATGGAGGCTTTGCATAAATTTCACGGATCTGAACAAGGCATGCCCGAAGGACCCATTTCCCTTGCCGCGCATCGACCAGATTGTGGATTCCACCTCCGGGTGTGACCTGCTTTCTTTCCTGGATGCTATCAGATCTTTATGTCCAAGGAGGACGAAGAGAAGACGTCGTTCATCACCCCATGTGGCACGTACTGCTTCGTACGGATGCCCTTCGGATTGAAGAGCGCCGGATCCACTTTTGCAAGGGCAGTCCAGATTGGCTTTGAGTCCCAGCTGCATAGAAACATTGAAGCTTACATGGATGATATTGTGGTCAAGGCCAAGGACAGATCAACCCTCATTCAGGATTTGGAAGAAATATTTGCTAATCTGTGCAAGATCAACTTAAAGCTGAACCCGGAGAAGTGTGTGTTTGGCGTTCCTTCCGGCAAGCTACTTGGTTTTTTTGTGTCCCATCGGGGGATAGAGGCCAACCCCAACAAGATCAAGGCTATCGAGCAGATTCAAGCACCCAAGATAGTTAAGGACGTGAGGCGTTTGACTGGATGTGTTGCTGCGCTTAGCAGGTTCATTTTCAAGTCTGTCGAGCGCGCCTTGCCGTTCTTCAAAATCTTGAAGAAGGCAGGACCTGTGGAGTGGACCCCGGAGGCAGACGTTGCACTGCAAGATTTGAAGGCCTATCTTTCCTTCATGCCCACTTTGGTTGCTCCCAAACCACATGAGCCATTGCTGCTATACTTAGCGGCAACTAATCAAGTGGTTAGTGCGGCACTAGTGGCGTAGCGGGAAGTGGATGAAGCGGCAGCCACAACCATTATCCCCTCTGGAGAGGAAAGCGAACACACCCCGGTGAGGTCAGATGCAGTTCAGGACAAGGGAGAGCGAGGCAGCGGAGACAGTCCCAAGGTTGCGGCAAAGAAGAAAGTGGTGTAGCGCCCAGTGTACTTCATCAGCTCCCTATTGCAGGGGGCTAGATCAAGGTACTCTGGCGTGTAAAAGTTGATTTTTGGCCTCGTTATGGCCTCAAGGAAACTGCGCCACTACTTCCAAGCCCACGAGATCACGGTTGTCACCCTCTTTCCTCTGCAAAGAATACTCAGAAACCCCGAGGCCACCAGCAGGATAGTGGAGTGGTCCATGGAATTATCCATCTTTGGTTTGAAGTTTGAGAGCACATCAACTATTCAGAGCAGAGCACTGGCAGAGTTTATTGCAGAATGGACACCAACCCCTGATGAAGAAGTGTTGGAGACAGTTATTCCTGGCAAGGAAGCGCCCCAGGAATGGATTATGTATTTCGATGGTGCCTTCTCCCTGCAAGGTGCAGGGGCTGGCATGCTTCTCATTGCTCCCACTGGGGAACACCTTAAGTATGTCGTCCAGATGAATTTTCCCAGGGAGGAGGCTACCAACAATACTACAGAGTACGAAGGGCTCCTTGCCGGGCTCAGGATTGTGACAGAACTGGGGATCAAGAAGCCGATCATCCGCAGAGATTCGCAACTTGTGGTGAGACAAGTGAACAAGGATTACCAAAGTCCATTGATGGAGGCATACTTTGAGGAAGTGAGAAAGTTGGAGGAGCGCTTTGACGGATTGCAAACAGAGCACGTACCCCGTGCGGAAAACAGCGTTGCTGATCATCTGTCAAAGTGCGTTGCGCAAAAACTCCCTGTGGAACCAGGGACTTTTGTTCTCCATCAGACTCAGCCCTCCGTATCCCCGGCAACAATGGCCAGAAAGAGGAGGAAACTGGACTCCGACAAGCCTCTCCCGGTAGAACCTCTCGAGGCTCCCGGCAGAGAGCTTGGCAGGAACAACTCCCCTTCAGTCGCTGAGCTGCCCCCTCCCGCCAGACCACCGGTCCCCATGGTCGAGGAGTGTGCTCCCATGAAGGAGGAGGTGCCGCTAGTCCTCGTTGCCGAGCCTCAGGCTCCAACTTGGGCACGGCACATAGTCCATTTCCTCCAAACTGGAGAACTTCCCGAAGAGCAAGAAGAAGCTGAAAGAGTAGCCCAGAGGGCCAGTATGTATCAGTTCATTGATGACACGCTGTACAGAAGAAGGCCCAATGGTGTGAAATTGAAGTGCATTTGCCGGGAAGAAGGAAAGGAACTGCTGGCAGAGATACACAAGGGTATGTGCGGCTCACACATCGGGTCGAGGGCTCTGGTTGGAAAAGCTTTTCGGCAAGGATTTTACTGGCCCACAGCCCTCCAAGATGCAGTTGAGTTGGTCACCAAGTGTGAAGCCTGCCAGTTCCATTCCAAGAATATCCATCTGCCTACCCAAGCTCTTCAGACAATCCCTTTGTCATGACCGTTTTCGGTCTGGGGGCTCGACATCTTGGGCCCCTTCCCCCGTGCGACCGGGGCTTTGAATTCTTGTTCATTGCAATCGACAAGTTTACAAAGTGGCCGGAAGTAGAGCCCATGAGAAAGGTGACTGCTCAGTCAGCTATCAAGTTCTTGAAAGGATTGGTGTGCCGCTTCGGAGTCCCTACCCGAATCATCACCGATAATGGCACCCAATTCACGAGCCGCGCCTTCATGCAATACGTTCATGCCCTCGGAAGCAAAATCTCATTTGCCTCTGTTGCTCATCCAAGGAGCAACGGGAAACCTGAGAGGGCGAACGCTAAAGTGCTGCGAGGACTCAAGACAAGGACATTTGATAAGCTGCGGAAGTGTGGCAGGCGATGGATCGATGAGCTGCCGGTGGTTCTTTGGTCCCTCAGAACGACACCAAATCGAGCTACCGGGCAGACTCCCTTCTCCCTGGTCTATGGGGCAGAAGCAGTTATCCCCACGGAACTCATTTACGGGTCACCTCGAGTGCTTGCCTACGATGAAGTAGCGCAAGAACAGCACCGGCGTGATGATGCTGTGCTACTCGAGGAGAACCGTCTCTGGGCTGCTACACGTGCTGCACGCTACCAGCAAGCCCTGCGTCGCTATCACAGCCGCAGGGTTCATGCCCGGAGTTTTGAGGAAGGCCACCTTGTCCTTAGGCGCGTTCAGTCCGCCAAGGGTACAAACAAGTTGACGCCGAAGTGGGAGGGCCCTTACCGGGTAGTACGAGTCACCAGACCTGGCGCAGTCCGTCTCGAGACCGGAGATGGCATTAAGTTGCAAAACTCATGGAACATTGAGCATCTTCGTAAGTTCTACCCGTAAGGCGTGGCTGTCGGGCCCTGCCCGGCAGCCACCCTTTTGTATAGGCCTTGCCGATGTTGCATGTAACCCCTTGTACAAAGCCAGGCGCAGACCCTGAGCAACAGAGAAACAAATGAAGTGTTGGGGGGCCCAGACAAATTGCATGCATGCATAAGCATATCATGAGCATAGCATGTTCATGTAGATAAGATCGCATGTGGCATCATTTTCATCTGCACTAAACTGCAGGCTCCTACCATGGGCTTAGTCCCGAAGGAGAGAAGAGAAGACAAGCCTACATCGCGATCCCCGGTAAGCCAAATAGATAAGTTCTTTCTTACCCATACGTGTTCTGTAAGTAGAGACTTGTGCATATGAAAACCTCGCCATCTTCGAAACTTAGGTGCTCCCATCTTTTGACTCGAACATTGCTTCGGTCTGGATGGTCGCAGTGGCCTTTGGCGAAAAAGTCTGGCGGGGGGCTGGTACCTCTTTACGATTTGTGCCCGGCAAGCCTAGCCCCACGTCAACAAACTGAGGGTACCGGCAGGATAGCCTGCCGGGGAAAACTTGTTTACTTGAATGTATAGAGGCATTTCGCCTCTGCATGGACATGTTACATGCACAAGTACCCGGCAAGGTTTATCTTTTTCATTAAATATGCTGATTAACAAGTACAAGTCTTACAGAACGCAAACATGGGTAAATAAGATTACATAATTCCAACTAAAGCTTGGCCATTGCCTACATATTTTAGATTGAAAAAAGATAAGTGCCCCGTAATCCCCCTTTCTTGTTCCTCCTCCCCCAGGTATTGCGGTGGGAAGAGAAGAGGGCAGAAGGAGTGCCTGAGTAGATGCCCGATCCGATCTCGTCAGGGGCTTGCCGGGCGTAGCCTGGCAAGATCGGGAGTGGCGAGGCTGTGAAGGAGAGGGGTGGAGGGAGCAGCTCGTCGGTGCCCTGGTCACCGCCTCCAGGACCAGCGAGAAGCCCCAGCGCGAGCACCGGCGGGGAGAACCGCCGGAGCTCAGCTGGAAGACTGCTGGAGGAGGCGAAGGCACCAAGAGAGCGGCCCCCTCCCCGGCAACCCGGAGGCCGGTGATGATGGTGTCGGGGAGGGAGGGGAAGGGCGAAAAGACGAGGCGGCAGGTCATTAATACGATACGAAGGCGTCGGTGCCATCGTACTCTGACCTGACGCCCTGCCACCCGCCTTCTCCATCTTCCCTCGTTCTTTCTTCATCACCACCAATCCAGGAGGGCGCCAAAGAGGCAGCGGGCGGCGACGGCGTCCGAGGCGCGCAAGGAGCATCGCTCCCCACCTTGGAGGGCAGGAAGGTGCCACCGCCTTCAGCATTCGCCCCAACTTCATCAAAGGGGGCGGTGCCGGGATTACTAAAAACCCCGAGCGCCGCACCCCGAACAGACGTCGGAGACCCCGGGAACCCCGGCGTCAGGGCAACAAGCCGCGGCGACTCACAGCGAGGATTAGCGCTCCACACCGGACGGTCGATCCGAGCGGAGGAGACAAGCATTCCACCACAGTGGAAAAGCTGGGCGCCTCCTGCGTTGCGGGCGGCTCGACCAACACATCTCCTTGAGGCCCGGACCAGACTCACTCCCCAAACATCGACACAAGCATCCAACGCCGTCGACCCTAAGCTGGAGCCCGGGGCCTGGCCCCAGTCCTTCCATCTCAACATCGCAAGAAGAAGGCAGGAGATGGAAGAAGAGAGGTGCATGGATGAGCATTTCTGCTCCTTCCTGCCCCTCCTTTATAGGTGGGCTGGGGCTGGAGGCTAATCCCCCGATGAGTGACCACCGTCCCTCTTCACCAATCCGGGAAGGCCGAGCCCCTGCCTTGACACTCTCCCCCACCACACGCCTCCGTTACCTACCCCACTCAATGCATGCAGCATACGTGGCCAAAGATAAGGGCGTGGTGGGAAGAGTGAATTGGCAGATACTCACCCGTGCGTTAAAGTCATTCACGGGCCATTGTAAAGATGGCCCCACTACAATTGGCGCTACACGATGCGTGGGAAAGCCAGAAGCTGATCCAAGCTCAGATTAATGAAGAAGCAAGGAAGACCTGAAAGGACAACTACCACAGCCTCCTCGCCTGTCTACTTGGAAGGGCCTACCCCGACGACGCTCAGCAGCGCGTTCAGGCCAAGCCCGGGGGCTCCTGTCGGTGCAACAAACCCCAGGTATGTTGCCCTGACTGTACACAGGCACAGGAGCAAGGTTACAACACCCAAGACGAGGCCAAGTTGAAGAGATAGCTCTTTGAGAAATCAAAGGGCAGATCAAGAAGACCAAGTCAAGCCAAAGGAACAAGATTCCACTAAGGAAAAACCTCCCTTGCCAGGCAGGCGAGCCCGGTAAGGTCGAGGTTGCCATCGAAGGCAAGTCTCAAGACCTCCCCGGCAAGCTTGCCGGGGACGCCGAGGGCGGCCTACCCTGCCAAGGCTCCACCGCTCCACCTCACAGCAACGCAAGTCATCGATCAGTGCGGTGTCAAGCCCCCAAGTGACTAGGTGGCTCTCATTTGACACATGGCAGCCACTTCCGAAAGAAAATCACCTTTGAATGACACTAGTCCAGAGACATGTCATGCAGGCAGGAGAGAAGCTGGTCGAACTGCCCGGCAAGACATGCTGGGCAGGCCATGATGTGACACTAAGCGGCGCATTTAATGCGCTCTGCTCTGTCTGCAGAGTTAGGTATGATAGCACTGTTTGCTATCTAATCAGTGCACAATGACTGATTTGCCACTATGGTGACCCTTTAATCTATAAAAAAAGGCCCGTAGCAACCATAGAAAGGATTGGGACCCTTGTACACTCAGACGCGCGTAGCTGCTCTCGCCCCGAGGCATCCCTGTCGGGCTAGAGCGCTGCGTCTCCACCACGGTCCTCCCATCAATCCACCAAAGTAGGAGTAGGGTTTTACGCCTCACGGCGGCCCAAACCTGGGTAAAACTGCCCGTGTGATCTCTGCCGCGCTGTGCTACGCTCTCCGCTCTTTGTGCATTGTGCTCATCCCCCCTACCGAACCACAAGGGGCCGATGGCCCCATAGGTGGCCGTGGTTTCCCACGACATCATTTTACGATACGGAGCCACCGCCACCTCCTGTTATTCATCGGGAGGCCAGATCTGGTGCCCGTTCGGGGCTTCGGAGAGGGGGATCTTCGATCTTCATCATCACCAGCCATCCTCCATCACCAATTTCATGATGCTTCCCATCGGGAGTGAGTAATTCCTTCGTAGGCTCGCTGATCGGTGAGGAGTTTGTCGGAGTAAATGACCACGGGTAGCCCCATCAGCTCCCCTTGGTATTTCCAGACATCGGGGCGGGCTGCGCCCCTCAAACACCAAAGACAAAGGACCGCCTTCTTGGGGCCGGCTGGTACAAGCGGCCGGCTGCCAGGAGGCGGCCATGATGCAGACCGACTCCTAGCAGGCGGCTCCCAGAGAAGCCGGCTGCTAGCAGGCGGCCCCTCATGTCCTCAAAGTCAGCTCCACATCTCCACGACAAGACAAGGCATGGCTACAGCGTAGCCTGCCACCCCCGAATCTGGGATGGGACACGGCCACAGAGCTACGTACTGGGCGGTCACCCCCCCAGCGTGGCACTGTTGTGGCGCAGTCCATGACGTCACCGGCGTCAGAGGGAGTTACGCTCCCACGATGGGCTGTCAGTACGACCCGCGGGTGGCGGGTCCTACCAGTCCGCGGGCCACCAGCAGGCGGCGAGCCTCAAGCAAGCGGCAACAAGGGAAGGCCGACTCCTAGCAGGCGGCCCTTCTCCCCCTTGGAGTCAGTGCGCCATTAACCAGATGTGACGGGGCGTGGCTACAGCGGTCGCCCGCCTGGTGGCGGGCCTGTAGCCACGCTCTCCCCGACAAGGCCTTCGTCATCAGGAGCGAGGCTACAGTATAAGGCAGTCAACATGGCCTGCAGGCGGCGGGCCCTACATGTCAAGATCACAACAGTCGGTGGGACCCACCAGGCGGCGGGCCCCAGCAGTCGGCGGGAAGGTCGGCAACCAGAGACACTGACGGCAGGGTCCTACACCCGGCCGGATTACCATTGTACCCTTGGGGCATAGGCCTATATAAAGCCCCCAGGCCTCCCCCATGCAGGGGGACGACCATATACACACACACATAGAGAGAAGACTAGGGCTAGCCTTGCCCTTCTACCTCCTCTAGACAAAACAGCTCAGGGAGCAAGCTTGTAGCTACCTCGTGATCATAGTCATCATGCGGAGACCCCGCAGAGCAGGACTAGGGGTGTTATCTCCGAGGAGAGTGCCAAACCTGGGAAAGATTCGCAGGCGTATGCGGTCTCGCTCACTCCCGCTTCTAGAACCCGGCGACGTACTTTTAGCTCCATCCACGATAAGCCATCCCTTGGCATATGTCGCACGACACCCCCGACATTTGGCGCCCACCATGGGGCCAGGTGCACCGTCGTCCGGAAACACGTTCTGGACGGGAACCCTCTTCCTCCCTGGCGAGCACAGTCAGCCCGGCATGCCCGACGGCGCTTGCGCCGACGCGCTGCGTGGCGTGGAAGCCGCCTGCGTCGCGAGCTGCCTCGCTGATCTCATCGGTGGGATCCGCCTCTCCGACGAGCCCGCACCCGGCGAAAGCTCGGCCAGCCCCGGGGGTTGCCTTGTTGACTCCCTCAGCAGGCTTCACGTCACCGACGAGCCAGCCTCCGAAGTGGAGTCCGTTGGCTCCACCGACCCATTCATCGACATGGTCATCGACGCCGACGCCGCGCTTTCCGATGCCTTCCCAGACGATGTGGAGATCTTCGACGACCCGCTCCCTGCTACTGACAGCAGCACCGTCGCCGGCACCGTCACTGAGGTGCTAGTCATCAGCCACGACGGAGCCCCTGACGAGGCCGGCCGGGACCCGTTGCAGGCGGCAATGCGGGACCTGTCCGCTCCCGTAGCACCCGAAATGCTAGAAGCATGCCGTATTGCACTCCTCGACAGTGCCAACAAATTGGCGGCCATGAGACGCCTCACCGAGGCCTACCTGCGCGAGGTCGACCGTGCCGTCTGCGGCACACTGGCAGCTGGCGAACCCAGCCGCGTGGGCGAGATCAGGCAGCGCGGCGCAGCCATCGCCAGCTTGCTGGGGGCCGACCGCCCAGTCTACGCCACGCCAATGGAGAACTTACGCGCCGCCCAGGCGGCGGCAGACAAGCTGAACCATCTGGAGGGCGACGAGCGCCGCTGCATGATGGAGCGCATCCAGCAGCTTATCGATGCGGCCGCCGTGCAGCGAGAAGCCGGCCGCCGCGTGATGGAGCCCAGCTTGCAGGCCGAGAACCTCCTCCCACCCCCCCCACCACCGAGAGCATGGCGCGACCTCCCGGACGCCGACCGGCGGCGCCCGCGACCAAAGAGAGCAAGAGCCGGCTGCTAGCCGCAGCCGCACACGCATCACCATCGAGCGCGACCAAGACAGCCGCCCACGAGCAGTGGAACGGCCGGATGATCGTCCACCTCCCGCGCGCAGGGAGAGGCGCACCTCCCCGCCGCCAGTTGAGCACCCGACTCTCGGAGGCCGGCTGGGCCGCCGTGAAGGAATCGGAGAGAACGATGCCCGCCGTCGGATCGACCGCCTGGCCCGGTCCCTGGTGCTGGAAGAAGAAGATGCGATCGGCCCGCCTTGTTTCGGCCCCCGCATCCGCGATGAGCCCTTCCCCAAAGGGTTCTCGCTCCCTCGAGAAACGCCCAAGTATAACGGCTCCGTAAAGCTGGAGGACTGGCTGGTGGACTACTCCACGGCCGTCAGCATAGCGAACGGCAACAAGCACGTTGCCATAAAGTACGTCCCGCTCATGCTCCAGGGCACGGCCCGGACATGGCTGAACAGCCTCAAGCCCTACAGCGTCAACAGCTGGCTGGACTTTACCAAAGTCTTCGTCCGCAACTTCACCAGCACCTACAAGCGGCCGCCCAAGCCTCGCCAGCTCTCTCTGTGCGTCCAAGGTCCAACCGAGTCTACCTGCGACTACTTGACGCGGTGGGCTGAACTGCGCAACTCCTGCGAAGGGGTGCATGAGATGCAAGCCATAGAGTACTTCACTGCCGAGTGCCGAGAGGGCACCCTACTCAAGCACCGACTCCTCTGCGACGAGCCGACCACCCTCGATGAGCTGCTGATCATAGCGGACAAGTACGCCACTGCCGACTCCTCCATGAAGTCAGAGCTTCGAGTGGACGCTTCAGGAAAAGTGCTCCCTCCAGCTCCCCAGACGCCGGCTGGCGAGTCCAGTCGGCGCCAGCAGTCGAACGACAACAAGCGCAAGGCCCAGCAGCCGGCTACCACTAGCCGGCAGGTGGCGACAGTCGAAGACCAGCGGCCAGAAGAACAACCCGGCCCCAAGCGCTAGAAAGGCGGCAAGCCTGCCTGGTTGTCCGCCTTCTCGTTTGAGCAAACCCTAGATGCTCCCTGCAAGTTCCACAGTGGCGCGAAGCCATCCAATCACAACACCCGGAAGTGCCACTGGCTCACCCGCATCGCCAGGGGTGAAGGGCTACCTCCCCCACCTGCTGGCCCGCCGCCTCCACCTCCCCAGCAGCCGGCGGTCCAGCCAGTCGGAGCGATCCAAGATGAGTTCCCCGAAGAGCATTGAGCTTACGTCGTGTTCACCAGCGTGGCTGACGACAGGCATAGCCGGCGTCGACAGTGCCGAGAGGTGAATACTGTCGCCTCTGAAGCCCCAGATTTCATGCACTGGTCTGAGAAGCCGATCAGTTGGAGCCGAGCCGACCACCCAGAGGTGATGGCTTCTCCGAATTCTTATGCCCTGGTGTTGGATGCCACGTTCGCGACAGAGAGGCGAGCTGCTCGTTTCTCCCGAATTCTGATAGACGGCGGTAGCAGCATCAACATCCTCTACCGCGATACCATGGAAAAGTTGTGCATCAAAGAGAAATAGCTCCAGCCCAGCCGGACTGTCTTCCATGGCATTGTGCCTGGCATTTCCTGCTCACCCATCGGTAAGATCAAGATAGATGTCCTTTTCGGAGACAAGAATCACTTCCGCCGAGAGCCAATCTGGTTCGAGGTGGTTGACCTTGAGAGCCCCTACCACGCATTGCTTGGCCGGCCTGCCCTAGCCAAGTTCATGGCGGTCCCCCACTACGCCTACCTCAAGATGAAGATGCCGGGTACCAAGGGCATTATCACTGTAGCCGGCAACTACCGGAAGTCTGCCGAGTGTGCCACAGCCAGCAGTCAGCTGGCCGAGTCCCTTGTGATTGCTTCCGAGAAGCGGCTCCTTGACCAGGTTGTGGCCATGGCCGGCAAGCAGTCGGACCTGTCGCCAGATCCCAAGGAGTCAGAAGCTCAGGGCTCTTTCCAGCTGGCCAAAGAAACAAAGTAGATACCCTTGGACCCGGAGCACCCGGAGAGGTTCGCTGTCGTAGGAACTCATCTTGACAGCAAATAGGAAAGCGAGCTCGTCGATTTCCTCTGTGAGAATCGGGACATCTTTGCATGGTCTCCAAAAGACATGCCGGGTGTTCCGACGGATTTCGCCGAGCACAAGATACATGTCAGAGCAGATGCAAAACCAGTCAAGCAACCCCTCCGCCGCCTGTCAAAGGAGAAGAGAAGAATTGTTGGTGAAGAGATAGCCCAGCTTCTGGCATCCGGCTTCATTATGGAAGTGTTCTTTCCAGAGTGGCTTGCCAATCCAGTCCTTGTACTGAAGAAGAACAACAAATGGCGCATGTGTATTGACTATACTAGCCTCAACAAAGCCTGCCCCAAAGATCCGTTTGCCTTGCCTCGGATTGACCGAGTGATAGACTCCACGGCCGGATGCGAGCTGCTGAGTTTTCTGGATGCCTACTCAGGGTACCACCAGATCAAGCTGAAACCGGCCGACCGCCTGAAGACCGCCTTCATCACACCATTCGGAGCCTTCTGCTACCTGACCATGACATTCGGCTTGAGAAATGCCGGTGCCACGTTTCAGCATTGCATGCAGAAGTGCCTCCTCAAACAACTCGGAAGAAATGCCCACGTCTATGTAGACGATATTGTGGTGAAGACGGAGAGGCGCGGTACCCTCCTGGAAGATCTCAAGGAAACTTTTGATAATCTGCGCCGTTTTCAAATCAAGCTCAACCCAGAGAAGTGTGTCTTTGGAGTACCAGCCGGCCAGCTCCTCGGTTTCCTTGTCTCAGAGCGCGGCATAGCTTGCAACCCTGTCAAGATCAAGGCCATCGAGAGGATGGAGAGGCCCACCCGACTGCGAGACATTCAGAAGTTCACCGGCTGCTTGGCATCCATCAGCCGCTTCATCAGTCGGCTGGGCGAGAAGGCTCTTCCCCTGTACCAGTTGATGAAGAAAACCACTCATTTCGAGTGGAACAACAAGGCGGACGAGGCTTTCCTCCAGCTCAAGAAGATATTGACCACGCCGCCTGTTCTGGCTGCTCCGGCTGCCAAGGAGCCCATGCTTCTCTACATCGCCGCCACCAGCCGGGTGGTCAGCACAGTCATGGTGGTAGAACGCCAAGAGGACGGCAAAGCACTGCCGGTTCAGAGGCCTGTGTATTACTTGAGTGAGGTGCTGTCAACCTCCAAGCAGAACTACCCCCACTAACAAAAGATGTGCTACAGCGTGCACTTTGCCGCCAAGAAGCTAAAGCCATACTTTCAAGAGCACCCCATCACGGTTGTCTGCACCGCCCCGCTTGCGGAGATCATAGGCAGCAGAGACACATCGGGTCGGGTGGCCAAGTGGGCCATCGAGCTGGCCCCCTACACCATCTTCTACCAGCCTCGCACCGCCATCAAGACCCAGGCACTGGCCGACTTCCTCGTCGACTGGGCCGAGACCCAGTACCTGCCGCCAGCTCCAGACTCCACTCATTAGCGGATGCACTTCAATGTCTCGAAGATGCGCACCGGATTGGGAGCCGGCGTCATCCTCACCTCCCCCAAAGGCGACAAGCTCAGATACACGCTCCAAATCCACTTTGCCGCCTCCAACAACGTGGCCGAGTACGAGGCACTAGTACACGGACTTCGGCTGGCCAAGGAGATTGGCATCCGTCGGATTCTATGCTATGGCGACTCGGACTTGGTGGTCCAACAGTCGTTAGGCGACTGGGACGCCAAGGACGCAAACATGGCGAGCTACCGCTCCCTCATCCAGCAGATCAGCGGATATTTTGACGGGTGCGAGTTCCTTCACGTGCCACGGGCCGACAACAAGCAAGCAGATGCCCTGGCACGGATCGGCTCCACCCGGCAAGCCATACCAGCCGGCGTGTCCCTTCAGTGCCTCTGCAAGCCGTCTATCAAGCCTTCGCCGGAATCAGAATCCATCTTCGTGCCGGCTGCTCCCGAAGCAGTCGGATCTGACTCAGGGGCTGCAGCCACCGGCACGGGGATGTCGGCGGGCGGCACGAGAGCTGCAGCAGTCGCACCTGGCCCGGGGACTTCGCGACCCGGCCCGGGGGCTGCAGCAGCCGTCCCGGGGACTTCACCAAGCGGCTCGGGGACTGCAGCAGTCGCACCCGGCCCTGGGACTCCACAACCCGGCCAGGGGGTTGCAGCAGTCGGCCCGGAGACTTCAACCACGCAGCAAGACGCGGCTGACTCCACCCCGCTACCTCCCAACCCAACCGCCCTAGTTTCACTGGCCGTAATGACAGTGGATGAAGTCAAAGCACCATCATGGGCGCAGCCCATTCTCAACTTTCTGGTGAGTTGAGAGCTGCCAGCTGATGAGATCTCGGCCCAGCAGGTGCAATGCCGGGCAGGAGCTTACACGATAGTAAACCGAGAGCTTGTCAGGCACAGCGTGACCGACGTTTTCCAATGCTGCGTCGAACCAGAGAAAGGCCAGGCAATCCTCAGAGACATACACCAAGGCGAGTGCGGCCACCATGCGGCCTCCAGATCCCTTGTCGCCAAAGCTTTCCGCCATGGTTTCTTTTGGCCGACTGCTTTGGAGGACGCCAAGGATCTGGTTAAGAGATGCAAGGGATGCCAGAAATTCAGCTCCAAGCAACATCTGCCGGCTTCCGCACTCAAGACCATCCCCCTTACCTGGCCTTTTGCCGTCTGGGGGCTGGACATGGTGGGCCCATTCAAGATAGCATGCGGCGGCATGACCCATCTACTCGTCGCCATCGACAAATTCACCAAGTGGATTGAAGCAAAGCCAATCAAAAAGCTGAATGGTCCGAATTCTGTGACCTTCATCGCAGATATCACCGTTCGGTACGGTGTACCACACAGCATCATCACCGACAATGGCACTAACTTTGCCAAAGGCGCTTTGGCCCGTTTCTGCGCGACGTAGGGCATCCGACTGGACCTAGCGTCCGTTGCCCATCCGCAGTCAAATGGCCAAGTCGAGCGAGCGAACGGCCTCATCTTATCCGGCATCAAGCCCCGACTGGTCGAGCCATTGGAGCGCTCGGCCGACTGCTGGATCGACGAGCTGCCGGCCGTCCTCTGGAGCCTCCGCACCACTCCGAACAAATCAACCGGCTTCACTCCCTTCTTCCTCGTGTACGTGGCCAAGGCCGTCATCCCAACTGACATCGAATTCGACTCACCTCGCGTCACCATGTACACGGAGGCGGAGGCGAAGGAAGCACGAGAAGACGGCGTCGATCTGCTGGAAGAAGGCTGGCTGTTAGCACTCAGCCGGTCTGCCATCTACCAGCAGAGCCTACGCCGCTACCACAGTCGGAAGGTCAAGCCACGATCCTTCCAAGAGGGAGACCTTGTGCTCCGGCTGATCCAGCGAACAGCCGGCCAGCACAAGCTCTCGGCCCCTTGGGAAGGCCCCTTCATCATCAGCAAAGCCTTGGGCAACGACTCCTATTACCTAATCGACGCGCAGAAGCCCAGGGCGCGCAAGAGGGACGATTCCGGCAAGGAAACAGAGCGCCCATGGAACGTGAACCTCCTCTGAAGTTTTCAGTTAATGCAGTATGTACCACGCTACCTTTTGTATTAAGCGCAAAGACACCGGGTCCCTCGAGGAGCACTTGGGGGCTACCTTTCTTATCTATATGATAAGTTTCATGCCTGCGAATGTGTTATTTCATTCCTCCGCCCGGCACCGGGTCCGACCAGTCGGCCCGGGGGCTTGCCGCCTTGTACTATGTCGATGCTACCTGCAGTCGGACAAGTAATGTGCCGGCATCTAAGCCCTCTCTTGCCATAAGCCGCAGCTCGCAGAGCGACTGTATGGCTGGCAAGAATCAAAGGCAGGAAATGGTGCCCACATGAAAAATAGCTAAGGAAGAAAGCGCTCACATAGGCCAAGCCGGCTCCTCGCCTGATCGTCCGGTTGTTGAAGCAGCCGGTCGGCCGGCTTCTCACTTAACTTGCTATGTTCTAAGCGGCCGAAGTACTTGTCCTCCCAAAATGGCCAAGTACCTGACCCAGCCAACAGACCGAAGAGCGACTGTCTGGCTGGCAGGACGGCAGCCAAGGGAAGGCGGCAAAGGAAAAAGCCAAATGAACAGAAAGCAAGACAAGTTGGGGCTCGGCAAAACACAACTTGTGCAAAATTAAATTACATAGCAAGAGGCCCTCGGCCAGCATTCAACAAAGTTTGAATACACCCAGTGGGTGGAACTGCGCAAATTTAACAAGTTCGTTCTAAAGACTACAAAAATAGGAAAGGACAAGATAAAGTTGGCAGCACTAGGCCAGAGGAGTAGTGGGCGGGTCCGGCAGGTTGGTGGAGTCGGCGGCGCCGGCTGGTGGAGTGGCCATCTGGCGAGTCTCGGCTTGGCCGCCATCAGCAGCAGTCGGTGCACTCGCACACGGCTCGTTGCTCAAGGCCTGATTGAGCTGAGGCAGGTCGTCCACTCCGCCTTCCGGTGAGTCGTCTTCACTATCCTCGTCTTCCTCGTCCTCGCCTTCGTCGCTGGAGGCGATCTCTTCCGCCGAGTCCTCGCCGTCATCCGGGTTCAGCCCGAACCAGCTCGGCGGCACTTCGGCACCCTCCTCGTCCAGCTCGGGGAGGAAGACACCGGTCTCTGTATACTCGGCGATCGCCGCCGCACGTCGAGTGAGCGCAGGCCCCTCTGCCACCAACTCCTCCCTTGCCTCCTGCCGGAACGTGGCCAACTGGGTTAGGTCCAGCCTAGGATACCATGCCTTGGCGAACTCCAAGGCCCTTCGGGCGCCTGCCCGAGCGGAGGAGTCCTTCCAAGCCTCGAAGCGGCCGATCGCCACCTCTAACCAGTCGGCGGTCCGACTGGGGGTACGTGGAGCTTGGACGCCTGGCCAGAGGGCGGAAACCAGCTGGGACCCGGCGCGCTGAAGGCGGCAGAGCAGACGGTGAGTCGGCTGCAGGCGCGTCCTAACGGCCAGGAGCTGTTGTTCATGTTTCGAGGCGCGTCGAGCGGGATCTCCACTCCTTCCCTCCTACGCTGGTCGCGCCGCGCCTCGATGGCCTGGCTGACGGCGGCGGCGCGTCCAGGAAAGAAGTCTACGCAAAGAAAAAACAAAAATTAGAAGCCGGAAGCCGACTCTCGATGCAGTCGGCAGCTATTCCAAAGAAAGAAGTTTACCGTCGATCATATCCTCAATCTCGCCATAGCCAGCACCGAGGATCGCCTCCTTCTCGGCCCACTTCGAGCGCTCGACCTCAAACTCGACCTGGAGGGTGCCTTCCGCCTCCTTGAGTTTCTGGAGCTCCGCCTTGTGCTTGTCCGCCAACTTCTTGGCCAGACGGTCGCGCTCCTGGGCCGCCTTGCTGCACTCCTCCTCCTTGGCGCGCAGCTCAGTCTGGACCTCGCCTAGGCACTGCTGCAGTGTGGCGTTGGCTCCTGCAGAAATAAGAAAGAGAAGACAATCAACAAAGTTGACCAAAAAGAAAAGTGGTTACCGGAAGATCCGGCCCAACTGCTCAGCAGTCGGCCCGAATCTCGGGGGCTACACCCAGCGGGTGCGCTGACGCGCCCCCGCGAGGAAGAAGACGGAATGCTTAGTCCGGCTTTCAGTCAGGTCGGTGGTCCGCTTAGCCAGCTCCTGAGCCTGGGAGTTGAAGGCAGCTGCGTGGATGTTGTGGTAGTCCTGCAACGAAGACAAAAGAAGAGAAAACAAGTTAGCACTCGGAACTTACCATAAAGTTTCGAGCCGCCTGCTCAGCAGCCGGCCCGGAACTCGGGGGCTACACCCAGTGGGTGCGCTGGTGCGCCCCCACGGAAGATTGCAAGAATAAAAAACAAAGCAAAGAAGCGTACCCGGACGACTGTTCGTGTCGCCAAGAACGCCTTCGTATATTGCTGGAGGGTGGTGCCTTGGGCTCGGAGCTGGGCCTGAATGTCCTGCGCGGCCTTGTTCAGCACGCCCGTCCCGGCCCCAGGCGTCCATTCTAGTGGAGCGGCACTGGTGGCCTCTGCATCTGGGGCCGACGAGCTTGCGGCCCCGATCTCCTGCGCCCATGGCGCCGAGGCCGCCTTTGCCACGCGCCGGCGCCCCAAAGGACGGGCCACGGGGGTCGCACCCACCACCAGCTTGCCACTCACCGGCGGCGCTTGTGGCTCGTCAGACCGACGGCCTCGGGCCTCGGTAGTCGATGCTTGCAGGGGCACCCCCGCCCCCGGGACAATGGTGTCGCCTCCTCTCCTCTCCACGAGCGGCTGATCATTGCCGGCCCCTCCAGTCGGCGCCATGATCTCTGGCGCTGGTGGCACTGCGCGCAGCGGGATGACGAGTTGCGGAGTCCGGCCGCGTGCGGCCTCTTCCGCTTGCACCTTGGCGGCCGCGTCCACTTGGGCCTTGGCTGCGGCGCCCGCCTGGACCTTGGTCGCAGCATCCGCCTGGGCCTTGGCCGCTGCATCAACGTCCGCCTGCGCCGCCTTCGCCGCCTCCGCCTTCTCCCGTTCCGCTTCCTCTCGCTCCTCGCGCGCCTCCTGCGCGTTCCTCTCCACGGCCTCCTGGAGGTCGGCCAGCAGGTCCACGCGGCGGGTGTTGGCGGAGCCTTCCGTCGCCCTAATCACTGAAGTAGAGGTGGACCGCTCAAGAAAGAGCGGGGCCCTGCTCAAGCAAGACACGAGGAAACTCAGAAAGAGTTTGCAAGAAAGAAGAAAAGAAAACACAGGAGAAACCAAGCACTTACGCGGACACCATCGGGGGCTTCTTTGGGGTCTTCTGGAACTGGGCCGCCTTCGAGGCGGCCTCCTGCCTCTTGGTCACGGCGGCCGTGTTCTTGGGCTTCTTCGGCTGGCTGCCGAACAGCAACGAGCCGGCTCAGCGCTTTGGTGCGCCGCCTGGTGCGGTCGGCGCGGCTGAAGAGCTCGCGCCCGCCTTGTCGGTGCCGTGCGTATGGCGCGGCTCGTTCTCCTCCTCGTCGTCATCTGGCCAGGCCTCAAGGCCACCTCCTCCTTCGGAGCCGCCTGCTCCACCGCCGCCACCTGTGGCGTCGTCCTCCTCCATGGCGGCCGCCCCCAAGTCTGGGTCGTCCACGTTGCTCCTCGTTCGGTCCGGCATGTACTGCTGACCTGGATCCAGAGCACCGGCGGCCGACTGGGCCGGGAAGACCTGCACCATGGCCGACTGGTCAGACGGCAAAAAACAAGAGCTCGCACCAGCAAAAGAGAAAAAGAATTACAAGACTCACCGCAGTTGGCGGATGTGCGCGGTCGTACGACCGCTTGCCGAACTGCCAATCCGTCTCTGATAGCTTGCAGCTGGAGAAATAATTGACCAGCGGGGCCATCTCCACGTCCGGCAGCTCCCATGTGCACATTTGGCATGGGTCCCAGTGCCCGCTCATACAGCTAATGATATGAGGCCGAGCTTGAAGGGGAAGCACTCGGCGCGCCACATAGGCGGCCAGCAAGTCCGAGCCCTTCAGGCCCTCCGACTCCGTCATCACCTGAAGTCGGGCAAGGGCGGCGGAGGAGGCGGACGATAGGAAGCTCGGCTTGTACTGCCAGTTGGCATGCGGCTCGACTGGCGGGCCGGCTACGTAAGCCGGCAAGTTGATGCAGTCCCTCATCGGGTGGATGTTCTTGAAATAGAAATATGACTTCTGCCATAGCTTGGCCGACTGCAGCAGGGAGATGGGCGGGAAGCGGTTCTCGGAGCCCGAACGCCGCACCGCCACGCAAGCTCCGCATTGAGCCGCCTGGCCCTTGGTGGCGGTGCCGAGTTTGAGATAAAAGCACTCCCCCCATAGCTCGAGAGTGGGAAGAGTGCCGAGATAACCTTCGCACATGGTGACGAAGGCGGCCAGCAACACCATCGTGTTTGGCATGAGGTGGTGCGGCTGGACTCGGTAGGAATCGAGGAAGGAGCGAAATAAGCCGCTCGCCGGAAGGCCGAAGCCACGAAGGAAATGGGACCGGAAGACGATGCGTTCATCGCCCTCCGGCACCGGCGAGATTTCTGCCATGGGGGGGACGCGTACCTTCACGTTCGCCTCCCGGGGCAGCCGCCGTGTTTGACGAAGAAAAGAGAGGTGATCCTCATGGACGTTGGAACCGTTCCAGTCGCCGGCCCGTAAGCGCGCCATGGACGAAGAGGCTCGTCGTGGGCGTGGCGCGGTGGTGGGCGGGCGAAGCCGCGGCGGAGCGAGGGAGCCGCGGCGAGAAGACGCTCGACGGCAGTGAGCTGCGGCGGCGCTTCAGCAAGAGGAAGAGGCACCGCGGCAGCGGAGAAGAAGAAGAATGGCGAGGAGAGAGGGGGGCGCGCGTGCGTCTGCCCCCCCTCTTCCCCCTACTTATAGCCCCAGGCGGCGGAGCCGAGGGGGCGGGAGCGTGGGGAATCGTGGGATTAACTGCGCCCACTCCCCTGCGATCCCACGATTGCGGCGCCAGTAAAGGCGTGTATTAAATACCGCAGAAGCCCAACCGTCTACTTTGGCCGCAGCGGATCCACGCGCATGCCGAGGCACTGTAGTGGCGAGCCCCGGCCTGCGGCGACGTCCCGTCGCGCGCGTGGGCTGGCAGGCCGGCTTGGCCTGCTGATGCCGCGTGGCCGGCGGACGAGAGCGGCGAGTCTGACATCTGGCTAGCGTGCCACCTGGCCCCCACCATGGCTTTTCGAAATCGCCAGGCGACCCGAATGGTCGCGGCCGACACCTACCAGTCAGCACTTCGGAAGAAGGACGAAGCAGGACACCAGACGACCCGGAGTAGGAAGCTGCTGAGGCTTCTCGCCCCTTTAGCCACAGTGCCCCACCAGCTTCGGGGACTACTGTCGGAGTAAATGACCACGGGTAGCCCCATCAGCTCCCCTTGGTATTTCAAGATATCAGGGCGGGCTGCGCCCCTAAAACACCAAAGACAAAGGACCGCCTTCTTGGGGCCGGCTGGTCCAAGCGGCCGGCTGCCAGGAGGCGGCCATGATGCGGACCGACTCCTAGCAGGCGGCTCCTAGAGAAGTCGGCTGCTAGCAGGCGGACCCTCGTGTCCTCAAAGTCAGCACCACATCTCCACGACAAGACAAGGCATGGCTACAGCGTAGCCTGCCACCCCCGAATCTGGGATGGGATGCGGCCACAGAGCTACGTACTGGGCGGTCACCCCCCCCAGCGTGGCACTGTTGCCGCTCAGTCCATGACATCACCGGCGTCAGAGGGAGTTACGCTCCCACGATGGGCTGTCAGTATGGCCCGCGGGCGGCGGGTCCTACCAGTCCGCGGGCCACCAGCAGGTGGCGAGCCTCAAGCAAGCGGCAACAAGGGATGGCCGACTCCTAGCAGGCGGCTCTTCTCCCCCTTGGAGTCAGTGCGCCATTAACCAGATGTGACGGGGCGTGGCTACAGCGGTCGCCCGCCTAGCGGCGGGCCTGTAGCCACGCTCTCCCCGACAAGGCCTTCGTCATCAGGAGCGAGGCTACAGTATAAAGTAGTCAACATGGCCTGCAGGCGGCGGGCCCTACCTGTCAAGATCACAGCAGTCGGCGGGACCCACCAGGCGGCGGGAAGGTCGGCAACCAGAGACACTGACGGCAGGGTCCTACACCCGGCCAGATTACCATTGTACCCTTGGGGGGTAGGCCTATATAAACCCCCCAGGCCTCCCCCATGCAGGGGGGCGACCATATACACACACACATAGAGAGAAGACTAGGGCTAGCCTTGCCCTTCTTCCTCCTCTAGACAAAACAGCTCAGGGAGCAAGCTTGTAGCTACCTCGTGATCATAGTCATCATGCGGAGACCCCGTAGAGCAGGACTAGGGGTGTTATCTCCGAGGAGAGCCCCGAACCTGGGTAAGATTCACAGGCGTATGCGGTCTCACTCACTCCCGCTTCTAGAGCCCGGCGACGTACTTTTAGCCCCATCCACGATAAGCCATCCCTTGGCATATGTCGCACGACACCCTCGACAGAGTTGGATGAGATTCATCATGTAATCGAGTAAGTTTTATTAGGGCTTGATCCCTAGTATCCACTATGTTCTGAGATTGATGTTGCTGTGACTTTGCTATGCTTAATGCTTGTCACTAGCTAGGGCCCGAGTGCCATGATTTCAGATCTGAACCATTTATGTTTTCACCATTATATCTATGTTCTAGATCCGATCTTGCAAGTCATATGCACCTATTGCGTGTTATGATCCGTAAACCCCAGGGTGCCAGTAATTGGGATACTTTTCGGTGATGACCGTAGTTTGAGGAGTTCATGTATTCACTATGTGTTAATGCTTTGTTCCGGTTCTCTATTAAAAGAAGGCCTTAATATCTCTTAGTTTCCTTATGGACCCCGCTGCCATGGGAGGGTAGGACAAAAGTGGCCTTAATATGTCTTTACCATAAGCACGTACGACTATTTATGGAATATATGCCTACATTATATTTATGAACTGGAGCTAGTTCTGTGTCGCCCTAGGTTATGACTGTTATATGATGAATATTATCCAATGCAATCGCCGATCCAATGCCTATGAGGTTTCCACATACTGTTCTTGCTAAGTTACTATTGCTATTGCTACTGTTACAACTGCTACATCACTGTTACCGTTGCTACTACTGTTACCACCGCTATTAAACTATCATATTACTGTGCTACTGATCACTTTGCTGCAGATATTTAATCTTCAAATGTGTATGAATTGACAACTCAACTGCTAATACTTACAAATATTCTTTGGCTCCCCTTGTGTTGAATATATAAATTTGGGTTGAATACTCTACCCTCGAAAACTGTTGCGATCCCCTATACTTGTGGGTTATCAAGACCTTTTTCTGGCACCATTGCCGGGGAGCATAGCTATATTTGTTGAGTCACTTGTGTAGGAGATATGCCCTAGAGGCAATAATAAATGTTATTGACTATCTCCCTGTTCATAATTATGTTTATGTTCCATGCTAAAACTGCTATGGTTCTCGAGTCTGCAATAACACGAGGCTCGGAGGAAGACTCATATGCACGTGTGGAATAAACAAACGTTAAAATGTATTCCTAGTCTGGCCTCTATGACTAGCTCAAGTGTTGCATGATGGTTTTGTTTTCCTAATCATGGGCATGTCTATGCCAGCAACTTTGAGGGCATAATGGTTGGTAGAACACTTGTGTTGAATCGACCCGAATTGATGTTATGCTATGAGATACATTCGTCACAAGTTTATGGTTAATAACATAGAGATGGTTAATGTTTGCATAATTCCTTACACCATGAGAATATCGAGTTTCTCCATACTTGCTTCATGAACTTTGGGGTTTGTTAAACGTCATCCGTAAATGGGTGACTATTACGACAGCTTACGAGTTCATGGAAAAGTGTGTCAAGTAACTTGATAGCTAAAGATTGGGATTTGCTCCTCCGACGATGGAGAGATATCTCTGGGCCCTCTCGGTGTTACGGTATCCATCATCGTCTGGCCAGACACAGGGTGATTTGATCACAGGGATGCCGGAACACGGAAACGAGAAAAGAGAACAAAACCGGTAATGAGGTAACTAGCATAGTGGACAAGTTGTTGATCCACGGGGATGCAAGTAAATCTCACCTCGGGTATTTGTAATATATCATGAAGCAATAGGAATAGCACATGGCAACTGGAGGTTCACTCGAATATTCATTCGTGTGGCTATAGGGGTCAATATGGGTGTCCACGGCTCCGATGTTGATCATCGATCGGAAAGTGTTCCGGTCATGTCTATGCTGCACCGAACCTATAGGGTCACACGCTTAAGGGTCATCTATCTGCTAAATGCTAGACAAGGAGTCTGAGAGAAAGTCACCAAAAAAGTTTCGGAGACAATGGAAGAGTTCCGGAGAGAGATCACACCGAAAGAGTTTTGGTAAAACTAAAATGTTGTTTCAGGGGATACCATAAAGTCAAATTGGTTTCGGCACATGCCTGATAATTCTTGGAGGGTGCCAGAATCATTCTGGAAACTTCTGGGAATTTTTCGGGATAAAAATTGGAAATGTTCCGGAGCTGCCGGAACCGGTTCGGTTGCTTTTCGCAGATGAAAATCACTAATCTGAAATTGTTTCAGAATGAATCCAAAATCATTTTGGTAGGTACTGGAATTGTTCTAAGACCCACAGAAATATTTTCGGATTTAACGGTCGCGGAAAATTATCTTCCTGAATAGTGAAAATCACTTTATGGTTACTTTTTGGAAAGCCAATATTTTGGGCTTTATCCCAAGATATTTTGGGATGACATGGATGGATGAGAGCCCCTTTGGGGGGGCCCTCTAGGGGTGTGGCCAGCTTGCCCACTTGCCCACTTGCTTCCCCCTTTTACCCTTGGGAATGGGATTCCTTCATGGGCTTTTTTGGTATTTTGAATACCCATCCTGCCCCTTGGTTTTCCTATAAAAGGAGTGGAGGGGGCTGCCCAAACACTCAATCCTTGCTCTCATACACATGCCATAGACTTGTCTGGCTTCTCTCTCCCTCCTAGCGAAATAGTTTCATAGAGCCGAAAGGCTGTCTTGGTTTCGGCAGGAACTAGTTCTGGACGGCGAAGCCCAGCCGGATAGACGACGCCGTATGTGTGCAACTCTGTAGGGAGTTCATTGTTTTGGTCTTAGTTCGAGAGTGCCTCCCGAAGGGCTGTCCGAGTGTCTGTCCAAGTTTCGAGGGTCCTCCCGAAGGGCTATCCGAGTGACCGTCCGAGTTTCGAAGGTCCTCCCGAAGGGCTATCCGCGACACCGTCCGGGGGACTGTCCGATCGCCTCTCGAAGGGCTGTCCGAGGGGCAGATGAGGGAGTACATCCTCGCTGTTGGGAGGTTGTAAAATCCTAGCTGCGGGGATTTGCACCACCGATCGTCATCAACTCTACTTCCGCTGCGCTACGAGTCGGTAACGAAAAGATCAAACCTTATATGTAGTCTCCATAGTGGTCCTGGGCTGGTGCGTAGGTCGGAAATATTTTTGTTTTCTGCTGCGTTACCCTATAGTGGCATCATGAGCCGTGCTATGCATAGATGCAGGTTGCGATCTAGAATACATAGAGATATATGGGTGTTGCACAATATAATTAGGTAGTAGATGAGTTCTATTACTAAAAATTATTTGTGCGGGTAGCAGATGAAATCTGTTACCCGATGTTCTTGTTGCTTCCCTGGAATTTGCATATTTCTGATCTTGATAACAGCATGGTGGAGTTTCAATGTTCTGGCAATCCGCGTTGCTGATTGATCAACGAAGTGCTAATAGTTCGTTGAATTTCACCATAGTTAGAAAGAAAGATGACATTTCGCAGACAAAAGGGCAATGCAGATATGATCTGCACGGGGGTCATGCATATGATGAAGTTCAGTATGGGGCTCAAGATTTTATTATCTCGTGTTTCATACTCCCCGCATTGTTAATCTAGCGACTTGGATAATCATGCTTGATGATGGACGTTGGTAGCTTTGATTTGTTTCAAAACCTTAGAAGCCACGTAAAATAAAATTTTGCATAAACCGGTCAGAGGCGTCTAACTTGGTTTTGCAGGATGTGCATGTGATGTGGTATAGCAGTGCTCATATTAATTTGATTATGTATGAGATGACTATACAATGTAAATTAACATGACTTGCGTGTCATGATTCGGCATGATGGTTGGAGCCATATGATTGTCACTTTAATGACCTGTGAGTCAACCTTAAGTAATGCACTTATTTTATTAGCTATAGAGATAGCAATATTATCTGGTGCATCGACAAGGTGGTGGCAATCTTCACGAAGATGAACACCGATGCGAATGCCGAAGACGAAGAAATGAAAGGCTTCTCTGTCAGAAAGGGCTATACCATATCATGCTATTATGAATTGCCTGAGATGTTTATCCCTTATGATGCACCCTTTTTGATTGCGCAGTAGTCGCTTTTTATTAGGGTGATCTCTCACTTCAAATATCAAGTAGTTAGTGTTCTCCCAAGTGTAGCACCATCACGGCACCTATCTTTTCGGGGTACGACATGTACACATGAGTACGAATGATTAGAGAAGTGTGAGGTGGGTGAGGTCAGACCTCGCAGCAAGATCACTTGGTTGTCTTGACGTTCAGGCAGGACAGTTCTGAGCTCGGAACACACGCATCGAAAGATGGACAAGAGTCACATAGAGATGTGATTGGCAAGTTAGCCTACCGATTAAAATTTGCGTCATCAGTGATGAACCCGTCAATGGCGTCGAATTGAAATGCGTGTCTTGAATCGCTCACAATCAATTATGAGAGATATTGATTTGAGTGGGAGCGCACTTTAGAATTAAATCTTTTAATTATTAGTGCAATTAATTTTGAACACTGTCTAAGTGTGATTTTCAAAATAGTTGTAGAATAATGGCTCGCGTTTCCACCTTCCCTATTAAAATTGAATAGCTGTTATATATCTGGTTAAAACATTATGGTTGGTAAACGTAATGTGAGGATTGTCCTCAAGAGTGCCGAGAAGGACTTTGTCCTATCGCATGCTTTCGGTATCCTCCCGCAAATGCTTTGGATGATGTAACTCTCGTCCTTCGATCCAAAAGCTAGAATTCCGTTTCAGTCAAGTGCAATACGTTTGCTTCCATGAGACCCAAACTTCGAAAGTTTTGGGATAGTTATGTGATATTCATGAACTGAAAATTAATTTTCAGATACAAACAAAGGCTGAAAGATATGAAATATCCAAAGCAATGTTTGTTTGCAAACTATTAGTAAAGGTGTTTACTATGCATTAGACTGATAAGAGAGAGATCCAGAAGAACACCTGTCATACGATGAAAGGTGAATAAAACAACAACTTAAAGAGAAAGGAAGTGTCTGAAGGGTGTTAATGAAACTTTCACGCCTAGGAAGTCCGGGGCTAACGCCACTCTTAAGTTGGGTGCTTCTCCTGAGAGTAGGAGAAATACTGAAAGTTAAACTGTTAGAAGTATAAAGGCAGAAAGAGAGAAGACTGGAATATCCAGCTCATGTATGAATGTCATACAAGTTTTTGATGTATAGAAGGCTGGTCAAATATATAGTTCTTGGTAATTATGGTTAAACATGTTAATCACTAATTTTTGGGTATTGTGAGTTAATCACAAAGATACCCACTCAGTTGCCTTCTGTTGCAACTCGATGCAAGAACTACCACGGCCTAAAGGACTTGCCAGAAATGAGGTTTAGATACACACAGGGAACATAGTAAATGTTACTATACCTTCCATCGGTGTATTACCGTCTGTATTTATTTTCATAAAACATTTTAGAGTTTTACACACTCTAGCCCATTGCATAAAGTATCTTGCAAGAAGGTTGTTCATAAGAGAACTTTTGTTGTTCGATGTTATGAATAACAGAAGGGACATACTTTCATTATGAATGAGATGTATGTTATGAATATTGATAATAATACATTACCTCTGGGTTTACTTTCATAATTCATTTTAGAGTTTTATACACTCTAGCCCTTTGCACAATGTTTGTTGCAAGAGGGTTGTTCATAAAAGAACAAATTGTTGTTCAGTATTATGAATAACATAAGGGCCATACTTCCATCAGCGATGGGACGTATGTTATGAATTTTGATGGTAATATGATACATCCATAACACTGACGCTAAATGTCGCAAGACTAAAAGAATACCACACAAGTGTGGCACTGCATTTGGTCACATTGGAGAAACCCGCATGGAAAATTCCATTATGATGGATTTTGAAGTCATTTGATTTTATATCATCTGACGCTTGCAACTTTCCTCCGAAAAGTGAAGTGACTAAAATACCATTCACAGGCCATAAGGAACGAGCAAAGAACGTATTGGTGATCATACATCATGATGTGTGTAGTCCAATAAATGTTGTTGCTGGCAGTGGATTTGTCTATCTTCTGAAATGATTCAAGTGGATATATTGATATTTACTTGATGAGACGTAAGTCTGGATCTTTTGAATTCATTCAAAAGGTTTTCAAAAATGAAGTAGAAGTTATTGTAACAAGAAAATTATGTTTCTACAATTCGATTGCAGAAAGGAATATTTGAGTTACAAGTTTAGCGAATGTCTGATGAGTTGTGAAAGGGGTTTCATAACTTGCACCTCCCGGAACACCACTGCAAGTGGAAAGTCCGTGAAGATGTAATCGAACCATTCATGACATGGTAATATCAAAGATGACATAAATAAATTTGCCATTATCTCTTTTAAAGTGATGCTTTAGAGACTGCGGCTTTTACACTGAAAAGAGCTCCATCGGGTCTGTTGAAATGACGCCATGGTATGGTACGCCCAACCATGTTATATCTTTTCTTAACATTTGGAATATGGGGCTTGTGTAAAAGGTTACAAACCTATTCCAAATTAGACAAGTGCTACTTTGTAAGTTATCCCAAGTCATTGGGTATTCCCCCACCACTATACCGAGGCAAAGGATTTTTGCCGCAAAATGGTATGCTTTTAAAGAGAATAGTTCTTGCAAAAGGTGAGTGTGAGGACAGTGCAACTCGACGAGATAACAAGTATCTTCGTCATCTGATCAAAGGAAAAGAACCTTGGAAGTAATTCCAGTGTTTCCTACTGCGACTGATACGGAAGCCTCTACATGAGATGTATGGACTTCGGTCGAACTTGCAGCTGAACGACGTAGGCAAAACTCGTGCAAACCTCCCTGGTGCGCAAATGAGATATTGTTGTTAGACAACAGTGTACCTATGATACACAAGGAAGTGTTGATGGGCCCTGACTCCAGAATTGGCTAAATGCCAATACAATCCTAGATAGTTTCCATATAAATGTTTCAAGATTAAAATCTTGATACACCTTTCGGAAGACTTAGAGTCTGATGAATATTTATGGAACTAAAAACTGATACGGATAAAAAAAAATTATCCATAAAGCTCGACTTGTTGCAATAAACAAGTTCAAGGAGTTGACTACGATGAGGTTGTTTCACCGTAGCGATGCTTAAAGTCAGTTCGGGTAGCAATTAATTCATATTTCAATCATGAGATATGAAAATTGGATGATGAAAGGATTTCCATCTGATGGAAATGAAACCAAGGACTTGCATGTGTTACAGTCCAAGGTATTTTGTCAATCCAGAGGATGCTAGTGAGTGTGCAAACTTCAGAGTTCTAGCGATGGACAGAAGAGAGCAAAATGGAGTTGGAATCTTCGTGTTTTGATGAAATGGTCAAAAAGGGTTTTGACTTCATCAATGGGTAACGAAGATTCTTGTGATTCAAGAAAGTAAGTGGGAGCATAATAATATTTCTAAAAACGTTGTGTGCTTGACACATTGTTAATTGGGAATAAATTTCTTGACACGAATTAGGATTTCATTTGAAAATAGTTTTTCGATGAAGTGCTTGGGCTAAATAGCCTTGATATTAGGCATGATGATCTATGGAGATAGATTTACCTAATGGGGCTAAGCAATGAATACATATTGACAAGATGCTAAAACTCTTTAGCATTTAAAATGCCAAGGAGTGATTCTTGCCGAAGTCACATGGAAAGAGTTTTGCAAGACTCGGTGTCCCAAAAACACTGATGAGCAAAATACATGATGGAGATTCCACACACCTTCGTGTTTGGATTAATCATGTATTCCATGGTATGTAAAACAACCAGATATGTCCAATACTCCAAAGTTGTTGCGAGTATAGATACCAAAGTGATCAAAAGTACTGATCATGGGACAACAGTGAAAAAGGGTCATGAAGTACTAGAGTAGCACTGATGACATGTTTTCTCGCAAGCGGAGATCATGAAGAGTTCGTTGTAAAAGGTTACATCGATACAGTCTTCATCTTTTCTCCAATCGATTTTCGATTTAATTTGAGGGTTTTTGTGTAACACATAATATGGTGACACGGTAAGTTAGAATTGTTCTAAACAAGTTACTGTGGGGAATTCTATAACAGAGGCTAAGTATGTTGCCGCTTTGGAAGCGACAAAGAAGATGTTGAATCATATAGTTCATTCATGAACTTAGTATGGTTCCAAGATGGCTTTGGTCGATGGGACACTATTGCAGATAGTTGCTCCATAGCTCAGTCTGAGGAATCAAGGTTCGACCTGTGATTCACATATATACAAAGCCAAGTCCACACAAAATATGAATTTTGTGAAAGCGTGAAAACGCGAGGATATGCAAAGACACACACGGAGCTGAAGTTGTCACATCCGTTGGACATCAGGCTATACCACATGCGAAGCATATTTTACACTAGTGTGCCGTAGGTGTAAAGTGCATTAGCATTGACTAGATTATTGACTCTAGTGCAAGTGGGAGTCTGTAGGAGATATGCCCTAGAGGCAATAATAAATGTTATTGATTATCTCCCTGTTCATAATTATGTTTATGTTCCATGCTAAAACTGCTATGGTTCTCGAGTCTGCAATAACACGAGGCTCGGAGGAAGACTCATATGCATGTGTGGAATAAATAAACGGTAAAATGTATTCCTATTCTGGCCTCTAAGACTAGCTCAAGTGTGGCATGATGGTTCTGTTTTCCTTATCATGGGCATGTCTATGCCAGCAACTTTGAGGGCACAATGGTTGGTAGAACGCTTGTGTTGAATCGACCCGAATTGATGTTATGCTATGAGATACATTCGTCACAAGTTTATGGTTAATAACACAGAGATGGTTAATGCTTGCATAATTCCTTAGACCATGTGAGTATCGAGTTTCTTCATACTTGCTTCATGAACTTTGGGGTTTGTTAAACGTCATCCGTAAATGGGTGACTATTACGGCGGCTTACGGGTTCATGGAAAAGTGTGTCAAGTAACTTGATAGCTCAAGATTGGGATTTGCTCCTCCGACGATGGAGAGCTATCTCTGGGCCCTCTCGGTGTTACGGTATCCATCATCGTCTGGCCAGACACAGGGTGATTTGATCATAGGGATGCCAGATCACGGAAACGAGAAAAGAGAAGAAAATCGGTAATGATGTAACTAGCATAGTGGACAAGTTGTTGATCCAAGGGGATGCAAGTAAATCTCACCTCAGGTATTTGTAACATATCGTGAAGCAACAGGAATAGCACACGGCAACTGGAGGTTCACTCGAATATTCATTCGTGTGGGTATAGGGGTCAATATGGGTGTCCACGGCTCCAATGTTGATCATTGATCAGAAAGTGTCCCGGTCATGCCTATGCTTCACCGAACCTATAGGGTCTCACGCTTAAGGGTCATCTATCTGCTGAATTCTAGACAAGGAGTCTGAGAGAAAGTCACCGAAAAAGTTTCGGAGACAACGGAAGAATTCCGAAGAGAGAACACCAAAAGAGTTTCGGTAAACTAAAAGGTTGTTTCAGGGGATACCATAAAGTCAAATTGGTTTTCGGCACATGCCTGATAATTCTTGGAGGGTGCCAGAATCATTCTGGAAACTTCTGGGAATTTTTCGGGATAAAAACCGGAAATGTTCTGGAGCTGCCGGAACCGGTTCGGTTGCTTTTCGCAGATGAAAATCACTAATCCGAAATTGTTTCAGAACGAATCCAGAATCATTTTGGTAGGTACTGGAATTGTTCTAAGAGCCACAGAAATATTTTTGGATTTAACGGTCACGGAAAATTGTCTCCGTGAATAGTGAAAATCACTTTATGGTTACTTTTTGGAAAGCCATTATTTTGGGCTTTATCCCAAGATATTTTGGGATGCCATGGATGGATGAGAACCCCTTTGGAGGGCCCTCTAGGGGTGTGGCCGGCCAAGAGGGGGGCTCCTTGTAGGATCGAAAGTATGTCTAGAGGGGGGTTGATTAGACTACTTGACCAAATAAAAACCTAGCCTTTTCCCAATTTTAAGTCTTGGCAGATTTTAGCAACTTGGCACAAGTCAAGCAATCAACCTACACATGCAAGTCTAAGAGTATAGCAGCGGAATGTAAAACATTTGCATATGAAGGTAAAGGGAGGAGTTTGGAGGGAGCAAATGCAATGTAGACATGGAGATTTTTGGCGTGGTTCTGATAGGTGGTGCTATCGTACATCCACGTTGATGGAGACTTCAACCCACGAAGGGTAATGGTTGCGCGAGTCCACGGAGGGCTCCACCCACGAAGGGTCCACGAAGAAGCAACCTTGTCTATCCCACCATGGCCATGGCCCACGAAGGACTTGCCTCACTCGGGTAGATCTTCACGAAGTAGGCAAACTCCTTGGTTCAACTCCACAATCTTGACGGAGGCTCCCAAGTGACACCTAACCAATCTAGGAAACACCACTCTCCAAAAGGTAATAGATGGTGTGTTGATGATGAACTCCTTGCTCTTGTGCTTCAAATGATAGTCTCCCCAACACTCAACTCTCTCTCATGGATTTGGATTTGGTGGAAAGATGATTTGATTGGAAAGCAGCTTGGGGAAGGCTAGAGATCAAGATTCATATGATTGGAATGGAATATCTTGGTCTCAACACATGAGTAGGTGGTTCTCTCTCAGAAAATGTATACTGGAAGTGTAGGCACGTTCTGATGGCTCTCTCTATGAATGAAGAGTGGGTGGAGGGGTATATATAGCCTCCACACAAAATCTAACCATTACACACAATTTACCAAACTCGGTGGGACCGAATCATAAAACTCGGTCAGACCGATTTAGTTCAAAATGTGAACGTTAGGATTTTTGGTGGGACCGACACGTCAACTCGGTGGGACCGATTTCATTAGGGTTAGGGCATAACATAATCTCGGTGAGACCGATCACATAAACTCGGTAGGACCGATTTCTGTAATAGGCAAACAGAGAGTTGGTCAGGCAAACTCGGTGGGACCGATTCGCTCATTTCGGAGAGACCGAAATGTTACGAAAGGGAAATAGAGAGTTTGCATTGCGAACTCGGTGGGACCGATCGCTCATCTTGGTTAGACCGAAACATTATGAAGGGAAACAGAGAGTTTGCAATTCCATCTCTGTGAGACCGAGATCCCTATCGGTGAGACCGAACTAACTAGGGTTTCTGGCAGTGGCTATGTCAAATGAACTCGGTGGCGCCGGATAGATCAAATCGGTGGGGCCGAGTTTGACTTTTGGTTTGGGACATATGTGGATATGAGAAAGTGGTTGAGGGTTTTTGGAGCATATCACTAAGCATTTTGAGCAAGCAAGCCATTAAGAAACACCTCATCCCCTTTTAATAGTATTGGCTTTTCCTATGGACTCAATGTGATCTTGGATCACTAAAATGAAAATGTAGAGTCTTGAGCTTTAGCCAATATGTGTCCTTAGCATTTTGAGGGGTCCACATTCCTAGTCCATGCCATGCCAATCATTGAACTTCCTGAAATAATCATCTTGTAATAGCATTAGTTCAATGAGCTATATGTTGTTAGGAATTACCAAAACCACCCAGGGATAGTTGCACTTTCACTCCTCCTTGGATCCCCACTTGCCCACTTGCTTCCCCCTTTTACCCTTGGGAATGGGATTCCTTCACGGGTTTTTTTGGTATTTTGAATACCCATCCTACCCCTTGGTTTTCCTATAAAAGGAGTGGAGGGGGCTGCCCAAAAACTCAATCCTTGCTCTCATACACATGCCATAGACTTGTCTGGCTTCTCTCTCCCTCCCAGCAAAATAGTTTCATAGAGCCGAAAGGCTGTCTGGGTTATGGCAGGAACTAGTTCTAGACGGCGAAGCCCAGCCGGATAGACGACACCGTATGTGTGCAACTCTGTAGAGAGATCGTTGTTTCAGTCTTAGTTCAAGAGTGCCTCCCGAAGGGCTATACGAATGTCTGTCCAAGTTTTGAGGGTCCTCCCGAAGGGCTGTCTAAGTGACCGTCCAAGTTTCGAATGTCCTCCCGAAGGGCTGTCCGCGACACCGTCCGGGGGACTGTTCGACCGCCTCCTGGAGGGCTGTCCGAGAGGTAGATGAGGGAGTACATCCTCGTGGTTGGGAGGTTTTAAAATCCTAGCTGCGGGGATCTGCACCGCCGATCGTCATCGACTCTACTTCCGCTGCGCTACGAGTCGGTAACGAAAAGATCAAACCTTGTATGCAGTCTCCATAGTGGTCCTGGGCTGGTGCATAGGTCGGAAATATTTTTGTTTTCTGCTGCGTTACCCTACAACTTGGGATCATTATCTATTTATCACTATGAAGAATCTGAAAGATACAAGAACCAATATTTTTCCCTCTAAGACGAGGGAAGGTAAGGAACTGCCATCTAGCTCTGTACTTGATTCACCTTCATTTTTTAATAGACTTGCAACACCACCACATGCTAATTATCCTGATATGTCACAAGTCATTGATGATGCTACTTCTGCTATGAATGATGCTTATGATGATGCTATTACCTTGCTTGATGATAATGTGCCACTAGGTGAATTTGTTGATGAACAAATTGCTAGAGCTAAAGATATTGAGAATGCTGAAACTGATGAAATTACTGAAACTGATGAAGTCTTTGAAACAAAAAACTATGAAACACCTATTAGACCTAGCTTGTGGCGCCCCACCTGATTACCACTGTAGCCAGACGGTCGCCACGCATGCCAGCCAAGGAAATCACTCTGGCATGCGCGCTTACAACAAGTATCATGAACAGCGGCATTTCTATTAATGGATATATAAGTCTTTACATGATATATTACAAGAGTGATGGCAGCGGAAAAGCTCTATCTAAGGCAGCACGGTCTTGGTGCGGCTCCAATCCACAGGGATCTGACTGGGTTACTCTCCTAGCCTGCGAACGCTCCGGCTCCTCGTCGACGGAAGACGGATCCTTATGTGAACCTGGCCATGTTAAAGGCCGCTGAGTACTTTTGAATGTACTCGCAAGCAAACCAACTAACATATACACCAAGCAAAGCAATCCATGGCATTCAAGCATGCATTTGTTATTAAAGCAATATTAATTATCATGACATGGCATAAGTAGCCAGCAATATTGAGTGTCATGCCAAAGCAGGGTTATTTCGCAAGATAACTACTGAAGTAAATGCAGTAAGGTAAAGCATATTAAGTAAATATTTCATACTCTGAATATTCTCATGATCCAATCCTAAACTGATCCCAGCCAAATACGAGTCTTTTGGTCATGCGACCATCTCTTTCATAGCCATCCCATGGCTAACATATCATATACCTAACATCATCAGATGGCTATGCATCTCCACTGTAAGTCTGATAAACTTACTCTCTTCCAGGTTGCCTTACAACCCTCAGAATACTCATGATCCACTGAGTACTTCTGATCATAGGACGAGTTCTTCCATCATTATTATTACAGTTATGGTTGACCACCTAGAGAGGTCTGGATGGACTGTCCAATACCGTGGACGGGGCTATTCGAATAGATTCTTACACTCTGCAGAGGTTGCGCACTTTACCCACACCATGGAGCACCTGACCTCGTGATCCCATTCGGGTGGACCAGGGTTGCTCCAACGAAACCTGCCTAACCCTTGACTCTCCCATCGTACCACCGACAATAATACCCTCCTGGGATCATGTCCTGGGTGGCCCCTGTGTCACCTCATGACACTTGCCACCATCGTGGCCAACTAAACTGTCCCAAACGGGACGCCGGCAAATAACTCAACTGGGCTCACAAGGTTATCGTTGCCCACCGGGACAGGGTAGCTCGCACGCATAACCTTCCCTAGTTGGTGGTACCGATAAAAGAGCACGCGATCAGACCAAGTCAAGGCCGTCCCATACCGGCAAATGTGGCTGCACGGATCAGTCCGGACAGGTGACTCTGGATCAACCGACTAGGTTTAGTTTTAGCAAGTATTTAGCAAGCATGGTTGTATATCACAATAACTTGAGATGGCAGTAGCTATGCATGATAAAAACATAACAACCTCTCCATATAATATCACGACAAGTCATTCGTGAAACTGTATTTAAATGGCAGGCTTATTACTTTACAAGTTGTAGCTGTAGGGTAACGACCTTCTGAACCCTTGTATGAAACCGGCAAATAAACCAGTAGCCACCAGAATGGTCTTTACAACTCAGATCTGGGACATTACTGGAATAACTCAACCCCGACTCAAGACGGCTGAAAAGCAGCACAGAGCATGGGACAGTGTCGATAAGAAGAAAGTAGCAATTCCCTAAGACGGCCGAGAACAGGTCAGAGCATAGGGTCACTGCTACGGAAAGAAATTCAACAGCTGCTCGGGACAGCCGAAAAGCACCTCAGAACACGGGCCAGTTGTTGAAAAGAGAGCATAAAGTTGGCTTCCACCCCGGATGGCTGGAAACAGCTCAGAACACAGGTGTGGTGCCGTTACCAAAGAAAGGCAGGCAAGGGTTCATTAGCGTCCCATACGGCTGACTACTACGCATACAAGCATAAGCATATTAATTTAAACATGCAAGAATAACACAGAGTAATGCTTTAGGGCATATATCAGATGGTCGGCTTGCCTGGGGTGCAGGAATACTCCGGGAAGAAGTGCGTCGAAGCTGCGGAAGAATTCGCCGGAAAAGTTCTCTCTCAGAGGGGGCTGATAGAGGGCAAGGGCAAAATGGTCATTTTCATAGTGTGGAAACATTATGAAAATGATACCATCGAGACGGGCTCGACGAACTGAAGACGTGAGCATTGGTTTCACCTGAATCGGAGTTACGAGCAAAAAGTTGTGTCCGTTCGTTGTTTAGGCAGAAAAACAAATAAAAACTGAGCTTTTCTGCTGTTAACAGACGAACGTTCACTATTTAGAGGTTTCGGCAGCCGGCTGGAGGGAGAAAACGCCCTGGGAGAAATACGCTTTTGGTGAAGCGGTAGCGCACTCCGGAGAGTACGTCTCCACTTGCCACGTCAGCGGTGGCGGGGCCGGGTTCTGAGGTCGCTTACACATGGGTCCCGCCGGTCCTCTCTCTCTCCTCCTCCTCTTTCTTCTTCCTCCCGTCGATCAGAGCAGAGGAGCAAAAGAGGGGCGACGCCGGCGACGGGCTTGGCCAGCTCCGGTGGTCTCTGGTCGATCTCCGGCCACCGGCGGGTACGGGGGACGGTGACGCACCCGACCAGGGGTTCACGCGTGCCGGGGAGAGGACAAGGTGATGGCGGCGTCGGCGAACAGAGGAGGGGCGCCGGTGATGGGGCTCGCGGCTCCGGCCGTCTCCGGCGAAGGCGAGGCTGCCGGTGGGATCAGGGTGGAGTGCAGACTCCGTTCAGAGAAAGAGCAGGCGCCGGGGAGATCTCTAGCCGCGGGGGCTAGGGAGTCAGAGAGCTCGGCGTTGGCGGTTGATCTTGGGGAACACGGCCACATGGGCTCCGGCGGCCGGGAGGGCTAGGCCAGGGCACGGGCGAGGTTGCCGGGGAGTGGGGCATCTGGTGACGGGGTCCCTGGGCCCTGGGGGTGGCCGGACGCGGGGACTGATGGCAGAGACAGTGGCGATCCTCGCCAGAATTCAAGCACCGAGAGGACTCCGGTGCTCCTCTGAGCAAGCTAGCATGTAGAGGGGAGGGAGAGGGGTGTGGTGGTGAGCTCGAGAGGCTCCGGCCACGGCTATTTATAGCTGAACGGAGCGAGCGGATAGGCTCGGCTGCTGTGGCATGCCTATCGGCGTCCTGGCACCTCCGGCAAGGTGGCCAGCGCCGGTTGGTGCCGACGTGATGCGCGGATGAGGACGGAGCTGCGCTGGCACACTCGAGAAGGCTCGGGGAGGAAGAGGACAACGGAAGGAAGACGACGACGGCGATCACGGGCAGGACAGTGCCGCGGTGGCACTCGCCGTGGGGCGATGAGAGGGAAAGAGGAGGGGGAAGGTGCTGGAGAGGGGACACGCGGGTGCTGCAGAGCCATTGGACACGCCGGGACAAGCCATGGCCGGCTGGAGCTCGCTGTCCGCCACGGTTCATCGGGCAGAGCGCCATTTTCGCGTGGCCACCACGTAGTCACCACGCATCTTGCATGCTCTGGCCTGCGCCTGGCCGTCTAGCCTTGTCCAACAGGTCTCTCGCTGCACAAATAGATGAGACAAGTGACCGGAATCACCTAGATAGCTCTAGGATGAGTGAAACTTACAGAAAATTATTCTGACAGCAAACTTGGGAGGACTCTTGTGGAGAAATGAATAAGAGTGTGGTGTTGAACCTTTGTCAAAATGAATTATGGTAGGGAGGACTAGATGCTGGTAAAATTTGAAGGTATTTGGACCTCATTTGCATATACTTCCTTTGTAATGCATAATTTTGGTCCAGAAAATGGATTTTGAAGCTGTGCTCAAATGGTTTGATGAAATGATCTGAATTTTGTTGGAGAGTGATGATTTGTAAGTATGAAGATACTGGAAAAGTTTCATCTCATTTGGAAATGTCAAAGTGGTACTCCTTCACAGAGCTTTCAAATGGACAGAAACTTGAGAAAATTGCTGTGGAAGAATGGAGAGATGTATTGAGCTGGTTTTTGGTTTTCATGAGTGATTTATCAATGTTAATCACCATGAAAAATTTCAGCTCAAATAGATCAAGGGTTCAAGCACTTCCTTTGTAAACAGGAAATCTGGACAGAATTTGCAAATGGATGTTGTGCTCAATCTTTGAGTTATGGAACTTGGGCTTTGATGGAAATGGTGAAGATATGGATAGGAGAAGCTCCACAATTTATGTGGGATTTTTCCTGGGTACCAAAATGGTAGTTCCTTTAGAAAGGGCCCAAAATGCAATATTGGCATTAAATAGGAAAATGCAATTTCCCTTATTTAATTATGGCGAATATTTTTATGGGAGCTCAATATGATCACAAAGAATATCTCCACAAGTTTTCATCAACTTTGGAGATGGATAGATATTTTCCTGGATTTAATTCCTTTAAACAGCAAAAAAAGGAATTAATTATAAATGAAAAATATTGCAAATGACTTGGCATTATTTTTACATATCCAGGGTTTACAAAGATAGGATGATCACTGAGAAAAGTTTGGGAAACAAAAGATCAAAGGAAGTTGGGGTTCCTTTGTAACTTGAAAGATTAGGGTTTCCCTTCCGATAACTCAGAGCGTAGGGTTTCGGCGGTAAAACCCTGAGAATACATCTTGGGTGGCAAGGTCGGACTAGAGAGAATACCTGGTTGGATAAGAAAGGCAAGGCTAAATGACCATCTTCATATACCCAAGAGCTGGAGAAAATTCAATAACACCGAGGAAAAAAGATGGGAGTCAAATCCCATGAAGGAAAAAAAACAGGAGCGAAAACCAGGGTGTTACAAACCTACCCCCTTTAAGAAAATATTGTCCTCGAGATTTCCGGGCTTACCTCCCGAGGAAGGGGGACTTACCTGTGTGCGACTTGGATCCATCATTTGTCTTGTCTCTGTTGGGTTCACTGACCTTTCAACTGCCTCTTCTGATGGACCATGTGTTGTCTTTTCACATAGCTTCCTTGAATCCTTCTCTTTCCTGTCAGGTGTAACTTTTGTCCTGGCAGTGGTGTTGCTGGGTGGGGTAGCGGGTAATACCAACAAACGGCACGGTTTCCATGGCCTGGAAGTGACTGCTTCAGGTTTTATTGCGATACTCTGTACCCTGACTGTCATGGGCAAGACACCCCTTTCTGGTACCAGGCTCACGTGCTCGTATGGCCTCGAATGGCTAGGAGTGACTTTCTTTTTGCCGTGTCAGAATGCTCAGTCTGGCTACGGGTTTCATACTGATGTTCCCTTTTATCTTCGGCATTCTGACTTTGTCCTTAGGTGATCCATAATTCAAGGAACAACAAGACCGAGCTATTGCTGCTATATCCCCAACTAAAATGTCAGGCATGATCACAAAGTAATCATAGACAGTAATTTCTTATTCCAATGATCTCATGATATCTATGAGCTGTTGATGCTGACGTGCTTTGAGCCATTCTATCTGAATGTCTTGTTTCAAACTCCATCGCTCATGGAGATGAATCTGTTATATATATCCTCTGTAGTCCTCGCTAAGTCCACTGAGCTGAACATAGTATGGCTGTCATTCGGTGTATCTTTTGGAGCATAGCCTCTTGTCTTGATTGATGGCCCATATTAAGTATGACATGCTAGCTGCATTGTTGTGGCCGTATATGCAAGAGTCTGACAGGGATTGGTAATAATACTCTGTCTGTGAAGCTGTGTCTTGTTGACCGTCACGGAGATAGTTTGTACATAACTTCTTTGTTCTTGAGGATTTCTTTGATGGACCTGCCATGGCCTGCCAACATGGCTCCTTGATTGTTTTCCCGATTTGTCAGGCTTGTCCTCACAACTTACTCTTGCATATCTCGTAGGGATTGCTGTGCTCATATTCTTCTTTGAAGTATGGGGCCAATGATTCTCTGATCACAACCATTCCCATGTACGAGTGGCTCGCATGAACTGATCCACTGGACTGCATGCTCACAACATGTGCAGGTGTAGGATAAACCCTTTCATACCCACTGAGTTCTGAGGCGGACGGGGGGCTGGGCTAGTTCATTCTTTTAACAAAGTTGTCATGGGCACGATGGTGTGTTGAAGAAGGCTGAGTCCCTTAGGCTCGAAGCTTCTGCCAGAGTAACGTGCTGCAGAAGGCTGGGTATCGTATCCCAGAAGCTTTTTCCCTCATGTGTCTTGCTGTGGAAGGTTGAGTGCCTTATGCCGGAAGGTTTCCGTGGTAGCACACTGAAAAAGATTGGAGTGTCGTATCCCAGAAGATTTTATCACCAAGTGGCGTACCGAGGAGGGTTGGCTGTCTGGTAGCTTGCGGAGGAAGGCTAGGTTCCTTATATCAGAAGCCTTTTGCTGTGTACGCAATCAGATCTATGGCCGATTCTTGCTTCCTTCCGAAGTATCCGGAATTTACCCATGGCAGAGCCAAAACTTGGTATACGCCATACCTTGTCTGAAGATATTCCGTTGGTCATACACATCTCTTGTCCTTCAGCTGGTACGATCCTTGTTGTTATAAAGGTTGCAAGACTGGCGCAGACCTCATGTTGTTAATTAATTCGAAATACCCTTTGTATTCAAACTAAGTGTTGCCGATAATAAGCAGTTGATGGATAATTCCCTTCGGTTCAGCTGAGCTTCCAAGCATGTGAAGTCCTCATTGATTCTGGCAACTGTGAACTTATCCATTTTCCTTGCAAACCTTGTTCACAGTGCCCGAAGATTGGTATATACCCCGGTGAACTTCAAGATTAGCTTTGAGATTTGTACCAACGTACCGGAGTTTTGTTGCTGCTCTTGGAACATTCACATTCTTGAAATATGTATTCTATGGGTAATGATTCTTGAGTCCATTGAGAAAAGGCTCAAGGTTCACCCCACTGGCTGAAATAATCCTTGTGTCGAGGACGGAATCATTCGTTCCTACTGGTGTTCATTATTGGTAGCTCATCTGACTGTTCCTTAAGCGTGATCTGTTCTGAGGCCAACTTTCTCATGTATATTCTGGCCTTGTCTGTTGCACATAGATTCTGCTTTTGACCCATTCTTCATTCCTGACAGATCAGGTGTTGCTATTCTGAATACCAGGCAGTTGACTGGGCAGGACTCCTATTGATTGTTGGAATATTGGGTATTATCCAAATTGTATGCGGATCTTCTTGATGACAGCTCTTGCGGATGGATCCAGTTGGAGCAAAGAAACGGAACCGACAAAAGAAACAAGAACCGCGAAAACGAAAAAGCAAATAAAGCTCAAATATTTGCGGACCTTATGTACATGGCCAAGGATCCACTAGTATAACTGGCGTAGCGCACTGAATGCACCTCTAAGGATTTAGAAGCGAAACCACACAATGCTCCTAGTAGCAATTGGTGTCAAGCTTCTACTACTTCCTTAGGGAACATCAAACTTGACGCACGACCATAGCCAAAATGGCTTAGTCAATGATTCTAAGGTTGTCGGGGAAAAGATGGAATTTATAAGCGTTTCCTAAAGGAAACTAGAGTTAAGAAGAGAAATGCCGTGGTTAACAAGCAGGGTAGGGATATCTGGTTTACCTAGGGGTTCAGGGCTCACGAATCGTTGCCTGGTGCAGATATTTCACATCGGAGGCAAAGGCCACGAGAGTTGGGGTCTGATGGAGCCAAAACCTAGGGGGTTGCCTTATGATCAATAGTAGCCGTGCCTGTCTGGCAAAGATGGCTGAAATCCATCTGGGCTTTCTACTAAACACAAGACAATGAAGTCTGACTAGGGGTAACCTACAGTCAGCCTGGCTGCTCTGATACCATCCGTTGTGGCGCCCCGCCTGATTACCACTGTAGCTAGACGGTCGCCATGCATGCTAGCCCAGGAAATCACTCTGGCATGCGTGCTTACAACAAGTATCATGAACACATGCATTTCTATTAATGGATATATAAGTCTTTACATGATATATTACAAGAGTGATGGCAGCGGAAAAGCTCTATCTAAGGCAGCATGGTCTTGGTTCGGCTCCAATCCACAGGGATCCGACTGGGTTACTCTCCTAGCCCGCGAATGCTCCGGCTCCTCATCGACGGACGACGGATCCTTATGTGAACCTGGCCATGTTAAAGGCCGCTGAGTACTTTTTGAATGTACTCGCAAGCAAACCAACTAACATATACACCAAGCAAAGCAATCCATGGCATTCAAGCATGCATTTGTTATTAAAGCAATATTAATTATCATGACATGGCATAACTAGCCAGCAATATTGAGTGTCATGCCAAAGCAGGGTTATTTAGGAAGATAACTACTGAAGTAAATGCAGTAAGGTAAAGCATATTAAGTAAATATTTCATACTCCGAATATTCTCATGATCCAATCCTGATCTGATCCCAGCCAAATCCGAGTCTTTTCGTCATCCGACCAACTCTTTCATAGCCATCCCATGGCTAACATATCATATACCTGACATCATCCGATGGCTATGCATCTCCACTGTAAGTCTGATAAACTTACTCTCTTCCGGGTTTCGTTACAACCCTCAGAATACTCACGATCCACTGAGTACTTCCGATCATAGGACGAGTTCTTCCATCATTATTATTACTGTTATGGTTGACCACCTAGAGAGGTCTGGATGGACTGTCCAATACCGTGGACGCGGCTATTCGAATAGATTCTTACACTCTGCAGAGGTTGCGCACTTTACCCACACCATGGAGCACCTGACCTCGTGATCCCATTCAGGTGGACCAGGGTTGCTCCAACGAAACCTGCCTAACCCGTGACTCTCCCATCGTACCACCGATAATCATACCCTCCCAGGGTCATGTCCTGGGTGGCCCCTGTGTCACCTCATGACACCTGCCACCGTCGTGGCCAACTAAACTGTCCCAAACGGGGACGCCGACAAATAACTCAACTGGGCTCACAAGGTTATCGTCGCCCATCGGGCCAGGGTAGCACGCACGCATAAGCTTCCCTAGTTGGTGGTACTGATAAAAGAGCACGCGATCAGACCAAGTCAAGGCCGTCCCATACCGGCAAATGTGGCTGCACGGATAAGTCCAGACAGATGACTCTGGATCAACCGACTAGGTTTAGTTTTAGCAAGTATTTAGCAAGCATGGTTGTATATCACAATAACTTGAAATGGCAGTAGCTATGCATGATAAAAACATAACAACCTCTCCATATAATATCACGACAAGTCATTCGTGAAACAGTATTTAAATGGCAGGATTATTACTTTACAAGTTGTAACTGTAGGGTAATGACCATTTGAACCCTTGTATGTAACCGGCAAATAAACCAGTAGCCACCAGAACGGTCTTTACAACTCAGATCTGAGATATTACTGGAATAACTGAACCCCGACTCAAGACGGTTGAAAAGCAGCTCACAGCATGAGACGGTGTCGATAAGAAGAAAGTTGCAATTCCCTAAGACGGCCGAGAAACAGCTCAGAGCATAGGGTCACTGCTACGGAAAGAAATTCAACAGCTGCCCGCGACGGCCGAAAAGTAGCTCAGAACACAGGCTAGTTGTTGAAAAGAGAACATAAAGTTGGCGTCCACCCCGGACGGCCGAAAACAGCTCAGAACATAGGCGTGGTGCCATCACCAGAGAAAGGCAGGCAAGGGTTCATTAGCGTCCCATACAGCTCACTACTACACATACAAGCATAAGCATATTAATTTAAACATGCAAGGATAACACAGAGCAATGCTTTAGGGCATATATCAGATGGTCGGCTTGCCTGGGGTGCAGGAATACTCCGGGAAGAAGTGCGGTGAAGCCACAGAAGAATTCGTCGGAAAAGTTCTCTCTCGGAGGGGGCTGATAGAGGGCAAGGGCAAAATGGTCATTTTCATAGTGTGGAAACATTATGAAAATGATACCATCGAGACGTGCTCGATGAATTGAAGACGTGAGCGTTGGTTTCACCTGAATCGGAGTTACGAGCGACAAGTTGTGGCCGTTTGTTGTTTAGGTAGAAAAACAATTAAAAGCTGAGCTTTTTCTGCTGTTAACAGACGAACATTCACTATTTAGAGGTGTCGGCAGCCGGCTGGAGGGAGAAAACGCCATGGGAGAAATATGCTTTTGGTGAAGCGGTAGCGCACACCGGACAGTACGTCTCCACTTGCCACGTCAGCGGTGGCGGGGCCGGGTTCTGACGTCCCTTACACATGGGTCCCGCCGGTGCTCTCTCTCTCCTACTCCTCCTCTTTCTTCTTCCTCCCGTCGATCAGAGCAGAGAAGCAGAAGAGGGGCGACGCCGGCGACGGGCTTGGCCAGCACCGGTGGTCTCCGGTCGAGCTCCGGCCACCGGCGGGTGCGGGGGACAGTGACGCACCCGACCAGGGGTTCACGCGCGCTGGGGAGAGGACGAGGCGATGGCGGCATCGACGAACAGAGGAGGGGCGCCGGTGATGGGGCTCGCGGCTCCGGCCGTCTCCGGCGAAGGCGAGGCTGCTGGCGGGATCAGGATGGAGTGCAGACTCCATTCAGAGGGAGAGCAGGCACCGGGGAGATCTCTAGCCGCGGCGACTAGGGAGTCAGAGAGCTTGGCGGTGGCGGCTGATCTTGGGGAACACGGCCACAATGGCTTCGGCGGCCGGGAGGGCTGGGCCAGGGCACGGGTGAGGTCGCCGGGGAGTGGGGCATCTGGTGACGGTGTCCCTGGGCCCTGGGGTGGCCGGACGCGGGGACTGAGGGCGGAGACAGTGGTGATCCTCGCCAGAATTCAAGCACCGGGAGGACTCCGGTGCTCCTCTGAGCAAGCTAGCATGTAGAGGGGAGGGAGAGGGGTGTGGTGGTGAGCTCGAGAGGCTCCGGCCACGGCTATTTATAGCTGAACGGAGCGAGCGGATAGGCTCAGCTGCTGTGGCATGCCTATCGGCGTCCTGGCGCCTACGGCGAGGTGGCCAGCGCCGGTTGGTGCCGACCTGACGCGCAGATGAGGACGGAGCTGCACTGGCACGCTCGAGAAGGCTCGGGGAGGAAGAGGACAGTGGAGGGAAGATGACAATAGCGGTCACGGGCAGGACAGTGCCGCGATGGCACTCGCTGTGGCGCGATGAGAGGGAAAGAGGAGGGGGAAGGTGCTGGAGAGGGGACACGCGGATGCTGCGGAGCCGTTGGACACGCGGGGACAAGCCATGGCCGGCTGGAGCTCGCTGTCCACCGCGGTTCATCGCGCAGAGCGCCGTTTTGGCGTGGTCACCACGCGTCTTGCTTGCTCTGGCCTGCGCCTGCCCATCTAGCCTTGTCCAACAGGTCTCTCGCTGCACAAATAGATGAAACAAGTGACTGGAATCACCAAGATAGCTCTAGGATGGGTGAAACTTGCAGAAAATGATTCTGACAGCAAACTTGGGTGGACTCTTGTGGAGAAATGAATAAGAGTGGGGATCTGAACCTTTGTCAAAATGAATTATGGTAGGGAGGACAAGATGCTGGTAAAATTTGAAGGCATTTGGACCTCATTTGCATATACTTCCTTTGTAATGCAGAATTTTGGTCTAGAAAATGGATTTTGAAGCTGTGCTCAAATGGTTTGATGAAATGATCTGAATTTTGGTGGAGAGTGAAGATTTGTATGTATGAAGATACTGGAAAAGTTTCGTCTCATTTGGAAATGCCAAAGTGGTACTTCCTTCACAGAGCTTTCAAATGGACAGAAACTTGAGAAAATTGCTGTGGAAGAATGGATAGATGTATTGAGCTGGTTTTTGGTTTCCATGAGTGATTTATCAATGTTAATCACCATGAAAAATGTCAGCCTAAATAGGTCAAGGGTTCAAGCACTTCCTTTGCAAACTGAAAATCTGGACATAATTTGCAAATTGGTGCTGTGCTCAATCTTTGAGTTATGGAACTTGTGTTTTGATGAAAATGGTGAAGATATGGATAGGAGAAGCTCCACAATTTATTTGGGACTTTTCCTGGCTACCAAAATGGTAGTTCCTTTAGAAAGTGCCCAAAATGCAATATTGGCATTAAATAGGAAAATGCAATTTCCCTTATTTAATTACGACCAATATTTTTATGGGAGCTCAATATGATCACAAAGAATATCTCCACAAGTTTTCATCAACTTTGGAGATGGATAGATATTTTCCTGGATTTAATTCCTTTAAATAGCAGAAAAAGGAATTAATTATAAATGAAAAATATTGCAAATGACTTGGCAATATTTTTACATATCCAGGGTTTACAAAGATAGGATGATCACTGAGAAAAGTTTGGGAAACAAAATATCAAAGGAAGTTGGGGTTCCTTTGTAACTGGAAGGATTAGGGTTTCCCTTCCGATAACTCGGAGCGTAGGGTTTCGGCGGTAAAACCCTGAGAATACATCTTGGATGGCAAGGTCGGACTGGAGAGAATCCCTGGTTGGATAGGAAAGGCAGGGCTAAATGACCATCTTCATATACCCAAGAGCTGGAGAAAATCCGATAACACGGAGGAAAAAAGACGGGAGTCAAATCCCACGAAGGAAAGAAAAAACAGGAGCGAAAACCAGGGTGTTACATAGCTCTCCTAGATTTGAATTGCCTAAGATACCTGATGGTTATGTTAAGGATGTGGAGGTAGCTAGAGACTTTCTTGCTTGCAAGGATAGAGATGATCTTAAGAAATTATTATGCAAGTTGAAAGAAAAATCTTTGAATGCTAGAATGAAATGTGATCCTAAGTTTGCTACTTCACCTATCTTTGTTACTGATAAGGATTATGAATTCTCTATCGACCCAGTGTTAATTACTTTGGTTGAATCTGATCATTTCCATGGCAATGAAACTGAAACTATTGTGGCACATCTTACTAAACTAAATGATATAGCCACCCTATTTGCTCATGATGAGAAAATTCGCTATTATTATATTCTCAATTTATTTCCATTCTCATTAAAGGGTGATGCTAAGATATGGTACAATACTCTTGCTCCTGGTTGTGTGCGTAGCCCCCAGGATATGATTTATTACTTGCCTGAAAAATATTTTCCTGCTCATAAGAAACAAGCTGCCTTACAGGAAATATTTAACTTTGTGCAAATTGAAGAAGAGAGTCTCCCACAAGCTTGGGGGAGGCTTCTCCAATTGCTTAATGCTTTGCCTAATCATCCTCTTAAGAAAAATGAAATACTTGATATCTTCTATAATGGACTAACGATGCTTCTAGGCTTCATAGATAGTTGTGCTGGTTGTGTTTGTAGGAACGAAGTATGTCTACCAGAGGGGGGGGGTGAATGGGAGTTTCAAAATTTCTTCGGAAATATCAAAACTCTCGGAACCCAGCAGCGGAGCGAATGAAAACAGTATACAGTGAGCGAATACAAACTACCGAATTGAAAATAAAAGCATGCATCAAGACAAATCACATGATTGAAACAGTTTGAATGTAAAGAGGAGTGGCAAATGTAACCAGTGATGCTCAATGGCGACAAGGGATTTGGTAGACCGGTTCGTCCTTCTGCACAAGGACAACGTCTAGTTGGAGGGGTTGTGACTTAACACGGAAGATAAACTCTCTTTGCCCTATTCTCCTCGATAATTGGTTCGTCAACCAATGTCGATCACTCATGGTAGATACTTGAGGCGATCTACAAACCTTTACAGACTTCTTCGAGAACCACAATTATTCTTGGTCTCTGAAGAAATTGACACCTAACCATCTAGAGAGTTTGCAGCTCTCAAGAGTAATAGGCTGAGCGTACTGGACTTAGATTCGAGTGATGCTGAACCACTATCTAATTTTTCGGCTCTAGGGGTTTTGTCTCGATGGATTTTAAACTCAAATCACTCTGGAGAGGGGGTTGCTCAACAATCTTCTCACAATCAAACGGAGCAGCCACCGGACAACGCTGGCGTGGGGTGGCTATTTATAGCCGCAACCTTCCCTGGTGGAAAATGACCATTTTGGACACGCGGTCCAGCCAATGGCCAACCGACACATTTGTAACGGTCGGATTTCAAAGAGCAATGGTAACATTACTTGAGGACCAAGTAATGTTAACTCCTCGGTCAGAGACAAATCTCTCACAGCGAAGAAGATCACAGTCTCTTGCTGGCAAGTATTTGCTCGAAACACAAAGAGATTTCTCTCGCAACTTTCATCGGACTTGGGTTTGGCATCAGAGAATCAAAGCTTCGAACGCTACACCCCTCTTAATAGTACGGTGGTCCTGTGACTCAATAAAGAGAAGAGAAACAATGAAATAAATGCTACGTCTTCACTTCGTCTTCAACCTTCTCGGTCGCAGTCACTTTCCTCGGACAAGCACCGAACCAATTGCTTCACGTCAACAATTTTTTAGGGGTCACTCTTGTTATCATAATCTTCGGTGATAACGTTCACTACCATGCAGAGGATTATTTTTGTCATTTGAATCAAACTCCTCGTGATTCCAGGGACCTGTTACTCTGTGTGCACTAGCAAACACATAAGTCCCATACTGTTTATGTCAAAAAACTCCAAAACATAAGGAGGCAGATTATTGCACCAACAATCTCCCCTTTTTTGGACGATTGTTGACAAAATAGATAACCATCAAAGTCAAGATAGATAAATGAAAAGTAATTTGAACAAGAGTGAATAAGTGTTACTTTGCTCGATGATGAAATAGACCCCCCCTAAATGTATGCAGGGATAAAGATATGAGATTAATTCTCCTGCAAATATTGAAGTATACAGAGGAAATTTTAGTCATTCGAGACAATGATTCGCACTGATGACATATGATCCATCGAGGTCGTAGTGCAATCATTCATAACTTCCGATAATAATTCCACCTACAAAATAAATGCTTCGAGAGAAATAGTGTAGCAGGCAGGGTAATTAACATTATAGCACAGAAGTTTTACAACTTAGAACTGATAGGCTTAAACCAAAAGTTTTAGTCTTACACGAAACCAAACCAAAGAAACACAGAAAGCAAATCTATCGAGACTTGATGTAATTCTCCCCCTTTTGTCAACTAGTGTCAAAAAGATGACGAATAACATGAGTGCAAAAGCGCAGAACTTGGTTCACTCGGCGGCATCTCCAGAAGAACCGTCCGAGGTGATTTCTTCTTCGGAAGTGATTGGACTGGCTTTAGCTTCAGCAGCAGCAGAATTTCCTTCAGGGATAATAGCATGGGGCTGAGAAGATGATGGTAGATCTGGGGCAGCCTCATGAGGAACACGGGAAAGCACATTTCCTTCGGCAGGTTTCATAGTTGGAGAGGTGGCTTCAAATTCTTCGAGCAGTTTGCGAAGCTTGAGATGTAGAAGATTAGTGGTTGGCTCTCGAGTAGGTAGAGAAGGTGTACGTCGATCTTGGAAATCTTCAATGTAGAGGCCTTTGTCAATATAATCATAGAGCTCTTTAAGATTGACATTTAGGAGTTGTCGCTTGGTAAAGAACTTGCAAAGTAATTTCCAGAGCCGCTTCTTGTTTTCATCTGCAATCAGATCCATGATTCTAGTTTGGTTGTTGAGAGCATTTAGCATGGAGGCAAGATATTCTTTTTCTCATTGATCCTCAGCAATGTGCAGCAGCAGCAGTTGTTGTGTACGCAAACTGACTTCAAGTTGCGATGGGGGTTGAAGCGAAGTCTTCCGGTCATGCTGAGGGAGACGTGGCCCGTCGAATGTCTTGTGATAATCCTGAGGGCTTGAAGCGGGCGATTTACCCGCAGAAATATCTTCCATGACTTGCAAAGTATCGCGAACAAGAGGTATGAAGCTTTTGTAATTTTGCTTCACCAGATACACTGTGCGCATGGCATGATCAACCACTTTTTGGATCCAGGGCGCATAAACTTTGACGCAGTTGGGATACTGAGCAGAATCCTTCAGAATACGCAGAAACATATCCTCAACATCGAAGATATTCCACTCAAAGATTGCATAGATAGCATTGCGAAGAACATCTGAGATGGACTTGTCTGTATTCAACCCGGCTAGAGGGCAAATAGTGTAAGAGAGCATATGATATAATGTCTGATTCTCGAATGTTAAATGCTCAGGCTTGGGAGGACCAGTGTAATCACGAATATTTTCTTCATCCATGGTGCACCGAAAAGTTTCATCTGAAATGACATCAATGTTGTCCACTCGAATTTCATGGGCACCATGCTCAAAGCGAGGGAAATGGAAGTGCGAGACAAAGTCTGTCAAGGTGCATTTGATGCATTTTCCTTCGGTCATCCACTTCATGATCCACTTTGAGCTGTCAGATTCATCACCAGATATGTAGTGTAGCATAGAACTGAAGAATAATCTCTTTGTTCCAAGGATGTTCGAATATAATACTTTGGTGAGACAGAAATCTTCCAGATCCTATAGTAACTGATTGAAGCAGCCAACATTCTTCATCGCTGGGATGTTCGGGTTTTCATGCGGGAATATCTTTTTGCTGTCGTAGAGGACCCGAGTGTAATAGATTACATGTTCCTTTGTCCAGAAGCGAGGTGATTCAGAAGTGCGCGGCCCATCATACAGACTATCTTGAAAGAATTGTGGATGTGCATTCCGATTGAAAAGAGGACCTTTTGCACCAGCTTCTGCCGAGAACAAAGGCAGTTCTTCAGGAGGGTATGGGTATTTGAATTCATCTTCAGGAGTGATAAATTCATCACCATATACCACCGAGTCAGTATGGCGAGCAGAAACAGATTTTTGTTCGGAGGGACCAGCTTCTTATATTCTTGGCGCTGTGTTGATAGACAACTTGAATGGTGATCGGACTGGTGGCACAACAGAGGGAATTGCAGAGACAGTAGGCACTGGGGCAGAATCAAGCACTGGGGTGGCTGAGGTTCTTCCACTGGAATCGGTTGAGGCTGAACAGTTGGAGGGACCGAGACCTTTGGTGAATCATGAGCTTGAGAAGCTTGGGTCTCGGAGCGAAGGATTTCACTATCGTCAGAAACATTTTGCTGAGATGGAATATTAGCTTGAACAGGGGAGGCCACAGGCACTGATTCAGTTGGCCTCGGCGAGGGAGGAGCATCCGAGACTTTGGCTGGGGGCGGCGAATGAATAGCTTGCTCAGGAGATTTTTCTTTCTGAGCATCTGTTCGATCAGGGGAATTTTCTCTCAGAGCAGGAGGCACATTCTTCTTTGCAATTTTCTTTTGACCCCTCTTTGTTTGCTGTGCAGATTGATCAATGTGGCCCTTGACAAGATCATCATAGCCAGTAACCTTTGCTTGATGCTCAAGACAGATCTTTTGAACAATTTCATCTAGATCCGTGTGAAAATGCAACCTTCTGTGCCGGAGGAGAGTCAGGGTGTTGGTGTCAAAACCGGCAGATCTCGGGTAGGGGGTCACTTGCTGTGGATCTAGGATCAATGGGGAACAAGGGACGAAGAACACGGTGTTTACCCAGGTTCGGGCCCTCTCTAAGAGGTAAAACCCTATGTTCTGCTTGATTGTATTTGATGTCTATGATATGGTTACAGAGTAGATCTACCTCGAGATCAGGCGAGCTAAACCCTAGGTTGATGGGGTGATGGATGTTTCTCTAGCCCTAAAGACTAAAACCCCTTGGTTTATATAGACACCAGTAGGGTTAGGGTTACATGTGATCGGTTACAATGAAGGAAAGATCATGCTAAATCTTGACTTGGAGGGCACACCATGACTCCGAAGATCTCCTGTCTGGCCACGGACCCGCGCTCCAGCTTTGCCCCATAGTAGCCCATCAGTCCGGCCGACATGTAATGGGCCGACGGCCCGAGGACCCCTTAATCAAGGACTCCCTCAGTAGCCCCAGAACTAGCCTCCAATGCCATGGTTTGTGTCCGGCATCCGCACATCCGATGATTTTTGGCTTGTGAGGCAAGTTCTCATCTTGTCCTGTGCATGCTCGGAGTTAAGTGGTGTCCGAAATCCAGAGCATTCAGTTTACTTAGCCTTGAAGGCCAGAGTGCTCAACTGTGAACATTGCCCATATCTGACAACTTTTAGCGAAGGGTGGCATCTGGTCATAACACTGAATGGCTGGAAGTCCTCGATACGCGGCTCGAGGCCGCCCCTCCATTGTCATGTCTCATCAAGGCAGAGATCGTGCCCTGTTTTTTGGGGGATATGATCAATGATTTCGATTCCCCCACCCGCGCATAATGTCGCGAGTGTATCGGGAAGTGGAGAGGCCCACGGCATGGAAATGGGAACCCTTGGCTCTTCCGTGGTCTATAAAAAGGGGAACAACTATAGTTATCATCTTAAGCCTTCTTCCACCTCCCGTTGTTGCCTTTCCAATCTCCAGAGCTCCAGCGCCCTGCCCTGTTCTTCCGTGGTGAATCCCTCCCCAGCACTTCCCTAGCTTTGGCCATGGCCAGATCTGGCGCCAACGGCAAGTGGGACGCTTCCATCATCACCAACGACGACATCAAGGAGCTGAAGCGGGCCGGCTACTTATCGGCCGATATCGCCCACCAGGCCCCCGAGGAGGGTCAGGTCATCCCCATGCCCAAGCTATGCGAGAGGGTAGTGTTCCTTCCCCACTTTATCCGGGGGCTGGGATTTCCTCTGCACCCCTTCGTGAGGGGGTTAATGTTCTTTTACGGGATGGATTTCCATGATCTAGCCGCCAACTCACTCCTTCACATTTCAGCTTTCATCATCGTCTGTGAGGCCCTTCTGCGAGTCCAGCCGCACTTTGGCCTGTGGCTGAAAGTGTTCAATGTTAAGCCGAAGGTGGTCACGGCACCCAGGCAGACTGCGATGTAGCGATGATCAGCAAGCTGACCTGAGTCCAATGGCCGGAGGGCAGGTTTATTGACACCGTCAAGGTGTGACAGAAGGAGTGGTTCTACATTACAGAACCAAGGGATGCGGCCTAGACAGCAGCTCCCGAATTCAGATCAGGCCCCCCAGCAAGATTGACCTCGTGGACCAAAAAAGGTCCTAACTGGGGGTCCGCCGGTGAGGTGAAGATGCTGCAAAAATGCGTCGTTAGCGTAATGGAGACTGGCGCCAAGCTGACCAATGTGGTCCAGATAATGCTCAGACGCTGCCTCCTTCCTTGCCAACAAAGGGCCAATCTGATGTGGACTCATAAGTCTGACGACCCGGCCACCGTGTAGTATCTCTTCGGCACGACCCACGACAAGGTGTGGAGTCAGCTGTTCAAGTCCCAGGAGGACTGGCCGACTGAGAATGAAGATATCGGCCTTGACGCCGCAAATCCTCCGAAGAAGGTAATTGATCTCTTGCCCGGTATATATTCGGGTGGTCATACTGCACAAAATTCAGTCTAAGCTTCTTCTTGTGGCCTTTACAGGGCTAGCTCGAGAAGGCCGAGAAGATCAGCAGTCCAGCTTCACTGCCCGAAGAGCCTCGATTGGCTCAACTGGAGGAACTGCTGGTCGTGGCGCCCTACAAGGCGCCAAAAAAGAAGGAAAAGAAGGCCTCCGCAGAAGAGGTCGTCCGGACACCAAGTTCGGAGACGCTGCAGCCCCATCGGGCCAGGACGGGGAGGAAGAAGAAGACGAGGAGGAAAGCGCCTCCTCCAACTCCAAGAAGAGGGCGGCGTCCGAGGACGTCGAGGAGGAGCAACTCCCACGGGCCTGGAAGAGGCAATGCAGACCCAAGCTGGTCCTGCCCGACAGTTCGGACTCCGATGAGGAGTCTGTGGCGTCCGAAGAGGTTTCGGAGAAGGAACTCAGGGTCAAGCCCCCCGCCATGAGGTATGAACCTCGACATTTCTTGCTTACTTTATTTTACCAGCTTCTTACTGATGGAAGCCGATTGTGTGATATCACAGCCCACCGCGCGGCCACCCTGCCGAGCAGACCTCAGAGGGGACCTCTCCGCCCGCCGAATTGGTGGACAACGGATCAGCGTCATGCTCCGCGCCTCCCCTGGTCCCCGAAGAGACCGGGGAGGTGCTGTCCGGAATGACCCCTCCCCGTCTGAACACGGGGTAGGGGGCGATGCAGCCATGGGTGAGGCTGATGCCTCGGTCACCGAACACCAGGAAGGTGTATCCCTCCTGGTGAATACGGGAAGAGTGTCCGGGCCATCTGGACCCTCCCAGCTAGCCACACCTGAGCCCCCGAGGCCTTCGAAGGTGCCGGTCCTGCCTTCCGATGGAGGAGGGGTTGAGGTCCCGCCGCCAGCAACGAACACCAACAACCAGGCGGCGGCGGGCTGGCCGGATGCATTGGAGGGGTTGGTGAACAACTCCGCTATCGTTGACGAGCACCGCGCCCTTATGCACTACTGGAAACAGAGAATTTGCCATCAGTCAGATCTTTGCCGTTCGCTAGCGGACGGCAAAGAAGGCCTTTGCCGTCTGCTTCTGAAAAACGGACGGCAAAGATATGGCTGACGGCAAAGATCCTATTTGCCATCATCCATTTCTTTGCTGTCGGCTGGCGGACGACAAAGATTCTTTGCCGTCCGCTAGCGGACAGCAAAGAGGTGGGTAGCGGTCCAGTGGAAGTCCAAACCCTAACGGCCCACCAGCCACCATCTTTGCCGTCAGCTAGCGGACGGCAAACACCGTGCCCACTAACGGCCACCCCTCCCTCTCTCCCCGGCCCCACCCCTCTCTCTTCTCCTCTCTCTCCACCCGCGCGCCTCCCGCACCTGCACCGCCGCCGCCCCACCACCCTCCCAGCCCCGGAGCCCCCCGCCCCCGCTGTCCCGTCGCCTAGCACCGCCGCCGCCCCACCACCCTCCCGGCCCCGGATCCCCCCGCCCTCGCCGTCACGACGCCCGTGCCGCCCCGCCCCCGGCGCCCCCCGCCCCAGCCGGCCCGTCGCCCACGCCGCCCCGTCACCCCCGATACTCGTCGCCCCCGCCGCCCGGGCGCCGTCGCCGCACGGCGCCAACCACCCCCCTCCCTATCCCGGAGGCCCATCGCCCCCGCCCCCATCGCCCCCGGCCGTCCCGCGCCGCCCTCCTCCTCCACCGCCGCTCGGTCGCCACCGCCGCCCCGCCCCCCTCCTCCATCGCCGCCCGTCGCCACCGCTGCCCTCTCTCTGGTGAGCTTCACCGCTGCCCTAGATCTCTCCTTTTTTTCTTCTTTTTCTGTTTTTTTAGATTTACTTTAGTTTAGGCTTAGTTTAGTTTAATTTTAGTTAGGTTGATGGCAAAAACAATAATGCTATGTTACTCATCTTTCGATTTCAATGTGCAGTTGTTTCGTCGCTGCGAGGGTCTGGTGTTCGACGAGCTCCGCCCTTGCGTTCGTGGGTGAGCACAAATGACATCTCCTCCTCCCCCCTTAATTATTAGCTTTGTTCCGGCCTTCGTGCCGATGACACTAGCTAGGTAACTACAGTCATGTAACCAGTATGCATCTCCCGTCCGAAAGGGTTGCATCGATGAATATGCATTCAGTTGCATATTTACCACCGTAACTCATTCGGATTGTCCAGCGATTTCCACGGACAGCCCGAGTATGTGTAGATTGAGTACGTTCTCCATGCTCTACCCCATTCCGAGACAAAATTTCATCAGCGCCCCATGTTGTTCTCCGGATGCACATTCTCTCGGCTTTTTGCCGAGACGTGTATCAGGAGAACAGCGGGGAGGTGCTACCGAAATTTTGTCTCGGAATGGGGTAGAGCATGGAGAACGTACTCAATCTACACATACTCGGGTGGGATTAGGACCTATCTTTATCTATTAGAGTGTAGGTTGCATGAACGTAATAAAATTGACAAACTATATGAGCTGATGAATATACATGCTGAATTATATATATTTTATTGTCTGTCCAATAGCTAGGCAAGATGAGTGATCGTGCGTGGATGTACACCAGTTGCACTAGTCAGAAAGAGATTACCAATGAATGGTTAACAAAAACCAAGGGGTTTGTGAAAGCCGCATTTGCAAATGGCCAGAGGAAAAACTGGTGCCCCTGTGTCCGGTGCAAGAACTGGGAAAAGAGGACACAGGATGAAATGGGCAAACACCTATAGAAGAGTGGTTTTACGCCCGGTTATATGGTGTGGACATTTCATGGTGAGTCTGCCCAACGTGCCAGAGCTGAGGTGGTTCGTCATCGCACCGACGAGCATGGTACCGGGATGGAAGACATGGTGCAAAACTCTGATGATGCTCGGGATTCGGACGAAGAGATGGAGGAATCTGCAAAGGCCTTCAATGAAATGTTGGAGTCTTCAAAACGTCCTCTTCACGAGCACACTGAGCTTTGTCAGCTAGATGCCATCTCACAAATAATGGCTCTGAAGGCTCAATTCAACTTGGGTAGAGAATGCTACGATGCGATGATGACAGTATTTGGATGCTTCCTACCCAAAGGCCATGTACTGCCTGCAAACCTGTACCAGTCAGACAAAATCCTCCGTGCTCTTAAGATGCCCTATGAGAAGATACATGCCTGTGAGAAAGGATGTGCCTTATTTAGGCTTGAGTATGCGGACTTGAACTATTGTCCCATTTGCAAGTCTTCCAGGTATATTGTGGTAGACAATGGTATGGGTGAGAAGACGCAGACCAAAATCCTGGTTAATGTTCTTCGGTATATGCCAATCGTACCATGTCTTCAACATCTTTTCATGGTCGAAGAGACGGCCAGATAGATGACATGGCACAAAGAGGGCAAAAGAACCGAACTAGATGCAGATGGGAATCTGATGATGGTACACACATCGGATGGTGAAGCGTGGAAGCACTTCGATGCATTATATGTGGAAAAAGCGGCAGATCCAAGGCATCCTCGAGTCGGCATCAGCACGGATGGGTTCAGTGTGTTTGGTCTGACGGCAACCTAATACAGTTGTTGACCCGTATTTGTCTTTCCACTCAATCTCCCCTCCGGACAGATTATGCAAAGAAAGAACATTTTTTTGACGTTGATAATTCCAGGGCCGAACTATCCGAGGAAGAATATGAATGTGTACATGCAGCCACTTAAGGATGAATTGCAAGAAGCTTGGGATAATGGGTTCAAGACATATGATGCCTTTAACAAACAGAACTTCATAATGCGTGTCTGGTACATGTACTCGATGCATGACTTGCCGGCGTATGCGCTATTCATTGGATGGTGTGTGCATGGAAGGTTCCCGTGCCCCACATGCAAGGCAGCTCTTGAGTTTCGTTGGCTGCAGGTGGGTCACAAGTTTTCTTGCTTCGACTTGCATAGACAGTTCCTGGATCCTCGCCATAAGCTCTTGAGTTCCTTCGATTTATATAGTTACTTGTATAATTTTCTTACTTTGTATGATTGTTTGTTATACATAGTGCCATGGTCTTGATATCCATCCCCGTCAGCCCTCACCCGCTTTATGATTCAGATGTGGTAAACTCTATTTTTATAACTATTTGTTGCATTTCGCATTTATGACAATTATGGCCATCAAGTTGACATAGAGATATTTTTATCTAGGAGGTATGTGAACCGGAAATTGCAACCGACCCTCTTGTCGAGAAGTTAAATTTAGTTGAAAAAGAAAAGGAGTATTTGAAAGAAAAAATTAAAAGAATTGAAGAAGAGAAGATGAAATTGGAGTTGTATGTTGCCGATGTCGTCGATGATCACAAGATGAAGATGAATGCAATGCGCTTGAAGATGGATGCAATGCGCTTGAAGATTAAGAAGATTAGAAAATATGCCATTGATAATGAGGCTTGGTATCATTATGCCATTGGATCAATTGTTTCCTTAGTTTTAATCTTCATCGCATTTGTTGTGATGAGGGTAAGTTTTCTCTATTGTTTTGCTTAACAAATGCATACTTAGCTTATTTTCCTCCTAAATGGCATAATTACCTAAGTTGGATAAACGATGAGCTATACCTACGTAAGTCGGCTCAAAAATGGCATCATCACCTAGGTTAGCACAAAAATGACGTATACTTACCTTATTTTTCTCCAAATTAACATAATAAGCATAGTTGGCCAAAAATGGCATAATTACCTATGTGAGCTCTAAAATGACACAAATAAGGAATAACAAGAAGAAAAACAAGAAAGAGAAGAAAAAGAAAGAATAGAAGAAGAAAGAGAAGAAAAATAAAGAATAAAAGAAGAAGAATGAGAATGAGGAGGAAAGGGATAAAAAGATAGAAGAGAAGAAGAAAGAAGAGAAAAGAAGAAGAAGAAGAAGAAGCTTCTTCTTCTTCTTCTAGTCTTCTCTTCTTCTTCTTTCTTCTTCTTCTTCTTCTTCTTCTTCTTCTTCTTCTTCTTCTTCTTCTTCTTCTTCTTCTAGTCTTCTTCTTCTTCTAGTCTTCTTCTTCTAGTCTTCTCCTTCTAGTCTTCTCCTTCTTCTTCTTCTTCTTCTAACTTTCTTACTCCCATTTTTGCAGGGTTGATTCACTTCATGGAAGCGGCATTGATGGACTGCTAGTGTTTAGTTCTTGTTTTCATTTGTATTGATGAACAATGTGAAACTATGTATGTATATATATGGATGAACTCCGTGAAACTATGTATGTATTGGATCTTTTAATACCCTATGTGTTCTGTTGAATTGATGGACTGCTAGATGTTTGATACATGGGCTAGTTTGATGTTGAAACTATATATATCATATATATCTTTCAAAAATGCAGGGATATAACACAAAACAGAAAAAAACAGCAACAATACAGGCACTTTGCCGTCCGCCGCCGACGGCAAAGGGCTCTTTGCCATCCGCCATGGACGGCAAAGAGGCCACGTGGCAGCAACCTGTGCAACCTGGGAGCAACCCATTTGGTCATTTTACCGTCGGTGGCCGACGGCAAAGAGCTGGGTCTACTGACGCATCTGCTGACGTCAGGGCTGGGCAGCTTTGCCGTCCGCTAGCTGACGGCAAAGGCTGCCGTTAGCCACCTAACGTGACTGATGCATGTTTTTGCCGTCCATGTTCTTTGTTGTCCGCCGCCGACGGCAAAGGGCATTTGCCGTCCGCTTTGGGGAAACAGACGGCAAAGAACATGTTTACCGTCGCTCTCTATGCCAGACAGGTTTGCCGTCGGTGGCGGACGGTAAAGAGCTTTACCGTCCGATTTTGGTGCCCTTGCTGTCCGCCATGGCGGACGGCAAATAAGCTAATTCCTGTAGTGATGGGTGCTGTTCTACGGGGTGTTCGATCCGTCCATACCAAACTGAACGATGTCGTCCAGGGCCTTTTGACAGCCTTCGAGGTGAGTCAAGTAATGTTCTTTCCCCGCACAATGGTTTTGACTTTTTTAGCCAAAGTTTGAGTAGGCCTTGTGCGTAACAGCCCCCAAGACTTTGTAAGGATTGCAAAAAACCTTATAGAGGGTCGAATGTCCGTAGGTCAGTATTTAAAGTGTCATGATTGATTTGATATTGCAGGCATCGTCCTTGGCTGCGGCTGCTAATGCCGCTGCCCTGGAGGAGATGGATCAGAAGCTTAGACGCTCCGATGAGGAGCTTGAGCTCGTCAACAAATGGCTTGATGAGGCGCAAGGTAAGCTCCTATCGAAATGCATAGTTAACACCGCATGACGCTTTTCATTCCGGATTGTGTGCTGAGCACATGGTAATTGGTGACTGCAGCTGCTGCTGCGGAGGTCGAGGGCTTCGAGGCTGTACTGAAGAAGGCCGAGGCAGCTGAAAAGAAAGCGGCTGCCGAAAAGGCGGTGGCCAAACTTGAGACGGTGAAGACACCCGGCGAGAAGCACGAGGCTCGAGTGGCCGAAGTGCAGGTGGAGCTCAAGGATGCCATCATGAAATGTGAGGCCCTTGAGCAGAAGCAGAAAGAGCAGTCCTCCGAGCTATCCAAGGTGTACAAAGAGCTCCAGGAGGCCAGAACAGAAGTGCGGGGTGTCCGGGAGGAGCTCCGCCAAGTGAAGCAAATCGCAGATGGTAAGAAATACTTACTGCAGAGTGTTTTTAGCGGCAATAGGTTTGCCTTGCTGACGCGGGTCTGGTGCTCCGCGATACGTCTCCAACGTATCTATAATTTATGAAGTATTCATGCCATGTTTACAACAATTTTATATGGTTTTGGTATGATTTGGATGGAACTAACCCGGACTGACACTGTTTTCAGCAGAACTACCATGGTGTTGTTTTTTGTGCAGAAATAAAAGTTCTCCAAATGCAACAAAACTTTTTGATGATTTTTTTTGGAATAAAAGAGGCACTAGAAGCTTCGTGGGAGGACCAGATAGTGAAGGAGGTGAGACAAGACACCTGGGCGCGCCAGGAGGCCTAGGCACGCCCAGGTGGGTTGTGCTCACCTCGAGGCCCATCTTCGCGTGATTCCAACACTGAAAAATCCTATAAATAGAGAAACCATCAGAAATAACTCGAGATCAGAAGTTCTGCCGCCGCAAGCCTCTGTAGCCATGAAAAACCAGTCTAGACCCCGTTCCGGCCCCCTGCTGGAGGGGTAAATCATAACCGGTGGCCATCTTCATCATCCCGGTGGCCACCATGATGAGGAGGGAGTAGTCCACCCTCGGGGCTGAGGGTTTGTACCAGTAGCTATGTGTCTAATCTCTCTCTCTCTCTCTCTCTCGTGTTCTTGAGATGTCACGATCTTGATGTATCATGGGCTTTGTTAATATAGTCGGATCATATGGTGTTTTCCCCTCTCTATCTTGTTGTGAATTGAGTTTTCCCTTTGAGATTTCATTTTTATCGGATAGAATACTTTTATGGATTTGAGAGCACTTGATCTATGTCTTGGCACTCAACTTGCGGATTCCCGAGGTGACATTGGGGTAATCTATGCATAGGGGTTGATGCACATTTTCATCCTTATTTCTCCGGTAGAAATCTTGGGTCACTCTTTGAGGTTCTTTGTGCTGGATTGAGTATTATGAATCTGAAATTGTTTGATGCATATCGCATAATCAACTCACGGATACTCGCGGTGACATTGGAGTATCTAGGTGACATTAGAGTTGGTTGATGTGTATCATATGGTGTTATTTTAGTACGAACTCTTGGTTAGATCGATCAAAAAGAATAGCTTGGTGTTATTTTAGTACGAACTCTAGGATAGATTGATCGGAAAGAATAGCTTTCAGGTAGTTTCGTACCCTACAAACAATTTCTTCTTATGTTATCCGCTAGATAGGAACTTCGGAGTGATTCTTCATCGCACGTTGAGGGATGGTTATATGATCCAATTATATTAGCATTGTTGAGAGATTGCACTAGCAAAAGTACGGACCCTAGGCCTTATTTTCAAGCATTGCAATACCGTTTGTGCTCCATTTTATCAATTTCTACCTTGCTGTTTTTTATTGTTCCTATTACAAAAATCTATATCTACCATCATTACTATGCTTTTATCACCATCTCTTCGCCGAACTAGTGCACCTATACAAATTACCATTGTATTTGGTGTGTTGGGGACACAAGAGACTCTTTGTTATTTGGTTGCAGGGTTGTTTGAGAGAGACCATCTTCATCCTACGCCTCCCACGGATTGATAAACCTTAGGTCATCCACTTGATGGAAAATTGCTACTGTCCTACAAAACTCTGCGCTTGGAGGCCCAACACGAGTCTACAAGAACAAGTTGTGTAGTAGACATCAAGCTCTTTTCTGATGCCGCTGCCGGGGAGGTGAGTGCTTGAAGGTATATCTTTAGATCTTGCAATTGAATCTTTTAGTTTCATGTTTTATCACTAGTTTGGTTTATAAAAGAAAACTACAAAAAAATGGAATTGAGGTTTTCTCATATTATTCGTCTTTATCATTTCTTTCTTGAAAATGATGGATCGGAAAATTGTGCTCAATTGATAGAGGAAGAATTCTATAAAATGTTAGAAAAAAATCTTTGAATGATGAGCATGATTGCAATGTTGTTGGTATGAACTCTTTGAATATCCATGATGCTAATGATATGCAAAGCCATAAGCTTGGGGATGATATTTGATGAAGATGATATTTTTAGTCCCCCAAGTTTTGATGAGAATATTTACTATGATGAAAGCATGCCTCCTATTTATGATGATTATGGTGATGACATGTATGCTATAAAGAGTAATGATATCCATAAAACTTGTCATCATGATTTTAATGCTCAATATGATTATGCCAATCAAGAATCACATGATAGTTATTTTGTTGGGTTTGCTCCCACTACTATTCATGAGAATAAATTTGCTTATGTGGAGAGTAATAAAATTTTTATGCTTGTGGATCATGAAAAGAATGCTTTATGTGATAGCTATATTGCTGAATTCATTCATGATGCTACTGAAAATTATTATGAGAGAGGAATTTATGTCTTTACATATCTTAATAATATCAAGTTTCCTCTCTATGTGTTGAAAGTTTTGAAGCTATACTTGTTTTGCCTTCATACGCTAGTTGATTCTTGCTCCCATAAATTATTTGCTCACAAAATCCCTATGCATAGGAAGTGGGTTAGACTTAAATGTGTTATTCATATGCTTCATGATGCTCTCTTTGTGTTTCAATTCTTATATTTATTGTGAGCATCATTGAAATCTTCATGCCTAGCTAAAAAGGCATTAAAGAAAAGCGCTTGTTGGGAGATAACCCAACATTTACACCTACTATTTTTGTGTGTTAACATGATTAAGCTACTGTAGTAATCATGTTTTATAGCTTTTGTTTCAATAAAGTACCAAGTAAAGCCTTTGGGATAGTGTGGATGATAGTTGACTTGATTCTGTGCAAAACAGAAACTTTTGCGCCCAATAACAGAATTTTTTACAGTTGTTGGGTATACAAATTTTCTACGTTGTCCTAAGTTTTAAAAAAAATTGGAGTTACAGAAGTATGACTAAAATTCAGATCTTTACGTACTGTTCTGTTTTTGACAGATTTTGTTTGCAATGCATAGTTTGCTTGTTTTATGGTTTCCATGGCTTATATTGCTTAATATAAGTTGTGGAAATTGTAGAGTATAGTAGGAATTATGTGGAGACAATTATGAATCTTATCTTGGCAGTACCAAAGTGAATGATTTGTCTTTATCATACTAACCCATCTCACGAAGTTTCGTTAAGTTTTGTGTGATTGAAGTTTTCAAGTTTTGGGTGAGATATAAATATGAGGAGAATAAGGAGTGAAAAACCCTAATCTTGGGGATTCCCAAGGCACCCCAAGATATTAGTCAAGGAAGATCCAAGCAACTAATCTTGGGGATGCCCCGGAAGGCATCCCCTCTTTCGTCTTCAACATTATCGGTAACCTCACTTGGAGCTATATTTTCATTCGTCACATGATATGTGTTTTGCTTGGAGCGTCATATTATTTTACTAGGATTTTCTTTCTGTTATTTAGAATAATGTTTTGCACCTTTTACTTCAATAAAAATGTCAAGTATAGCCTTTGCCATGCTTATTTTGCAAGTCTATATGTTGCTGTTTCAAAACAGAAAGTTTATCGCTGTTGCAAAAATTCCCGAGAAGAGTCAGAATATGATAAAATATTGAAATGTTTTGCACAATAAGCTATGATAAATTTTCTATAGTTTGGTAATTTTTCAGAATTTTTGGAGTTAGGGAAGTGTGAGTAAAATTACACTCTTTACAGACTGTCCTGTTTAGCCAGATTGCTGTTATGTTTGCATATGTTTGCTTGTTTAATGATTCTATTTGAGGATAGGAGTATTAAATATGCAGAGGCATTTAGTATGAAATGTTAAATAATAATTTTAGTGATTTGTTACAGTAGAGAATGATAAGGTGTTGTGTTGATTTATACTAACTTATCTCATGAGTTCTTGTTTAGTTTTGTGTGGATGAAGTGTTTAAGATTTAGAGAAACTGTGATATAAAGGGAATTAAGGAGACACAAAAGCTCAATCTTGGGGATGCCCAAGGCATCCCAAATTAATATTCCAAGAAGTCTCAAGCATCTAAGCTTGGGGATGCCCCAGTAGGCATCCCACCTTTCTTCATCAACAATTATCGGTTAGTATCGGTTGAGCCTAAGTTTTTGCTTCTTCACATGAGTTGTGATATTCTTGGAATGTCATTTTATTTTGTTTTGCTTGCTCTTTTAATAAAATACTTAGATATGAAAGTTTTTAAATTTGAGAGAGTCCTCAATTAGCTACCCCTTTACTTAACTACTCGCTTGATCTTCACTTATATCTTTTTTGAGTAGTTTGTCGTTTACTCTTGTGCTTCACTTATATCCTATGAGTAAATTGTTAAATGAATTGAATATCATGAAGTTGAAATTATATGTTCATATCATGCCTAGTAGTAGCTTCACATTGGGTTTAGGAAGTGAAATCTATTGAGGCTTGACAATCACAATATTGGTCATACAAGCAATTCATGAATGATTAGTATAAGGAAGAGAACTTTCACATACAAATATATTATCTTGGACATCTTCTATGATTGTTAATACCCATTAATTATTTTGAAACTTGAGCAAATTAGTGGTGTTTGCCTAGGATCTTTTGCTAGCAAAAAATTCGTACAAACTAGAGATACTAATTGTGCATCCAAAAACCCTTAAACCCAGTTTCTTGCCAAGAGTGTCCACCATACCTACCTATGGATTGAATAAGATCCTTCAAGTAAGTTGTCATCGGTGCATAAAGCAATAAAAATTGCTCCTAAATATGTTTGATCATTTATTGTAAGGGAAAATTGAGTGTCATATGAACTTGTGATGGCAAAGTAATAAAAGCGACGGACTGCATAATAAAGGTTGCTATCATAAGGGGCAATATAACGTGACGTTCCTTTGCATTAAGAGCTTGGGCATCCAAAAATAAAAAGCGCATGACATCCTCTGCCTCCCTCTGCGAAGGGCCTATCTTTTACCTTTCATTATTTACTTTTTTCCAATAGTCAATAGTATACATCCTCATTCAACCTCAATTATTCTCTAGTGTGCAAGCATCATGTGGTGGGGAAATATCTAGGCACATATCACCAGTCAAATATATTTGATCATGATTTATTATTGTTGACAATTATCTCTATGATAAATGAGTTGGGAGGCAAAACATTAATCCCCTATCTTTATCTGTGTTCGATGGATGCCATTTGTTCTAAAAATATGCTTTGAGTACTAGCAATCATAGAAGACTATATGGTGACTGAGTATGTGGAGCTCTTACTTAGACTCTGTTGAATAAGTTGAATTGCAATTGTTTGGTGACTAAGAATATAGGTTGTTGAGTTTCAAGAGAATTCATTGTTTGAACCTTAACTGTGAATTGGTTGCTACTTCAACATGAGAAGTTTTATGAGAAAGAATTGCTGTTATGATGCTAGGAAAAGTGATTGAAATTATCATTGATCAAACTTATGCACTTTGCTAGCATTCACACTTCATAAATTATTTATTTTATCATTTACCTACTCAAGGACGAGTAGGAATTAAGCTTGGGGATGCTGATACATCTCCAATGTATCTATAATTTATGAAGTATTCATGCCATTTTTACAACAATTTTATATGGTTTTGGTATGATTTGGATGGAACTAACCCGGACTGACGCTGTTTTCAGCAGGACTACCATGGTGTTGTTTTTTGTGCAGAAATAAAAGTTCGCCAAATGCTATAAAACTTTTTGATGATTTTTTCTGAAATAAAAAAGGCACTAGAAGCTTCGTGGGAGGACCAGATGGTGAAGGAGGTGAGCATAGGACACCTGGACGCGCCAGGAGGCCCAGTCGCGCCCAGGTGGGTTGTGCTCACCTCGAGGCCCATCTTCGCGTGATTCCAACGCTGAAAAATCCTATAAATAGAGAAACCATCAGAAATAACCCGAGATTAGAAGTTCCGCCACCGCAAGCCTCTGTAGCCACGAAAAACCAATCTAGACCCCGTTTCGGCCCCCTGTCGGAGGAGGAAATCATCACCGGTGGCCATGAGGAGGGAGTAGTCCACCCTCTGGGCTGAGGGTTTGTACCAGTAGCTATTTGTTTAATCTCTCTTTCTCTCTTTCTCGTGTTCTTGAGATGTCATGATCTTGATGTATCATGGGCTTTGTTAATATAGTCGGATCATATGGTGTTTCCCCCTCTCTATCTTGTTGTGAATTGAGTTTTCCCTTTGAGATTTTGTTTTTATCGGATTGAATACTTTTATGGATTCAAGAGCACTTGATCTATGTCTTGGCACTCAACTCGTGGATTCCCGAGGTGGCATTGGGGTAATCTATGCATAGGGGTTGATGCACATTTTTGTCCTTGTTTCTCCGGTAGAAATCTTGGGGCACTCTTTGAGGTTCTTTGTGTTGGATTGAGTATTATGAATCTGAAATTGTTGATGCATATCGCATAATCAACTCACGGATACTCGCGGTGACATTGGAGTATCTAGGTGACATTAGAGTTGGTTGATGTGTAACATATGGTGTTATTTTAGTACAAACTCTTGGTTAGATCAATCGGAAAGAATAGCTTGGTCTTATTTTAGTACGAACTCTAGGATAGATTGATCGGAAAGAATAGCTTTGAGGTGGTTTCGTACCCTACAAACAATTTCTTCTTATGTTCTCCGCTAGATAGGAACTTTGGAGTGATTCTTCATCGCACGTTGAGGGATGGTTATATGATCTAATTATATTAGCATTGTTGAGAGATTGCACTAGCGAAAGTACGTACCCTAGGCCTTATTTTCTAGCATTGCAATACCGTTTGTGCTCCATTTTATCTATTGCTACCTTTCTTTTTTTTATTGTTCCTATTACAAAAATCAATATCTACCATCATTACTACGCTTGTATCACCATCTCTTCGCTGAACTAGTGCACCTATACAAATTACCATTGTATTTGGTGTGTTGGGGACACAAGAGACTCTTTGTTATCTGGTTGCAGGGTTGTTTGAGAGAGACCATCTTCATCCTACGCCTCCCACGGATTGATAAACCTTAGGTCATCCACTTGAGGGAAAATTGCTACTGTCCTACAAAACTCTGCGCTTGGAGGCCCAACACGAGTCTACAAGAACAAGTTGTGCAGTAGACATCACTCCGCAGGCATTTTCGCTCAGCTTCTGAAGAGTGCGGCGGCTGCGGCGGAGCACTATGCCACACGGGAGGAGGGCTCAGAATAGCGGCTTTTCTGGTCGCAGTTCCAGGCGCCCGAGCACCCTCCCCTCCTTAGCAACTAGATGAAGCAGCTGATGGAGCTGCATCAGATGGCAGAGCCAGCCCTGAAGGATCTTTGTGTCCGGCGTGGCCCACAGAGCCAATTCCGGATAGCTACTTCGGCCTGGTGCGGAGGCTACGTGATGCGTTGCCCCGGATTGATACCGTGAAGTGTTCTGCGTGCCTTGAAGGAGCTAGGCTGGCCTTTGCGAAGACCATAATTCATTGGCCTAAGATCAAGCCAATGGACATGGCCACTGGTCCCCCACCGGTTGGAAAGGAGCATTGCCACCCCAAACTGTATTTCGCACAAGTTATGGATGGTGCTCAGGCGATAGAAGGCCAGTGCTCAAAAGATGTAATCATTGACTGATTGTATTAAGTTGTCAACTGGACCTTGTGCTTTATAATGCAGCCCGTTTGCATGTGTTTTAAACTATGATGATTTTATTTTGACTCCTGTGCGGCCATTCATTATTCTGAAAGTTACCAGTCGTCGGCTTCAGCCCCCAAGTAAATATTACGAGGGGTGTTTCGTCTCCGCACTGTTACCCGTAGCCGACGTCTCGGTGCCCAAAGGCGGTAGTGCGTGAGAGAGACTAGGGAATCAGACTATGCGGCTTTATTGCTTTCACTTAGCCATAGGAGCTTGACTGCGGGAGCTAGTGACTAGCCCCTGGTTCTTTGTGATGTACGTGGGAGCCGAGGCATGCCTTTGTAATCATGTGGTTTGTGCTAGGACGAACCCTGCTTATGACATGCATAAATTGCCAATGATTTTTGAGTTTGACACTTGTCATCGGATCGTTGACCAGTTCACGCTTACTATGATGGTCAGTTTTTGGCTTTCTCCCCTGAGGTGCTTAGCTGGACTAGCTAGAAGTGCAATCGCAGGGGTTCTCCCTTTACCTTCTTAGCCGAACATGTGGAATGTAAGAAGGCAAGCATAGGAGCCAGGCAATCCAACTATTGACCCAAGACATTGTTCGGAACTAATGCATATAGTGTAATATACCAGACGCTGAACACACAACGGAAAGTGGTGCCGGACTTAGTATGTAGAGCTGATGGGAAAATCAAGCTTGTGGTTAATTAACCGATTTGTATTTGTTACACAATGTGTGCATGCCCAGCTGTTCGAAGAGTAGGAAAAACAGAAAGAAAAGGGCTAGACAATGCGGATGCCCGAACACCGTAAAAGATGCTTTTTATTTTCCATAAGCTCTGGACATCTATCCGTACAATTCAAACTGCTGTGGTGTTTATGGTATGTAAGAAAATAAAAATTTACAGAGAAAGGTTTACACATGGCCTTGATGCGTGGGTCAAAGCCTCAACTGTGCCCTGCTGCACGTCTGTGCCTTTGCTTCTGCTGGGTAAGGGACTCGTCCGTGTAGATAAATGCATGCCGTCAAGGGGGGCCCTGAATAGGAACCCTGATGGGTGGCCGTGTCGACACAGCTTGATGCTGGGTGAGTCCGGAGTCGTCCGCTTGTCGTACGAAGACATGGCAATACCATAGTTCGGTTGAGCCGAACACATGGTGCTATTTGCTTGATATAAGCCCCCACGGCCGCCCATGGTATCTTGAGTGCGAAGTTGTGCTGACGAGGCACGTAGAGCGCAATGATGGTGGGGGTGCCATGGGGAGTGTATCCCTATTTGCGGCATGCACAGGCGGGTTCCCATGACGGGGACCGGGCTCGAGCCCGTTTATATGTATCTCTGGCCTTTACGGCGGGCTGATACACTGGCCTGTTGGTGACGGCTTGGTCTTCGGCCGCTAGGGCCGCGCTATGTTCCTCGGTCCAGAGTGAGTGCTCCATATTGCCGTTGATTGTTATGACGCCCGAAGGGCCAGGCATCTTCAGCTTGAGGTATGAATAATGCGGGACGGCATTGAACTTAGCAAATGCCGTTTGTCCGAGGAGGGCATGGTAGCCGCTACGAAAAGGGGCAATATCGAAGATTAAGCCTTCATTGCGGAAGTTGTCTGGTGAGCCGAATACTACTTCCAGAGTCACCGTGCCTGAGCAGCAGGCCTCTATGCCCGGAATAACCCCCTTGAAGGTGGTGTTACTGGGTTTGATCCTTGACGGATCGATCCCCATTTTCCTCACTGTGTCTGCGTAAATCAGATTGAGGCTACTGCCTCCATCCATGAGGACTCTTGTGAGGTGGTACCCATCGACAATGGGATCGAGTACCAGGGCCGTCGATCTTCCATGACGAATACTGGTCGGATGGTCCCTACTGTCAAAGGTGATCGGGCGAGCCGACCACGGATTGAACTTCGGCACTACGGGCTCAACGGCGTAAACATCCCGCAGCGCGCGCTTCCGCTCCTTCCTTGGTATATGGGTGGCGTAGGTCATGTTCACCGTTCGCCCTACGGGGCTCCCCATCGTCCTCGCTTTGGGGGCTTTTATCGGAGTCATCGGCTGTGAGCTTGCCGGCCTGTTTTATGACCCAACAGTTACAGTTGGTGTGGTTGGTGGGCTTCCCGGGGGTGCCATGGACCTGGCAGTGCCTGTTCAAGATTTCATCCAACTTAGTTGGTCCATCCTGATTGCCTTTAGAAGGCTTTTTCCGTGACCCGGACTTTCGGATTTCGGAATCCGGCATTTACTGCCGTCTCGTTAGCTTCATCGTCGTTGTGGCGACATTTGTTCTTGTTCCGTCGAGGCTTCCCGTTCCCGTCCCGGACTTCCGAGGTGGTGGGGGCTTCTGGGTTGGTGCTTCTACGAGCCAGCCAACTGTCCTCTCCGGCACAGAAGCGGGTCATCAAGGAGGTAAGCGCTGCCATCATCTTCGGCTTGTCCTGGCCGAGCTGTCATGCTAGCCATTCATCCCGAATACTATGCCTGAAGGCGGCTATAGCTTCAGCGTCTGGACAATCGACAATCTGATATTTCTTGGTCAAAATCGGTTCCAAAATTGCCGGGCTGACTCTCCGGGCTACTGGATTACGTGACCCAGGTCATCGGCGTCCGGGGGCCGGACGTAAGTGCCCTAAAAGTTAGCTCGGAAGGCATCCTCAAGCTCCTCCCAACATCCTATGGAGTCTTCGGGAGGGCTATTTAACTAGTGTCTGGCCGGACCCTTGAGCTTGAACGGTGGGAACTTGATGGCGTGGAGGTCATCTCCTCGTGCCATATGAATGTGTAGCAGAAAATCTTCGATCCATACTGCTAGATCTGTTATCCCGTCATAGGGCTCAATATTTACAGGTTTGAAACCCTCCGGGAATTGAAGTTTCATCACTCTATCTGTGAAGTAGAGAGGATGAGCGGTGCCCCTTATTCAGGCTACGTCGCGCCGCGGATCATCTGTCATCCGGACTCATTGTTGCTCCCGAACTCAATCATTTCGGTCTAACCAGGCTTGGTATCCGTCCTGTCTAATGGGAGACTACCTTTGGGCCCGTAAATGGACCTTGTGAGACATTGATGACCCACAAGTATAGGGGATCAATCATAGTCCTTTCGATAAGTAAGAGTGTTAAACCCAACGAGGAGCAGAAGGAAATGACAAGTGGTTTTCAGCAAGGTATTTTCTGCAAGCACTGAAATAGTCGGTAACAAGTAGTTTGATAGCAAGATAATTTGTAACGAGCAAGTAACGGTAATGGTAAACAAAGTGCAGCAAGGTAGCCCAATCCTTTTGTGGCAAAGGACAGGCCAAAACGGTCTCTTATGATAAGCAAAGCGTTCTTGAGGGTACACGGGAATTTTACAATATCACTTTCATCATTTTGGTTTGATTCGTGTTCCTTACTTTGATAATTTGATATGTGGGTGGACCGGTGCTTAGGTGCTGTTCTTACTTGAACAAACCTCCTACTTATGATTAACCCCCTCGCAAGCATCCGCAACTACGAGAAAAGTATTAAGATAAAATCTAACCATAGCATTAAACTTTTGGATCCAAATTGGTCCCTTACGAAGTAGCGCATAAACTAGGGTTTAAGCTTCTATCACTCTAGAAACCCATCATCTAATAACTACTTCACAATGCATTCCCTTAGGCCCAAATATTGTGAAGTGCCATGTAGTCGACGTTCACATGACACCACTAAGGGAATCACAGCATACATATCATCAAAATATCGAACACATATCAAGTTCACATGATTACTTGCAACATGACTTCTCCCGTGACCTCAAGAACAAAAGTAACTACTCACAAATAATAATCATGCTCAAGATCAGAGGGGTATTAAATAGCATAATGGATCTGAACATATAATCTTCCACCAAATAAACCATATAGTAATCAACTACAAGATGTAATCAACACTACTAGTCACCTACAGGTACCAATCTGAGGTTCCGGTACAAAGATTGAACACAAGAGATGAACTAGGGTTTGAGAGGAGATGGTGCTGTTGAAGATGTTGATGGAGATTGCCCTCCCAAAGATGAGAGGGTTGTTGGTGATGACGATGATGATGATTTCCCCCTCCGGGAGGTAAGTTCCCCCGGTGGAATTGCTCTACCGGGGGGCAAAAGTGCTCCTGCCCAAGTTCCGCCTTGAGACGGCGGCGCTTCGTCGCGAAAGCCGCCCTCTGATTTTTTCTAGGTCAAAATGACCTATATACCAGAAGATGGACACCGAAGGTGGGCCGAGGAGGCACAACCCACCAGGGCGCGCCTGGGGGCCCAGGCGCGCCCTCGTGTCTTGTGCTTACTAGGGTGGCCCCCTCCGGTAGTTATTTGCTCCAGTATTTTTTATATATCCCAAAACAATTCTCCATAAATTTTCAGCTCATTTGGAGATGTGCAGAATAGGCAACTCTGACATAGCTTTTTCAGGTCCAGAATTCCAGCAGCCGGCATTCTCCCTCTTTGTGTAGACCTTGCATATTATGAGAGAAAAGGCATTAGAATTACTCCAAAAAGCAATATTATGCATAAAAACATTATAAATAACAGTAGAAAAACATGATGCAAAATGGACGTATCAACTCCCCCAAGCTTAGACCTCGCTTGTCCTCAAGCGAAAAGCCAAAATCGAAAAACATGCCCACATGCTTAGAGAGAGAGGTGTCGATAAAAAGAAAATACAGACATAGAAGCATCATGCTTATTATTATAATAGCAAAGAACTTTAACATAAAACTTTATCACACAACTTTTATCATATAACTTCTCATGAACAAGTAACAATTCATCACAACCTTGTAGTATAAAGCATAAACCTTATTGAAAACCAACAAACTCAGTCAACTTTGCAACTACCATTCATCATATTTTCAGGAAGGGTCACATATCGGAGCCTTTAGGCAAGTCCACATACTCAACCATCATTTAACCTTCTATGATTGCGAACACTCATAGCATACCCATGAACAAAAAGTTTCAACCGGACACATAGAAAGATAGGGGCTTATAGTTTCGCCTCCCAACGTATTCACCTCAAGGGTGATGTCAACAATAATAACTCATGCCCACTCATATCCAACTAGATATATGTGCCTAGATCTTTCCTCACCACATGATGCTTGCAAAAAGAGAAAATTAAAAGGAATAGGGAAGAATACTTTAACTCTTACATAAAAGTAAATGCATAAAAGTAAAAGATAGGCCCTTCGTAGAGGGAAGCAGAGGTTGCCATGCGCTTTTTGTTTGTATGCCAAATCCCTTAATGCAAAAGAACGTCACGTTATATTGCCCCTTATGATAGCAACCTTTATTATGCAGTCCGTCGCTTTTATTACTTTGCCATCACAAGTTCGTACAACGCTCAATTTTCTCTTACACTAAATGGTCCAACACATTTAGAAGCAATTTTTATTGCCTTATTGCACCGATGACAACTTACTTGAAGGATCTTACTCATCCATAGGTAGGTATGGTGGACTCTCAAAATAGGATTTTGGGTTTAAGGGTTTTTGGATGCACAAGTAGTATCTCTACTTAGTGCGGAGTTTTTGGCTAGCAAAGATATTGAGCAGGCACCACATGTTGAAGGATCTATGACAATATAAATTCTATGTGACCATGAACAAACATAAATCATTACGTTGTCTTCCTTGTCCAACGTCAACAATTTTTACACATAATATTTAATGGGGGCTCACAATCATAAAAGATGTCCAAGATAGTGAATTTGCATGTGAATCTTCTCTTCCCTTATTAATTCTTTCATGAATTGCATCATTGACCAATGCTATGTTTGTCAATCTCCAATAAATTTTACCACTTATACTTTTCCTTATGTGATGTCATTACTTACCATAAGATTAGCATATGATCTTTTCCATTTATTTTCCTTTCTTTTTATTGGAACAAAAGAGTAAAGAAAAAAACTCAAACTACTCTTTATTATATATCTCGCACATGATTACATAGATAGATATATCACTAAGCAAGCACTCAAAAAGAAAGGATCGAACTAAACTTTTATTCAACTAAATCATAGGATAACTAAAGATCGAACTAAAATAGATAAATGCAAAGATAGTGGTGGTGATACGATACCGGGGCACCTCCCCCAAGCTTGGCACAGGCCAAGGGGAGTGCCCACACCATGAACTCAAGTCTCCTTTGGTGGGGAAGATGATGATGGTGGTGGTGAAGTAGTAGCGGGCTTATCCTCCCACTTCCATGGCAGCGGCTCAACATCATAAGAAGAAGCGCGAGTCTCACGAGTCCTGCAACTGGCAGCTAAACTCGTACATTTAAATCTCGCCTCATATTCAAAGACTTGATTTTGCAGGTCATAGATTTGGCTTTGCAAAAAATTGATTTGCTCGTTGAGGGTGAAGACGATGTCCTTCATGGACCGGCCATCCACGTTGAGATCACGGGTGAAATCCGCAATAATGAGGTGATTGGCATTGAGTCCACGCTCCACCATCCCCTTGCACTTGAAAACCTCTTGCTCCATAGCTTCGAGCCTAGACTCCACGGTTCCCGTCCTCTTAGGCCCCTGGACGTCCGGATATGGAGCACCCCCTCACGCATCTCAATGGCTTGAGGGTGCTGCATCACCTCCTGCAAATACGGGTTGATGACGTTCTCGAAGAACTTGTCCTTGGAGGAGCTCGAAGCGGCCATGGTGATCTAGATCTGTCAGAAAATAGCCAGAAAGAAGAATAAAAGATTTCTCCGCGATACGGTGGTCAATACATTCGGGGGGTATATAAAGATATTTTATCTTGGGAAATAAGCAAACGATAGGAAAACGGAGTCGGGAAGGTTCCCGAGGTAGGCGCAACCCACCTGGGCGCGCCAGGCAAGCCAAGCGCACCCTGCTGTCTTGTGCCCTCCTCGGTTGCCTTCGTGGTAGTTTCTTATTTTCCTAATTTTTGTAATATTCCAAAACTGACAGAAAATATTTTTGCGGATTTTTTGGAGTCCGTTTACTTACCGTATCACGTACCTCCTCTTTTTTAGTATTCTGGAGCATTCCGGAAGGTTTCTTTTATGTGTTCCTCCGGTGTCATGGTAAGAATAATATTGCTTTCAGCATTAATAGGCGTACCTGAGATATAGTGTTTAATTCTTTGCCCATTCACCACCTTCGGGTTAGTACCTTCGGCATTATTAATTTTGATGGCTCCAGAGAGATAAATCTCCTCGATAATATATGGTCCTTCCCATTTGGAGAGAAGTTTTCCTACAAAGAATATAAAATGAGAGTTGAACAAAAGAACATATTCTCCAACTTTGAATTCCTGCTTTTGGATTCTTTTGTAATGCCATCTTTTAACTTTTTCTTTAAATAATTTGGCATTTTCATAAGCTTGGGTTCTCCATTCATCTAATGAGCTAATATCAAATAACCTCTTTTCACCGGCAAGTTTGAAATCAAAGTTGAGTTCTTTAATTGCCCAATATGCTTTATGTTCTAACTCTAGAGGCAAATGACAAGCTTTTCCATAAACCATTTTGTAAGGAGACATACCCATAGGATTTTTATATGCTGTTCTGTAGGCCCAAAGTGCATCATCCAATTTCTTAGACCAATTCTTTTGGGACCTATTAACAGTTTTTGTAATATTAATTTTATTTCTCTATTGCTAAGTTCAACTTGACCACTAGATTGAGGATGATAGGGTGATGCAATTCTATGGTTAACATCATATTTAGCAAGCATTTTATGGAAAGCACCATGAATAAAGTGTGAACCACCATCAGTCATTAAATATCTAGGGACTCCGAACCTCGGGAAAATAACTTCCTTAAGCATTTTAGTGGAAGTGTTATGATCAGCACTACTAGTTGGAATAGCTTCCACCCACTTAGTAACATAATCAACAACAACCAAAATATGTGTATACCCATTAGAGGAAGGAAAAGGTCCCATATAATCAAAACCCCAAAAATCAAATGGTTCAACAGCAAGTGAATAATTCATAGGCATTTCTTGACGCTTACCGATATTACCAATTCTTTGACATTCATCACAAGATAAAACAAACTTACGGGCATCCTTCAAGAGAGTAGGACAATAAAAACCAGATTGCAATACCTTATGAGCAGTTCTATCTCCTGCATGATGCCCTCCATAAGCTTCGGAGGGACATTTCCATAGGATTTGTTCCTGTTCATGCTCAGGTACACAACATCTAATAATACCATCTACTTCTTCTTTATAAAGATGTGGGTCATCCCAAAAGTAATGTCTTAAATCATAGAAGAATTTTTTTGTTGGTATGTGAAACTTGGTGGTATGTATTTAGCAACAATATAATTAGCATAGTCAGCATACCAAGGAGTATTATGAGAAACATTTATTGCAGCTAGTTGCTCACCAGGAAAGCTATCATCAATAGGAAGTGGGTCATCAAGAATATTCTCTAACATAGACAAGTTATCAGCTACGGGGTTCTCACCTCCTTTTCTATCGGAAATATGTAAATGAAATTCTTGTAGCAAAAGAACCCACCTAACACTACTAGGGAAAACCTTATACATAGAATCTTAGCAGTAGCGCGGGATAAAAAGGGGCGCTACTGCTACTTAGCAATAGCGCGTGGCCAGAACGGGCGCTACTGATATCCACATAGCAGTAGCGCGGCAAGAAGAAAAAGCGCTACTACTAAAATTGCCCCACCGTTGCCGCCAGGCTAGGTTTAGTAGTAGCGCCCCTCCAATAACCGTGCTACTACTAACTAAATAGTAGTAGCGCGTTTTTTGGGTAGGGCGCTACGGCTAAGTTTGAACCTGGTCACATGGCGGGCCCCATTTTGCAATAGCGCTTCTCCCAGGGGCGCGCTACTGCTACCTTTTTAGCAGCAGCGTGTTTTACACCCCAGCGCTACTGCTAAACCGCAGCCACCACCTTTTTCCTCCTCCCCTCCCCCATCCTCTCTTCCTTCACTTTCCCCTAGCTCCCACTTCCTCTCTCCCTCACTTTGCTTATTCCTCACTACTTCTCCCCATTACTCTCTTCCTTCTACCTCTCTTTCTCTCTCTTTATTGCTCCTAGCTAACTACACCACCTCCATTAATGCATCTCCTTTCTCTTTTTCCTCCCCCTCCACTAGTTAAACTCATCTCCTTCCCCAACTAGCTAGGTAGATCTAGCATTTAATGAAGTGACCTATGTACCTCCCTAACTAGATCTAGCCATGTCAAGAAGTAAGCTTTGTCCACTTTTGATCGTTCCCTAGGTGTGTGGTGACAGCGATCGACATCATCATCACCGTGCTCGATCTCGAGATAGGTCATTAAAAATTTGTGCTTTTGCAAGAATGGAAATATGTGTATGTGTGCGATATGACATAATCGGGCGATATGATGGAAATTGTGTGTGTGGCATGAGTTGCCGCCGAATTGTGCTTGAGTTGCCTATGTTTTGCTGAAATGTCGATTTATTTCCGTTTCGGCGAATTTTGGGCAAACTCTATATGTCCTATTTTTAGGGAAGGTCATGCCAAATTTTTGTATGACTTTGATGCATGCATGCATTTTTATAATCAATTTGTTTATTATTACTGTGTAGGCGTTCATGATGGTTAGTGGAACGATGGTGGAAAGGTGGTTGCGGTCGGCGGTGCAGGACATGAATGAAAAAAACAGGACAGAGATTTTATGTCCATGTCGAAGATGCAAAGGAGGAGTTTGGCTCGACCCCTATGAGGATGGTTGTTTGATGGCGCACCTGCTCATGACTGGTTTATGGATGGCTATACTCGGTGGATAATTGAAGATGATGATGAGGACGCCGACGGGGTAGGCAATGACGATACGAGGCAAGATGAAGAGATGACCGATAATGGCGGCGGAGAAGGGGCCGTACATGGCAGCGGGGAAGAGGCCGGACATGGCGGCAGAGAAAATGTGGACTCCACGCCGCAGACTTCGTCACTACTAAGTTCAATCATGCGGGACCCTCATGTTCAAGAACTACTTCGCAAGGAGACGAGTAATGACAGAGCTACTTCTAGAGAGGAGGCCAAGCTGGAGCAACTGGTGGTAGACTCGAACACTCCATTGTATGATGGCTGCGATCCCGAGGTGACCCGCTTGAGTTTCATGCTTGAACTTCTAAAGACGAAGGCTAAAAATAAATGGACTGACACTAACCTCGATGAGCTTCTCAAGTACCTAAAGGATGTTCTTCCCGCGGGGAATCTATGTCCTACTAGTGTGGATGAGGCCAAGAAGATCGTGTGCCCTCTTGATCTGCGGCACGTCAGATACCATGCATGCATCAATGATTGCATAATTTATCAGAAGGAGCACGCGGAAAAAACCAGCTGTCCGGTGTGCAATGCTTCTCGATACAAGAAGGCCGGAAAGAAATCTCCCCAGAAAGTTGTATGGTACTTACCGATCACTCCCCGTCTACAACGTTATTTTGTAGATCCCAAGGAAGCAAAGCTCATGCGTTGGCACACGAAGAGGACAAAGTCCGACGATGGAGATGATCCAAAGTTGAGACACCTCGCGGATGCAAGCCAGTGGAGAGCGTTCAACGGCGAATATCGATATTTCGCATGTGATTCAAGGAATATCATGCTTGGCGTGTGTACCGATGGCATGAATCCGTTTGGCAACCAGAACACCAACCATAGCACATGGCCCGTGTTTGTTTGGATGTACAACATCCCCCCTGGGTGTGCATGAAGTCGAAGTACATACACATGGGCATACTGATTCAAGGGTCGAAACAACCGGGAAATAATATTAATCTGTACCTGGGGCTAATTCAAGAGGAGTTAGACACGTTATGGAAAACACCGGCGAAGACATGGGATGCCAGTAAAGGCGAGTATTTCAATATGAGAGACGTGCTAATCACGATGGTGCACGACTATCTCGGTTACGGATATGTCGCAGGCCAGGTGTGCCACGGATATTGCGGATGCACGCGGTGCATGGATGATATGACGTCTCAGCAGCTAACGTCAACGAAAGAAGGCGGGTCTGGGAAAATCGTGTACATGGGGCATTGAAGATGGCTCGAGAAGGACAACCCGTGGAGAAACCATGGAGATCTATTCAATGGTGAGGCTGAGCATCGAGGTCCTCCACGTAAGCGAAGCGGCGCCGAAATTGATGAGCTGTTGAAAAACTAGGAACAGTGCCCCGCGCCGGGAAAGACGATGAAAAAGGCACTGAAGCCGCTATTGAAGGTATGGAAGACGAGGTATGTTTTCTGGGACTTGGAGTACTGGAACAAACTCGACACGCCTCATTGCCTTGATCAAATGCATATCTGTAAGAAGGTCCTGGAGAGCTTGCTTGCGACACCGATGAACATGCCGGATAAGACCAAGGATGGGCCAAAGGTAAGAAAAGACTTGCAAGATTTGAAAATTAGGGCAGATCTGCACATGCCGCCCCGTAAAAATTTAGAGGAGACAGAGACGGAGACGGAGGCGCGGGAGAAGAAGGGCAAAAAAGTAACGGAAGAGGATTATTGCCCCCTTCTTGCTTCACCTTAAGTCCGGCTGAGATCGATCAATTCTTCAAGTGCCTTACCAGAATCGAGTTAGTTTTGGTTACTGTGGGAAGATAAGCAGATTTCTAGACACGAAGAAGAAAAGGTTCAGCGGGATGAAGTCCCATGACTGTCAAGTGATGATGACGCAGATAGAACATGTTGCCCTTAGAGGAATAATGGACAAGCACGTCCGTGACATGCTTATTGGTCTCTGTAACATTTTCGACGTCATCTCTCAAAATTCGATCAGTGTGAAGCAGCTCCGAAGGCTACAGGAAGAGATCGTTGTGATACTAAATGAGCTTGATATGTACTTCACGCTCGCGTTCTTTGACGTCATGGTGCATCTGTGTGTCCATATTGTGGACGACATAATAGACCTGGGGCCGTCATTCCTGCACAACATGATGCCATTCGAGGGGATGAATGGGGTCATCAAAGGATTTGTTTGTAACATGTCCCGTCCGGATGGAAGCATCGTCCAGGGCTATCTGACACAAGAGTGCATCTCTTTCTGCGAGAATTATCTATATGGAGGAGACCGGCCTGGTGTTGGTTTGCCCGTTAAGAAGCACCTTGGGAGGCTCGAAGGAGAAGGTCACTCCAACGGTCGCAGGGAACTGCATGTGGCCTACTCGGATCGATGCAACGACTTTGACAGAGCAAACTTAGTAGTGCTACAACACCTAGACGAGGTAGATCCTTTCGTGACACTGCACAAAGAAAGCATCGCAAAGAAGTATCGTGACCGGGGGCTATACAGGACGGACGCGGAAGTTACTAGAGAGCACAACTCCACTTTCCTGTATTGGTTCAAAAAGCATATTCTCGCTAATCCCCCAAAAGAGGGCTCTAAGGACGGTTGCTTATATACGCCTTAGCACATGGCCCCTCGGCCAACCTCGCGACCTATCAGGCACGATATCAACGGATACACGTTCTACACGGAGGCCAAAGATATGAACAGTGATTTTCAGAACTCAGGGGTGACGATGGAATGCATGACCAGCAGCGACAACGGCGCAACCGAGAGATTCTACGGAAGGGTCGAGGAGATCTGGGAGCTTGACTACTCTGGACTGCACAGCGCGATGATGTTCCGTGTCAGATGGGCTAAGAATGTCGAAAGAGAAAACCGGTATTTCACTACCATGTCTATACCCGACGCCAAGAGCGCTACCGTGAACGCCATCGCAAAAAACGAGCCGTGGGTACACGCTAAGCACGTGACACAATGCTTCTTCATAACTGACCCGAGCAATCCCAGCCATGTTGTCATGAGGAGAGGTAAAAGGATCATCATTGGAATGGATGGAGTCGCCAACGAGGAAGATTACGACCAGTACGGCAACCCGGTGAGGGAAGATGACGATGACGATGAAGTGTACGTCAAAAGAAGAATCAATACTACATTACCTAAGAAAGATCATACTCCATGGAAAAGGAAAAGTCACAATGAGGGGCTTAATTATTCGTCAACTAACAAGAAGGGAAAGAAGCTCACTCAAAAACGAAAACGTCGACGCTGAGAAACCGTTATCGGTCGAATGATGTAATATATATGTTCCTATTTTGTGTACACACTTAACCATTATGCATGGGTCAAATGATGTAATATATATGTTCCTATTTTGTATACACACTTAACCGTTATGGGTCAAATGATGCAATATATATCGCCTTAGTTATATATATACATTGTATCACCTTTCCTTCGTTCCAGCTCTCGGAAAAAAAAAGGAAAAGAAAAGAAAAAGAAGAAAAGTAAAGTAAAAGAAAATAGAAGAAATAAAATGGAAAAGAAAAGGAAAAAAAGAAAGCAAAAAAGAAAAAGAAGAAAAGAAAAGAAAAAGGAAAGGAAAAGGTAGCAGTAGCGCTGTCTCTGAAACGCGCTATAGCTACTTCAGATAGCAGTAGCGCTGTTTTAGGAAACGCGCTATAGCTATCTTAGCTATAGCGCATTTTCTAAAACAGCGCTACTGCTATTTTGACATAACCCCCACGCAGACTTCCCTCCTCTGCTTCCTCCCCCTATTCCCCACCCTCTTCTCCCCCTCGTCGTCGCCACCGCCGGAGCCCTGCCCTCACCCTCGCCGGAGCCCTGCCCTCGACGTCGCCACGCGCCTGTGCCTCCTCCTCCTCGACCTCGCCGGAGACCCTGCCCTCGCTCTCTGTCGCCGTATCCCCTGACCCCGCCTCGCCGTGCCTGCTCCCCCGACCCCGCCTCTTCGCCGTCGGAGCACCTGCCGCTGTCTCCCCCGACCCCATCTCTCTCTCCGCCCTCTGTAAGCACTCTCCCCTCCCCTCTTCTCTGCTCTCTGCTCTCTCTCTCTCTCTCTCTCTCTCTGTGTTAGTATGAACCCTAGCTATTTTGTGCTAGTTTGTATGAATTAGTATGAACCCTATGCTATTTTATAGTGCTAGTTAGTTAATTAGAATTAGTATGAACCCTAGGACAGATTAGTTAAAGCAATTGTTGCTATTTAGTTTTTCTAGTTAAAGCAATTATTGCTATTTAAAAAAACAAAATTATTATGAACCCTAGTTAATTAGGTGGTATAAACCCTATTTAAAAAAACAGAATTAGTATGGGTTAAATGAATTCTAGGTATTTTAGGTGTTTTAGCTGTAGTTAACATAATTCTAGGTATTTAATTTTTTTAGTTTGAACCCTAGGACAGATTAGGTAGTATGAACCTAGTTAATTAGTTTGAACCCTAGGTTTCCAATTTGGACAGAAATTTAGCTAGGTTTTCAAATTAGGACAGAAATTTATCTAGATTTCAAATTAGGACAGATATTTAGGTAGGCTGAATTTAGTTTCAAATATTGTGAAGAAAAATGACTTCTTGCATTTTTCTTCAAGTTCTATATTTTTCTTCATGTTATATGCAAATTTGAAGTGGACATGTGATTTGGACAAGTCATATTTGGAATTTGAAAATGTCATATTTGGACATGTGATGTTTTGGACATGTCATATTTGGAAAATGATGATTATGTGCAGGGCAAATGATCCGAGTGGCCTATGTTTCGCTGGAATGTTGATTCATTTCCATTCCGGTGAATTTCAGGTGCTCGATATGTCCACTTTTTAGCAAAGGTCATGCTGAAATTTCCCGTGAATTTTGGCATGACTTGTGCTAGAAAGTAGGCATATCGAGTGTTGGGATTTGCTAGGAAACGGCATTCTAGCAAACCATAGACCTTTTTTATGTCATTACTCATTTTTATTATAGTTTAATAATTAAACAAGGAGACTTAATCGTAGGAAACATGTCGAATAACGAAGAAACCGGGCCTTCTGACCACGATACAGACGAGATGGATTATGAGGGTGAACAACAGTACCTCGACTTTTTGTCTGCTAAGCACAGTCAAGATTTGCAGGGCGGCCTCGATGATGGTACTGACGCCAACATCGACATCGATGGCGCCGGCACTGATGGCGGCACCGAGACTGGCGGGGAAGGTACCGGCGGGCAAGAGACCGAAGCCGCTAACGAAAAGAACCAGAGGATACAAAAACCTAACAAACTTGGCATCGGACGACTGGTGATCAAAAAGATGGCCCCTGGCAAGTTTGAGCCATTAGAGCCGGAAGAACCTCGCAAGCGAGCATCAAGGACGATCACTTAAGGGGTAAAGAACATTTGACGCAGTTGCTCCTAACGAAGCTGCAAAAGAGATTCAAGTTCCCCGACCGGGATGACGACATAGAACACCCGTGGGATGATTCGAAGATGAAAAAGATTAACAATCACACCATGAACATGTTCAGCAATGATTTGGCCTCCTGGAAAGGGAGGGTGAAACGAGCTATTGAGGCTGAGGAACCCCTGTCCAAGATTCTGGAGGAAAATCCGACACTTATGGAAAAGGAGTTCCAAAAGTTCATGGACACTTGCGCTACCAAGGCAGCCAAGGCTAAAGCTACGAAATTCAAGAGCCTTCAGCAAAGGAACATGGGGAATCAATGCCTCGGAAGCCGTGGCTACCTTGGCAAAAGGCCCATATGGGATAAGGAGGACGCAGAACGTGAAGCCGCGGGTCTCCCAGACCCCTTCGCGAAGTTCAGCAACCCCTTGGAGCGTGACTTCATCAGGGCCCGCTACAAGTGGGACAAGGAAAAGAAGGTTTTTTACACGGACCCGGTCACAAGGAAATTGATTAGAATACTGGTAATTATTCTTTTACCACCTTACATTTAGCTTCTGATCAAGTCGACTACACATTCGTAAATGGTTCACATTCCTTCTGCAGGACAAGCAACAAAAGCTTGCAGCCGAAAGCCAGTCTTCGTCGATGAGGCCCAAGTGGGACACCCCTCTCAACCAAGCCTTGAACGAACTTAAGGGACTCCCTTTGGACCAGCAGCTACAATATGGACGTGTGCACGGCGCCGGAGACGGCGCCACGTGGAAGGTCTTTTACAACGAGGACCCAGAGGCCAAGAAGAAGAAAAAGAAGTTCAGTCAGGCGGCATCGATGAGAAGGTGAAGCTTGCGTTAGAGGAAAAAGCAGATGAGGACGTGAAAAAAGCAGCTCAGGAGAAAAATGAGTTGGTCCAGCAGGCAGTCGTTGTAGCTGTAGATGCCTGCAGAAATGATTTCGCTACTAACTTGATACCGGCTGTCATCAACAGGATGTAGGAAAATCCAGACAAGACGGTAGATGATTTCCCCATGCCCAGCTTTGTCGGGAGCAACTCGGTGAACATCACAAGCTCACCATCACCTACTCACGCAACCGCGCCCGCACCCGCACCCACTCATAGCAGCACATCCTCAGTCTCTGGCGCGCTAGGCGGGCCTTCGTCTTTGGCTGAGCTCGACGCCCTCCCGGTAATTACATGTCATACCAACATATATCTAGAATATTCCATTTTCATCACCTTTCAGAAGTTTTATGGCGCAGACATGTCTTTGCAGGCCAATGAAACCCCATGTACCGTACTCTACTTGATCAAAGGCCAGAAGGTGGATGTGGGAAAGGCGGTGATAATGAAGCCCTTGGAACTCACATTCCACGGCCAGCCGATCCTCGGTGGCCACTTCAGGGTTACCTTGTCGAGTGTGAAATCGGGCCACGAGGATTTGCCTCCTCCAGTACGGCTCGGGGGAGAGGACGACAAGACCCCGTCACGACTTGGAAATGGCAAGGGTTGGATGCTGCTATGGCCGAAGAATCTTCTTTGTCTGGAGACGGCCGAGAGCACACCAATAACCACACATCAGCAAGAAGGTATGAACACCACCACCCCGCCTACGCAATTACCAGCGCCTATAGTGCCAGGTGAGAGCGGCGGACGACGCGAGGAAGGGGGTCCAATAGTGGCTGATGTAATTTCTCCCATAGAACAAAGAATGGATGATGAGATGGACAAGGATGACCCTCTTCGATTCCTCAATACAGGCGCCTATGACGACGACTTAATGATGAGTCAGCCATATGATGACTCGGGCTATCAGCATGCTGATGAGGAGATGGATGATGTGCCCGGGCAGGAAGGTCCTAGCAGGGTTGATTGCAAGAAGTCTCTCTTCATGCAATCCTCATAGGACACGCCTGAAGATGCCGGCTCAACGCAGGCTCAACAAGCCGGGGGTCGTACAGTGCTTAGCCCGACAACACTGGGGCAGGCATTAAGGAAGGGTCTGGAAGGTCAGCCCAAGAAAAAGGAGAGGAGGAGACCGGCGAAGAAAGGCTCTACTGCCTACAAACAAGCCAGAGCACATAGCAGCCAGACGGCGGATTTTGAAGAGCGTGTACCCATCAAAGGTGCGGCCATGTTCCATGTCATGGGCGAGCTGATGCTACCACCAAAACCACTGGAGGCCATATCAGGGGATCTCAGGAGACTGCACGACCATGTGCTGTCGACTGAGATAAGCCTACTAGGCTCGAAGGATCCAGGATATCCGACATACGCGGCTCGTGTGCATAAGGGGAAGTGCTACATCGACACACGGCCTGCGGAGGTGTTCTTCCTGGGGTTTGAGCATTTCTTTGAGATGTTTCTGATAAGGCGGCTCGATTTTACAATCGTCCACCTTTTTGCGCTACATATGAGCTCCATCATGAAGAGAGAACAAGTCTCGCAAATCTGTGTGGCGGATCCATACTACATGCACAAGTCCTTCTTGAGTCTCGGCGACTTTGAGCGTAAAACTACTAGGGAGTACCTTGAAAACTTCATGATAAGGAATAAGGATTAGGAAATTGTCCTCCTGCCTTATCATCCAATGTAAGTCAGTGCCGGACAACCCTTTCATACATTTCAATCATTCCTCTTCGCTCATATGGAGAATAATTTGAGGTGTTTTTTTCCCCACAGCAACGGGCGCGCCATCCTTATCGTCCTTTACCCGCGAGTCTCCCACGCCATGTATTTCGACCCTACAAGAAACTACGAGAAGAAGCACTACACCCACGTAATGAATATTCTAGATGATGCTCTCCAAGGCTTCAGCTTGAGGGGTGGCCACCTGCAGATCAGGAAACAAAGGAACAAGAAGACAAGTTTCTCACATAAAACTAACTTCTGCTGCATCCATATCCCGAAACCAAGCAGGAATGATGGATTCTACCTCCTCCATCTCATGATGGAGTTCAGAAGGGATCACCAAAAGCTTCGCAGGACAACCAGAAGCGATGATCATATCCACAAGTGGGTAGAATCTCAAGGAGAAGCGGATTATAAACTTAGAGATGAGTTCTTTCACATCCAGAGGGACATTGCGACGATCATCATAAAAGAAGTCATCGAAGAGAAGGGGATGTTCCACCATGGCCTTATATCGCGAGCTGACGTTCGAACTCGCATAGGGATGCAACGTCAGGACCTCACACCATTCAAGAAGCTAGGGTGCATCCTCGATGATACGGAATGATGGAACTTCTAGTGATTTACGATGCCGATGATGATGATATGTCTCAGTTCAACTTGTATACTTTCTGTAGCGATGAAACTTTGTGATGTCCACGGTCCCTGCCGAACTTGCGTAACGCTACTTTGTTAGTTTGGGTATGATGACCTACGTACCTCTAGTTAATTAGCTTGCGTACGATGAAACTGCGTTGATTATCTATGTTTACTATATGTTGCATCTATTTGCTAACCCTTTCTTTTTTGTGTTGCTCAAGTATATTTTGTTGCATATGATTGTACATTCTCTTGATGAAGATGCATCTCTAACAGGTACCTAGATCCTTGATGGCGAAGAAGCAGTGCTATATCATGTACAAAGGGAAGGTTCCGGGAGTGTACGACGAGTGGCCCGAGTATTAGGCGCAAGTGGAGCGGGTCTCGGGCGCCAGCCATAAAGGCTTCAAAAGCAGACAAGAAGCAGAAGCTAGTTACTTGAGGTTCACGCTAGCGCGAGAGAGGACTCATAACCGCCGCCTCATGTACTGCATAGTTCCGCTCTCACTCATAGTGATAGCTCTTCTCGTGTATATCATTGTTTAGATGGATGACGATGTAGTTGCAAGTATTCAACACTTGTATCCCTATTTTCGAGATGATAACGAGAGACCACTTTGTGCTGGATGATGATTATGATGACGACATGATTTGATGAGACTATTTGTATGTGTATGCTATGATTACATTTGTATGTTCATGATATGCTAGAGATTATTGTATAAAGCCTGTAGAAATACAAAAGAAATATGCAGAAAAAATCAGAAACTAATAAAACTATCAGTAGCGAGGGGAATGAAGTTAGCAGCAGCGTGCAATTAGCGGTAGCGCTGCTTGCCGTAAAGTGAAACATCCCAATTTTCCTAAATTAGGATGTTAATAAATCATTCATATGCATCCCATATTTTATTTGCATTATTTGCTTTTCTGAAATATTCTCTTCATTATGCAACTAAAGGCAAATTATTGGAGTGGACATAACATGACTTCTCCCCTGTTTTAAAAATGTTCATAATGTGAAGAATATTATTTTCAGTGCAGCTGATATGTTTTGGTATTTTTCGTAAACTCCAATTTATTTTATCTTGCTGATTTATTACTATTTGTGTGGCCTATTGCATAAAAATTTATTTTCAAAAATTGCATTAGAGTAGGAACTAGTGTTCCTGTAGTTTATATTAGTAGTATTATTTTAACTGTGTGTCTATGTATTTTTTTAAGAATTTATTCTGGTGTTTTTATTTTAGTTAATTATGTTTCTGTAGTTTCTGTAGCTGTTGGTTTAAAAAAAAGAAACACCGCGGCACTGCAGCCCCGCGGCCCACCTTCCCGCGAATCGGTCCGCGCCGCTACGCCCGACCCGTGCCCGAAACCCGCCGTCGCCCTGACCCACTGAAGGGTGGACCCCGCGCCCCTGCTCATCCCTTCCCCTAGTCGAATGCGCCGTCGTGCCGCGCCGCACACCCGAGCGCGAGCCCGAGTCCAACCCGACGCCCTGGTCGATCCCGTGACTTCCCCGGACACCTATGCTCTCGTAGGGTTTCCCCGCATCCGCACCCTCCTGTTTCCGATCTTCCTCGTTGCCGCCTGCGCTGTTTGAGCAAAACGGATCTCGCCGTCGAGCTCGGAGTTCGCCGCCATTCACCGATCGTTGCCGTCGCCGTAAGATCACCCCCGGCCGCTCCACTTGTCTACCTCGAACCTACTCTCGTTTGCGCACCCGTTTGACACGGTTTCGTAGGCAGAAAGCCACCGGAGCGAGCCGCCAGAGCACACCCGACACCGCCGGAGTTCACATCTTCACCGCCGTCGGCACAGGAAACCCCCATCGCCGTTTCATTCACCACCGCCTCCGCCACTCGAAGCAGCCTCCGCCCGCCACTTCTCCCTCGCCGGATAACCGCCGGAGACGCGCCGCCACCGACGGCCGACCGCCGCTGCCGCATCCCCTGTTGTTGGTGAGCACGCGCGCGCAGAGTTTCACCTGGGCCAATTGCGAGCGGACATGTGGCAACAGCTACAGTATTCGCTACAGTAGTTCCAGAATAAGAGTTTTCTTCTTATTTTATTTTCAGATTTCAACGAAACTTCTTTTAGCTATATCTTTTAACCTATATGCCCAAATTGGGTGATTTTTTTCCTGTGAACTCACAAAAACTAGTACTTTATCACAGTACCAAATCTTCAATTGTTTGCACTTTTCAAATTTGAATTCGTTCAAATTTGAATCAAATCTTTCGAAGGCCATAACTTTTAGACCGTTTGTCGGGATCGAGCATTTCTTTTTGCGTTGTGATCGTAGTGCTATTGTTGTTGGATTTTTAAAATGTTTTCTTGCTGTTGGTTTTATTTTGGTTTTATTTGAACTTCGGTGATTGATTTGGTCAGGAGTGTGACTTTTTGAACCAGAACCAAGGCAAGTTACATGTTGATCATCCTTTACCTATTGTTTTCTATGCATGTAGTTTATATCACACTATGAATATATGCATGTATAGGAATGCTATATTATTTGTGCTACATTGTTGAGCTATCTCCCGTCAATGCAAATCGTGGTAGTTGTAGTTTTTCTATGCTTGTAGACGGGGTTGGTTCCAGTATACATTGAGCTTATGTGAGGATTATATATTTATTTAACAAATTGAGTAGTAATTAAGGTTTTAATTCACCTCTGGGCAGAAGTGACATTGCTAGGGTGGTTTCAAGAACATCATGGTTTATACCCTCTGAATGTAAGTGGAATGCCGCCCAGGTTTAAAAGATCAGACAGGCTTAGTGACTAGTAGCTTCCATGTGCGGCCACTGGCTAAATGGGCTCTGGCTTAGTTGATCAGTTGTGGAACCCTTACCCGGATGTGACAGCAGATGTAGATATAATAGTTAGGATGGGCCTCCTGTTGGGACTAGGGGACTGCTTCTGAAAGACTTCATCTCAATCTTCGGGTTGGGTCCAGTGGGTAAAGCGTACTAAACTCTGCAGAGTATTAAAAACTAATCATGATTAGCCGTGTCTCTGGTTATGGACAAATTTGAGCAACTATGCCATTACAGTTGTTGGATGATCTTGACAGATGTGACACTTAATAAATCTATTGGGAAACTTAATAATGGGTAGGTTGGAGTTGGACTTGCCAATTCAACCTTGTGTATATAATTGTAGTAATAAAAGAATTAAATAAATTTTTGACTATTAGGTAGTTATGAGGACAAAATCAGCTTTCCGCAAAAATAGCCCTCAAGCCTTCCTTTTGTTGTGCTACGCATATACATGTATGTCTGCTTTATTATTACTCCCATGTAACTTGCCAATACATTCAAAGTATTGACCTATACGGCTGCAACATCTCATGTTGCAGGATATTCAGAAAAAGACTAAGGTACCGTTAGGGTCGCGAGTCTGCACTCAGCATCGCCAGTGGGCTATGATGGGACTCATCGTTATTTTCTGCTACTTTTCCGCTGTTTGATTGAATAAAGCTAGCCATGTTCTATGCAGATTGTTTTATTTTATACATTCTGGATCATACGTTGTAATAAATAATGCACTTGCTATTCTGGTATTCATCTATACTGCGTGTGCTAGCAAGTCGATCCAGGGACTAGCATGGTAAGCACAAAGACTCAAATCCTTCGAGGTTTGGTCATTACATAAAGCGCTACAGCTATTAGCAGTAGCGCGTTTAGGAGAAGCCCACTACTGCTATGCATGTATAGTAGTAGCGCGGTTCAACACGCGCTACTGCTACTGATACACCTTAGCTGTGCGCTACTACTAGGCTTTTCCCTAGTAGTGTAATGAGTCTAGGTTTCGCATCTTTCTTTTCCATAAGATATTTAATAGCAGCATGATCAGTGTGAACAATTACTTTGGAATCAATAGTGTAAGATCTAAATTTGCCACAAGCAAACACAACTGCTAAAAATTCTTTTTCAGTAGTAGCATAATTTCTTTGGGAACTGTCTAGAGTTTTGCTAGCATAATGGATAACATTTAATTTCTTATCAACTCTTTGTCCTAGAATAGCACCAAAAACATAATCACTAGCATCACACATAATTTCAAAAGGCAAGTTCCAATTAGGTGGTTGAACAATAGGTGCAGAAGTTAAGGCTTTCTTAAGTGTTTCAAAGGCTTCTACACAATCATCATAAAAAACAAATGGAACATCCTTTTGTAAAAGATTTGTAAGAGGCCTAGAAATTTTAGAGAAGTCTTTAATAAACCTCCTATAGAAACCAGCATGACCAAGGAAACTACGAATACCTTTAATATCTTTAGGACATGGCATTTTCTCAATTGCATCAACTTTAGCTTTATACACCTCAATACCTCGTTCAGAAATTCTATGCCCCAAGACAATACCTTCATTAACCATAAAGTGGCACTTCTCCCAATTCAAGACAAGATTAGTTTGCTCACATCTCTGCAAAACTCGATCAAGGTTGCTCAAGCAATCATCAAAAGAAGTTCCATAAATAGAAAAATCATCCATGAAAACCTCAACAATCTTTTCACAAAAATAAGAGAATATAGCAGTCATACATCTTTGAAAGGTAGCAGGTGCATTGCATAAACCAAAAGGCATACGTCTATAAGCATAAGTTCCAAATGGGCAAGTAAAGGTGATTTTCTCTTGATCAGGTTGTGAAACAGGTATTTGAGAAAAACTAGAATATCAATCCAGAAAACAAAAGTGTGTGTGCTTGGATAATCTTTCCAACATTTGATCAATAAAAGGCAAAGGGTAATGATCTTTTCTAGTTGCTTTATTTAATTTTCTAAAATCAATTACATTCTATAGCCAGTAACAATTCTTTGTGGAATAAGTTCATTTTTATCATTAGGAACAACAGCAATACCTCCCTTCTTAGGGACAAAATGAACAGGACTTACCCATCTATTATCAGCTATGGGATAGATTATACCTGCTTCCAAAAGCTTTAATATTTTAGTTCTTACCACTTCTTTCATCTTAGGATTCAAACGTCGTTGATGATCAACAACGGGTTTAGCATCAGGTTCCATATTAATCTTGTGCTGACAGAGAGTGGGACTAATGCCCTTAAGATCATCAAGAGTATATCCAATGGCAGCACGGTGCTTCTTCAGAATTTTCAATAATCTTTCTTCTTCATGTTCTGAAAGGTTAGCACTAATAATAACAGGATATATCTTTTTCTCATCAAGATAAGCATATTTCAAAGTGTCAGGTAATTGCTTTAATTCAAACACATGATCATCTTTAGGTGGAGGAGGACCTCCTAGAGTTTCAATAGGCAAATTGTGTTTGAGCAGAGGTCGTTGTTCAAAGAAAATTTTATCTATTTCATTTCTTTCATGCATATGCATATAATTTTCATGGTCTAGCAAATATTGTTCTAGTGGATCAGTAGGAGGCATGGCAATAGAAGCAAGACCAATTATTTCAGCCTTACTAGGTAATTCTTTCTTATGTAGTTGTCTTCTAAACTTGGAGAAATTAAACTCATGAAACTCATTACCAAAGCTAACACCGACAGTTTGGTTTTCACAATCTATTTTAGCATTCACGTTGTTCAAGAAAGGTCTACCAAAGATAATGGGACAAAAATCATCTTGTGGGGAACCAAGAACTAGAAAATCAGTAGGGTATTTTATTTTCCCACACAAGACTTCAACATCTCTAACAATCCCAAGTGGCGTGATGGTGTCTCTATTAGCAAGTTTAATAGTAATATATATATCTTCTATTTCAGTGGGTGCTATGTCATTCATAATTTCTTGGTATAAGGTGAAAGGAATAGCACTCACGCTAGCACCTAAGTCACATAAACCATGATAACAATGATCTCCTATTTTAACTGAGACAACAGGCATGCCAACAACAGGTCTATGTTTATCTTTTTCATCGGGTTTGGCAATTCTAGCAGCATCATCGCAGAAGTAAATAACGTGCCCATATATATTTTCTACGAGGAGATCTTTAACCATAGCAACACTAGGTTCTACTTTAATTTGTTCAGCAGGTTTAGGTGCTCTAATATTACTTTTGCGAACCACAGTTGAAGCCTTAGCATGTTCCTTTATCCTAACAGGGAAAGGTGGTTTTTCAATATAAGCAGTAGGCACAACTGGATCAACACTGTAAATAATAGTTTCATCTTTAACTACGACCAGTTCTTTAATTTCTTCTTTAATAGGGGGATGATCTTTAAACCACTTCTCCTTAGGGAGATCAACATGAGTAGCGAAAGATTAACAAAAAGAGGCTACTATCTCAGAGTCAAGTCCATATTTAGTGCTAAACTTGTGAAAAGCATCGGTATTCATAAAAGATTTAATACAATCAAATTCAAGCTTAATACCTAACTCTTTACCTTCGTCGAGTTCCCAATCTTTAGAGTTGCGTTTAATTCTTTCTAAAAGATCCCACCTGAATTCAATAGTCTTCTTCATGAAAGAACCAGTACAAGAAGTATCGAGCATGGATCGATCATCATGAGAAAGCCGAGCATAAAAATTCTGCATAATAATTTCTCTAGAGAGCTCATGATTGGGGCATGAATATAACACTGACTTAAGCCTCCCCCAAGCTAGAGCGATACTTTCTCCTTCACGAGGCCAAAAATTATATATATAATTCCGATCACGATGAACTAGATGCATAGGATAATTTTTTTGGTGAAATTCCAATTTCAATCGATTCCAGTTCTAAGATCCAATATCATCGCATAGCATATACCATGTCAATGCCTTTCCCTTCAAAGATAAAGGGAAAACCTTCTTCTTAGCTTCATCTTCGGATAAACCTGCAAGCTTAAATGATCCACAAATTTCATCCACATATATCAAGTGCATATCAGGATGTTCAGTTCCATCTCCTACATAAGGATTAGCTAGCAGTTGTTCTATCATACCCGAAGGAATTTCATAACCAATATTTTCAGTAGGTGCAGTAGGTTGAGGGACAACTAATTATGCTTCCGGTCGAGGTGAAGATACCCCGAACAAACCCCCCAAAGGATGGTTCTCCATAGTAACAAGTGACAATAAAACTTACCAAGAGTGCTTCACTCCCCGGCAATGGCACCAGAAAAGAGTCTTGATGACCCACAAGTATAGGGGATCAATCATAGTCCTTTCGATAAGTAAGAGTGTCGAACCCAACAAGGAGCAGAAGCAAATGACAAGTGGTTTTCAGCAAGGTATTTTCTGCAAGCACTGAAATAGTCGGTAACAAGTAGTTTGATAGCAAGATAATTTGTAACAAGCAAGTAACGGTAACAGTAAATAAAGTGCAGTAAGGTATCCCAATCCTTTTGTGGCAAAGGACAGGCCAAAACGGTCTCTTATGATAAGCAAAGCGTTCTTGAGGGTACACGGGAATTTCACCATATCACTTTCATCATGTTGGTTTGATTCATGTTCGCTACTTTGATAATTTGATATGTGGGTGGACCAGTGCTTAGGTGCTGTTCTTACATGAAAAAACCTCCTACTTATGATTAACCCCCTCGCAAGCATCCGCAACTAAGAGAAAAGTATTAAGATAAAATCTAACCATAGCATTAAACTTTTGGATCCAAATCAGTCCCTTACGAAGTAGCGCATAAACTAGGGTTTAAGCTTCTGTCACTCTAGCAACCCATCATCTAATAACTACTCTACAATGCATTCCCTTAGGCCCAAATATGGTGAAGTGCCATGTAGTCAACGTTCACATGACACCACTAAGGGAATCACAACATACATATCATCAAAATATCGAACACATATCAAGTTCACATGATTACTTGCGACATGACTTCTCTCGTGACCTCAAGAACAAAAGTAACTACTCACAAATAATAAAAATGCTCAAGATCAGAGGGGTATTAAATAGCATAATGGCTCTGAACATATAATCTTCCACCAAATAAACCATATAGTAATCAACTACAAGATGTAATCAACAATACTAGTCACCTACATGTACCAATCTGAGGTTCCGGTACAAACATTGAACACAAGAGATGAACTAGGGTTTGAGAGGAGATGGTGCTGTTGAAGATGCTGATGGAGATTGCCCTCCCAAAGATGAGAGGGTTGTTGGTGATGACAATGATGATGATTTCCACCTCCGGGAGGGAAGTTCCCCCAGCGGAATCGCTCTGCCGAAGGGCAAAAGTGCTCCTGCCCAAGTTCCGCCTCGAGACAGCGGCGCTTCGTCCTGAAAGTCCCCCTCTGATTTTTTCTAGGTCAAAATGACCTATATACCAGAAGATAGACACCGGAGGTGGGCCGAGGAGGGCACAACCCACCAGGGCGCGCCTGGGGCCCAGGCGCGCCCTGGTGTCTTGTGCTCACCAGGGTGGCCCCCTCCGGTAGTTATTTGCTCCAGTATTTTTTTATATATTCCAAAACAATTCTCCATAAATTTTCAGCTCATTTGGAGATATGCAGAATAGGTAACTCTGATGTAGCTTTTTCAGGTCCAGAATTCCAGCTACCGGTATTCTCCCTCTTTGTGTAAACCTTGCATATTATGAGAGAAAAGGCATTAGAATTACTCCAAAAAGCATTATTATGCATAAAAACATTATAAATAACAGTAGGAAAACATGATGCAAAATGGATGTATCAGACCTACCCGAGCGTCCAGGTCGCGTCGTAGGTTGTACTCATAGGTGGAGCGGGAGGTGGTTCGGCTTTATCAGCTGTCTTGTCCCATCCTCAAGGGGGGCGGTCCGGCTGTTCTGCCCGAGTATGCCTTGGAGGTGTGTGCTCTATGGCCTCATCGTCGAATTGCGGCAATAGTCTACGCATTGGGTAGCTCTTGGTTTGCCGTTCATAGCCATACCCCTCTTCGGCAACCAGGACCTTAGTCCATCTATCATTGAGGGTATCCTATTCGGCCTTTATTTTTTGCCGCTATTTCTTTAGGCTATGCGCGGTGGCAATTAGCTGCCGTTTGAACCACTCTTGATCCAGCGGGTCTTCGGGGACGATAAAATCTTCGTCACCCAAACTGGCCTCCTCTTCAAAAAGGGGGATCTAGTTACTGTCTTCGGAGTCATTGAGGTCTTAAAGGTTGAGCGGATCCTCATGATCATCTTTTCGTTGTTCATCGGTGCCGGGGTCGTCGAGGTTGTCAGCATTGCCCGCAGTGCCATTCTCTCTGGTGTCTGTGTTGCTCGCATGGCTTTGTCACGCCTTGGAGCGGCGCCGTTGTCTGCGGCGCTTCGGCGGCTCATCGCTGGGCCTGCTGTTATCCTTCCCGGGAGTGCCTTCATCGTCTCTTGGAGTGTCCACCATGTGGACGTCGTAAGTGGACGTGGCCATCCAGCGGGCGGTGATGAGGGGAACGACGTCGGTGTTGGCCGTGGCTCCATTGTCTTCATCGATGGAATAGGCGTTTTCTATGGTGTAGTCCAACATGTCGGTTAAGTCCTCGACTGTGGCCACTAGGTGGGTGGTGGGTGGGATGTAAAATTCCCTAAAATCTGCCTCAAGGGATAGCTGACTGCAGGCCGAGGGCGAATTATCTTGAATAGCTATCATCCGGATTCGATCGAGCGCCTCGTTTAACAAAGCGAGGCTTGCCAAGCTGGCGTGTGGTGTCCGCTCAGGATCGGACTCCATAGTGGCGGGGAGAGGGGTGATCCAAGTCCGAACTGAATCCTGGTCTTCCAGGGCTGAGTTAGCCTCGAGACCCGGGGTCGGGCTTGTGGCCGGACAGACATAAGAGACCGAGGAAATGACCTGATCTTTGGACGCTGTCTCTGTATTGGGGCTCGAAGCCAAGTTGGTGAGGGGAGTTCGGCCAGGGATGATTCCTAGCTTCTGAACATCGACCCGTTGCTGGGGCTCATGGCCAGAGGTGTGTCATGAGGAGAGGGTTCGGCTGAGAGTGACTCTTGGTGTCCGAACACTGCTTCTATGTTGAGGCCTGAAGCTGGGTCTTTGGCGGGTATCACTGGCGTGGTCGAAGGGGATTCCTGGCCTCCGGTCAGGGTGGAGCCGTTCGAGCTCGAGGCCGGCTGAGGGGTTGAGGCCGGTCTGTAGATCGGATCAGGAGAAAGCTCCGGAGCGGGCATAGCGGGGCCCATAGGGGTACGGGGAGAGGCTGCGAATCCGGCAAAGACCAGATTGCCTCGGGCGTCCGCGACGTACTCCAAGTTGCCAAATCTAATCTGGTGCTCAGGGGCAAAATTGTTGATTTGGTCTAGATGAGCAGTTGGGTTGGCGTGCAGCACGATGCTACCGAACGCGATGAGTTGTCCGGGGACAAAGAGGTCCCCGGAGCTGACGCCATCTTCGATGATCAGGCGAGCCATCGATCCTTCGGTGACCCAATAATGGAACTCTCAATGAAAGCACCAATGTCGGTGTCAAAAACTGGCGGATCTCGGGTAGGGGATCCCGAGCTGTGTATCTAGGATCAATGGGGAACAAGGGACGAAGAACACGGTGTTTACCCAGGTTCGGGCCCTCTCTGAGAGGTAAAACCCTACGTCCTGCTTGATTGTATTTGATGTGTATGATATGGTTACAAAGTCGATCTACCTCGAGATCAGGTGAGCTAAACCGTAGGTTGATGGGGTGATGGATGTTGCTCTAGCCCTAAAGACTAAAACCCCTTGGTTTATATAGACACCAGTAGGGTTCGGGTTACATGCGATCGGTTACAATGAAGGAAATATCATGCTAAATCTTGAATTGGAGGGCACACCACGACTCTGAAGATCTTCTGCCTGGCCACGGGTCCATGCTCTAGCTTGGCCCCATAGTAGCCCATCAGTCTGGCCCACATGTCATGGGCCGATGGCCCGAGGACCCCTTAATCTAGGACTCCCTCACAGGGCACGGTTGATAACCTTGTTGGAATCTTCGAGTGCTTTAATGACAAATTTTGAAGAATCAGTTTTCATTCGATCATCAAGCTCATTCAGTTTGGCAGAAAGAGTGTTGATTTCAACTGCATCTTCTCTCATTTCTTCAACAACATTAGTGGCCTGAGAAATAACTTCATGAGGGATAGGCAGAGAGGCCACTTCACCATCGAATGGATTGTCCACAAATTTATCAAGTTGTTCCATGATGAACACATGATTGTAGTAGTGAGGAGCATCAGACTTAGCAGTTGGAGCAGTTTGTACTGGAATTTGCTCAGAGGGAGATTTAGAAGCGAACGGCTGAATCAATGTTGGAGCAAATTTAACAGCCTTTTCCTTTGGAGCAGTAGCTTGAGGAGCACTTTGCTCGGTGGTAGGCGCCTTGATTTTCTTATGCTCAGGCTTGGGAATCCGTTCGCCTGGCTTTGCAGTACTCACAGGGGCATCGACTACCAAATCCTTCAGATTGAAAGTTTCTGGATGAGGAGTTGTATTCACATGCTGTTGCATAGTGACAGTTGTAGGTGGAGTTTTCCTGGTAGTGATCTTCTTCAGTGCACTAGGAACCCGAAGATCAGGCAACCCCGTTGAAGTGGTGATATTCACCTGCTCGCTCAGCGTAGCAGCAACTTCATCTTTTGTGAGCAGATGATCATCTTCATCAGAGGAATCAATTCTGCCTGATTCAGCTATTCTCTTCTTTGGTGCACTCTTTCGCTTAGATGCAGCAGAACTAGGATCATGCTTGCGTTTAAAGCGACCTTCAGATTTTGCTTCGGCCTTTTTCTTCATCACATCTTCTTGAAGAAGGTGACGATTTTCCTCTTCATGAGCCTTTTTCTTTTCTTCCCTTTTTGCTCGCTTGATGGCATTCTTTTGATGCTTAGCAAGCTCATCAAGATATGATTCGGGTGTGCGAAGGGAAGAATCATGAGCATTTGGTGGTGGCGGAGGTCTCTCCTGGGGATCAGTAGGTTTGAGGAGACCAATTTCCCGACACTCACCCCATGGTGGATGAAATGCAAAGTTCTATGCAAGCCGAGGATGAATCAATTCATAATTGAACTATTTGCGCACCCAGTGGCGTCGAATCCATTGCAGACGCTTATCTCTGTGATGCTTTGCTTCTCCGGGAACAGTGTTATACTGATCATGGGAGATGTATTCAGCTATGTTTGCATATGGTTGTCTGCCACCCTTCTTCTTCTTCGGAGCATTTTCTTCTTGCTCTTCGGCATTTTGTTCAGTTCTCTTTCGCTTGCTAGTTGATGGGCCTACTGTTGGGCCCTTTGCATTCAGAGCTTTGGATCTCATCTGCTGTGCCCAAAATAACATCTTTTCCATCAGCCGTGCTCATTGGTCGAGCAGAATCCTCAACTGACTGCATACACTTGTGAATAAGGATAGATGCAAGGGGAAAATGGGACAGGGTTACGAATGCTCTGCTACTTCTTGAGCTTGCGTTGATTTTTCCCTTGTAGAGGAAAGGGTGATGCAGCAAAGTAGAGATAAGTATTTACCTCAGTTAAGAACCAAGGTATCAATCCAGTAGGAGGCACAAGCAAGTCTCCAATCTATGAACCTGCACAAACTAACAAACACTTGCACACAATGCGAAAAAGGGGTTGTCAATCCCGTCACAGTCATGAACAAGAGTGAGATCTAATAGAGATAGGTATAAAAGATAAATAAAAGAGCAAACTAAAGTAAATATAAATAAATTGCAGCAAGGTATTTTTGGGTTTTTTGGTTTATAGATCTGACAATATATGATGGAAAATACAGCCGGGGGCCATAGGTTTCACTAGAGGCTTCTCTCTTGAAAGAAAACATATGGTGGGTAAACAAATTACTGTTGAGCAATTGATAGAAAAGTGCATAGTTATGATGATATCTAAGGCAGTGATCATGAATATAGGCATCACGTCTGTGACAAGTAGACCGAAACGATTCTGCATCTACTACTATTACTCCACACATCAACTGACTCCTGCCTGCAGCTAGAGTATTAAGTTCATAAGAACAGAGCAACACTTTAAATAAGATGACATGATGTAGATGGATAAACTCAAGCAATATGACGTAAACCCCATCTTTTTATCCTTGATGGAAACAATACAATACATGCCTCGCTACCCCTTCTGTCACTGGGTGAGGACACCGCAAGGTTGAACCCAAAACTAAGCACGTCTCCCATTGCAAGAATAACCAATCTAGTTGTCCAAACCAAACCGATAGTTCGAAGAGAAATAAAAAGATATCTTAATCATGCATAAAAGAGTTCAGAGAAGACTCAAATAATATTCGTAGATAATCTGATCATAAATCCACAATTCATCGGATCTCAACAAACACACAGCAAAAGAAGATTACATCGGATAGAACTCCAAGAATATCGAGGAGAACATGGTATTGAAGATCAAAGAGAGAGAAGAAGCCATCTAGCTACTAGCTATGGACCCTTAGGTCTGTGGTAAACTACTCAAGCTTCATCGGAAGGGCAGCAAGGTTGATGTAGATGCCATCCGTGATCGAATCCCCCTCCGGCAGGGTGCCGGAAAAGGCCCCAGGATGGGATCTCGCGGGAACAGAGGCTTGCGGCAGTGGAAAAGTATTTTGGTGGACGCTTCTGATGTTTGGGGAATATTTGAGAATTTATAGAGGTGGAACTAGGGTTAGGGGACTCCCGAGGGGCCCACAAGCCAGGGGGCGCGCCCCCATGGGTGCGCCCTAGATGCTAGTGGCCTCCTCGGGACTCTTCTGGCCCTCTCTCCAAGTCACGTAGGTGTCTTTTGACCCAAGAAAAATCATCGTAAAGTTTTATTCTGTCTGGACTCCATTTGATATTCCTTTTCTGTAGAAGTCAAAAACAAGGAAAAATAGAAAGTGGCACTGGGCTCTAGGTTAATTGGTTAGTCCCAAAAATAATATAAAATAGCATATTAATGCATATAAAACATCCAAGACAGATAAAATAATAGCATGGAACAATAAAAAATTATAGATATGTTGGAGACGTATCAAGCATCCCCAAGCTTAATTCCAGCTCGTCCTCGAATAGGTAAATGATAAAAATAGAATTTTTGATGTGGAATGCTACCTAACATATTTATCAATGCAATCTTCTTTATTGTGGCAAGAATGTTCAGATCCAAAAGATTCAAAACAAAAGTTTAATATTGACATAAAAACAATAATACTTCAAGCATACTAATAAAGCAATCATGTCTTCTCAAAATAACATGGCCAAAGAAAGTTGTCCCTACAAAATCATATATTCTGGATATGCTCCATCTTCATCACACAAAGTATTTCATCATGCACAACCCTGATGACAAGCCAAGCAATTGTTTCATACTTTCGGTGTTCGCAAACTTTTTCAACTTTCACGCAATACATGAGCGTGAGCCATGGATATAGCACTATAGGTGGAATAGAATATGGTGGTTGTGGAGAAGACAAAAAGGGAGGAGAAAGTCTCACATCAACTAGGCAAATTAATGGGCTATGGAGATGTCCATCAATTGATATCGATGCAAGTGAGTAGGTATTGCCATGCAACAGATGCACTAGAGCTATAAGTGTATGAAAGCTCAAAAGGAAACAAAGTGGGTGTGCATCCAACTTGCTTGCCCACGAAGACCTAGGGCAATTTGAGGAATCCCATCATTGGAATATACAAGCGAAGTTCTATAATGAAAAATTCCCACTAGTATATGAAAGTGACAAAATAGGAGACTCTTATCATGAAGAACATGGTGTTATTTCAAAGCACAAGTGTGGAAAAATGATAGTAACATTGTCCTTTCTCTCTTTTCTCTCATTTTTTTCTCTTTTTTTTGTGTGGGCTTCTTTGGCCTCTTTTTTTATTTGGGCTTATTTGACCTCTTTTATTTTTTTTAAAGTCCGGAGACTCATCCCAACATGTGAGGGAATCATAGCTTCCATCATCCTTTCCTCACATGGGACAATGCTCTAATAATGATGATCATCACAATTTTATTTACTTACAACTCAAAAATTACAACTCGATACTTAGAACAAAATATGACTCTATATGAATGCCTCCAGCAGTGTACCGAGATGTGTAATGATCAAGAGTGCCATGTATAAAAATATGAACGGTGGCCAAGCCACAAATACTATGCCAACTACATGATCATGCAAAGCAATATGACAATGATGGTGCGTGTCATAATAAAACGGAACGGTGGAAGTTGCATGGCAATATATCTCGGAATGGCTATGGAAATGCCATAATAGGTAGGTATGGTGGCTGTTTTGAGGAAGGGTATATGGTGGGTTTAATGCACCGGCGAAAGTTGCGCGGTACTAGAGAGGCTAGCAATGGTGGAAGGGTGAGAGTGCGTATAATCCATGGACTCAACATTAGTCATAAAGAACTCACATACTTATTGCAAAAATTTATTAGCCATCAAAACAAAGTACTACATGCATGCTCCTAGGGGGATAGATTGGTAGGAAAAGACCATCGCTCTTCCCCGACCGCCACTCATAAGGAAGACAATCAAAAAATAAATCATGCTCCGACTTCATCACATAACAGTTCACCATACATGCATGCTATGGGAATCACAAACTTTAACACAAGTATTTGTACAAATCCACAATTACTCACTATCATGACTCTAATATCACCATCTTTATATCTCAAAATAAATGCAAGGAATCAAACTTCTCATATATTCAATGCTCTATATATCAAAGTTTTAATTATATCTCTCTTGGATGCCCATCATATTAGGACTAAATTCATAAACTAAGAAAATTACCATGCTGTTTAAAGACTCTCAAAATAATATAAGTGAAGCATGAGAGTTCAACAATTTCTAGAAAATAAAGCCACCGCCGTCCTCTAAAAAGATATAAGTGAAGCACTAGAGCAAACTGCCTAGCTCAAAAGATAAAAGTGAAGCACATAGAGTATTCTAATAAATTCATGATTAAAGCGTGTCCCTCTCAAAATGTGTGTACAACAAGGATGATTGTGGCAAACTAAAAAGCAAAGACTCATATCATACAAGACGCTCCAAGCAAAACACATATCATGTGGTGAATAAAAATATAGCCTCAAGTAAATTTACCAATGGATTGAAGACGAAAGAAGGGATGCCATCTGGGGAATCCCCAAGCTTAGATGCTTGGTTGTCCTTTAATATTACCTTGGCATGCCTTGTGCATCCCCAAGCTTAGGCTCTTGCCACTCCTTATTCCATAGTCCATCAACTCTTTACCCAAAACTTGAAAACTTCACAACACAAAACTCAACAGAAAACTCATAAGATCTGTTAGTATAATAAAATAAATCACCACTTTAGGTACTGTTGTGAACTCATTCTAAATTTGTATTGGTGTTATATCTACTGTATTCCAACTTCTCCATGGTTCATACCCCCTGATACTACCCATATATTCATCAAAATAAGCAAACAACACATAGAAACCAGAATCTGTCAAAAACAGAACAGTCTGTAGTAATCTGGAAATTTCGTATACTTCTGTAACTCCAAAAATTCTAAAAAATTTAGGAAAATTTAGGAATTTTTTATGTCAATCTTATGTAAAAATATTCAGATCACAAACATGTTTCTATGATTTTCTAAATTTCTGGCAATGAGCGCAAAAGTTTCTGTTTTTCAGCAAGATCAAATCAACTATCACCATTTACCATCCCAAAGGTCTTACTTGGCTCAAACACTAATTAAAACACCAAAACACAATTACTACAGAGGTAATAATGTGTATTTATTGAAAAACAGAACCAAAACAAAAAACATAAAAATAAAATTTGGTTGCCTCCCAACAAGCGTTATTGTTTAAATCCCCTAGCTAGTCATAAAACATAGAACTAGGTATTGTCATATTTGGTATGCAATTCTTCAATTGCACATTTATGACCCCCAGGAAATTCTTTGGGTTTATTGATAATCACACTCCTAGGTAGGAAATCAAGAAATTCACTTGTAGCAATTAGTTCCTTAATGAAATTGATAAAGCTAGGGTAAACACTTATCATCTTAAGATCTTCGTTTGCTTTACTAGATGATTCACCCTTATTTTTAGGAACAAAAATAAACTTAGTAGCTTTAGTAGGAGGAAATTTTGGAGTAGTTTTAACAGAGGCAAAAGCGGAACCCAAGTTGGTAATAATATCTTCTAACTTATCAATTCTAGTAGAACCTTGATCTATTTTCTCATTAACTATAGGTTCCTTTTCCTTTAGGTTTTAAAGTGATTCCTACCTTCGATCCAATTTGAGTAATGTGATTATGGATCTTCTTATCCAAATTTTCAATAAGCTGTACGGTAGAAATTTTATTCTCAATAATATCAAGCCTTTGCATCACATGCTCCAAAGTTAAAACTGTTTCATTAACCATGAGTGGTGGTGAGCCTACCAAATCTATCATAGCATTATAAGCATCCAAAGTATGGCTACCCAAGAAACTACCTCCAGTAATGGTATCTAGAACATATCTATACCAAGTAGTAACACCCACATAAAAATTGCGAAGGAGAACGATAGTAGATTTTTTACGAGTAGATCTATTTTGTGCATTGCAAATTCTATACCAAGCATCTTTTAAATTTTCTCCCTCCCTTTGATTAAAATTGAGAACCTCACTTTCAGGGGTACTAACAATGGTAGGAGGACTAGCCATGATAGCAAAAACAAGCAATCTAGCACACAAGCAAATGAAAAGATGAATGAAAGAAAGGCGAATAAAAAGGCAAATATTTTTGTGTTTTTCTGAAAACGTTTTAGAAGTGGGGGAGAGGAAAACGAGAGGGAAATGGCAAATAATGTAAGTGCAAGAGATGAGAGTTTGTGATGGGTACTTGGTAGGCTTGATGTAGAACCTCCCCGGCAACAGCGCCAGAAATTCTTCCTACTACTTCTTGAGCTTGCATTGATTTTTCCCTTGAAGAGGAAAGGGTGATGCAAGTAGAGATAAGTATTTCCCTCAGTTAAGAACTAAGGTATCAATCCAGTAGGAGGCACAAGCAAGTCTCCAATCTATGCACCTGCACAAACTAACAAACACTTGCAGACAACGCAAAAAAGGGGTTGTCAATCCCGTCACGGTCACGAACAAGAGTGAGATCTAATAGAGATAGGTATAAAAGAAAAATAAACAAGCAAGCTAAAGTAAATATAAATAAATTGCAGCAAGGTATTTTTGGGTTTTTTGGTTTATAGATCTGAAAACATATGATGGAAAATAGACCCGGGTGCCATAGGTTTCACTAGAGGCTTCTCTCTTGAAAGAAAACATACGGTGGGTAAACAAATTACTGTTGAGCAATTGATAGAAAAGCACATAGTTATGACGATATCTAAGGCAATGATCATGAATATAGGCATCACGTCTGTGACAAGTAGACTGAAACGATTCTGCATCTACTACTATTACTCCACACATCGACTGACTCCTGCCTGCATCTAGATTATTAAGTAGATGGATAAACTCAAGCAATATGACATAAACCCTATCTTTTTATCCTTGATGGCAACAATACAATACGTGCCTCGCTACCCCTTCTGTCACTGGGTGAGGACACCACAAGATTGAACCCAAAACTAAGCACCTCTCCCATTGCAAGAAAAACAAATCTAGTTGGCCAAACCAAACCGATAGTTCGAAGAGAAATACAAAGATATCTTAATCATGCATAAAAGAGTTCAGAGAAGACTCAAATAATATTCATAGATAATCTGATCATAAATCCACAATTCATCGGATCTCAACAAACACACCGCAAAATAAGATTACATCAGATAGAACTCTAAGAACATCGAGGAAAACATGGTATTGAAGATCAAAGAGAGAGAAGAAGCCATCGAGCTACTAGCTATGGACCCTTAGGTTTGTGGTAAACTACTCACGCTTCATCGGAAGGGCAGCAAGGTTGATGTAGAGGCCCTCCGTGATCGAATCCCCCTTCGGCAGGGTGCCAGAAAAGGCCCCAAGATGGGATCTCACAGGAACAGAGGCTTGCGACGGCGGAAAAGTATTTTGGTGGACGCTTCTGATGTTTGGGGGATATTTGAGAATTTATAGAGGTGGAACTAGGGTTAGGGGACTCCCGAGGGGCACACAAGCCAGGGGGCGCCCCCCCCCGGGGCGTGCCCTAGAGGCTTGTGGCCTCCTCGGGACTCTTCTGGCCCTCTCTCCAAGTCACTTAGGTGTCTTCTAGTCCAAGAAAAATCATCGTAAAGTTTTATTCCGTTTGGACTCCGTTTGATATTCCTTTTCTGTAGAAGTCACAAACAAGGAAAAAACAAAAACTGGCACTGGCTCTAGGTTAATAGGTTAGTCCCAAAAATAACATAAAATAGCATATTAATGCATATAAAACATCCAAAACAGATAATATAATAGCATGGAACAATCAAAAATTGTAGATACGTTGGAGACGTATCATGCTCACAGCGAAGATTTTGCGAATGAAAACATTTTGAAGAAGAATTAGATGCAGACTTTGAGAAATGTTTCGAATGAAAGAAATTTGTAGAACGAATTAGTAGTTTTGAAGAATATACTAGTCAACATGCTAAGCATTCTATTCATGCGGTACATAACACAAACCCTAGATCTAAAAATTTTCAGATGCGAGGGACATCTACAAACCACATCCGCACAAGTTTGTAAGTGCATCTAGTGCCCCTTAGTGATTTTGGTGTATTGAAGACTTATAGGTTAAGGGACTAATGTGTTTGTGAGTGTACACAGGTCTATAAGTCTATGAGGAGTTTGATATTTACAGAGAAAGTCGACCCCTAAAAATGAATGTCTTCAACTGAAGACTTTGGCTTTCTGAAGACTTTGAAAGTGAAGAAATTGGTGTGACCTTGAAGACTTGATATTCATGAGAGGAATATGAAGCGTGAAGACTTTTGTTTTCGTAGTTTCATTTTCTCTTTCTTGAGTCATTGGAAACATCGTACTGTTAAAGGGGGTCAAGGTAAAACTAAGGAAAAGTTTCCAAGTGATGCTCAACTCAAAATCCTACACCTACCAATCCCTTCGAGTGAAGCCATTGGAAATCTCATATAGTTCAGTCAATTTCTTCAGTGACAAAGACGAAGTTCTTCTGGTCTCTGAGGAATTTGTTCTGACTGAGGAGTTAAGAATTTGCTAGTGCGGATTGCCTATAAGTGAGGAACATGATAGCCCTAAGGAATTTGATAGTCAAATTTCCGACCGTTGCTGTGCTATGCGCCAGCTGTCCCAAAATATCTACCCACCTAACGGTCATATCATTGAAGGGCATTTATGTCTTATCATGTCGGGCTGCTCCCTAGGCTATAAATAGCCGCCCCCTACAACCACTAGCTGGTTGGATGCTCCGAGAGAAACTGACACTTGCCATTTAGAGCATCCCATCCTCCGAGGACTTTGAGCAAAAATCATCAAGTGAGGAAAAAACCCAAAAACCCAAACACCTACAAACCCAAAGTGATTGAGCATCACTGAAGAGATTGTTCCTGTGTGGAACTGATGCTTGTTACCTTTGAGGACTGTGCATCCTCCAGACGGTTAGGTGTCATGGTCTAGAGCATCCAAGAGGAATTGTGGATCGCCGAGTGACCGAGTCTGTGAAGGTTTGGAATTCACCTAAAGACTTACCACGAGTGATTGGGCGAGGTCTGTGTGACCTTAGCTCAAGGAGAATACAGTGAGGACTATGTGTCCGGGACTGTGTGTCCTCAGGTTTAAATACCTAGCCGCTCCAACCAGACGTACAACTGTCACAGCAGTTGGAACTGGTTTACCAAATCACTGTCTTCCCCGAGCTAACTGGTTCTATTTCCTCAACCCTTGTATTTCCTCATTACTATGCTGTGTACTTGATTGCCACTGTTTGAAGACTTTGACTGAAGACTTTCTCTATTTCCTCAGTTCATTTTCTTCAGTCAGTTTGTCTTCAGCCTGCTTATCATGTGTCTACGCTACCTGTACTCTGTGCCTATTTCATCTCATCATGATGACTGTGCTTATGCCATGTTATGCATCTGAGTACTTATTCCGCTGCTAAGTAGTTCGTTGCTTAGGAATTTCCTCACCTTGAAATTCCTCAGTGATGAATTTGTAAAAATCACCTATTCACCCCCTCTAGTCGATATAACGCACTTTCAATTGGTATCAGAGCAAGGTACTCCCTTGTTCTATGTGATTTTGGTTTAACCACCTGGAGTTTTAGTTATGTCGACTACAGGCATGATCAAGGTCTCGGCTGGGTGTCCTACCTTCGATGGGATGGACTACCCCTACTGGAAGAATAAGATGCGCATGCATCTTGAGGCAATTGACAACGATCTCTAGTACATTGTGGAAAATGGCATTCCCTCCATCACTCCTTCCGTGAACGCTGCTGATGTGAAGAGATTCAAGCAACTCGACTCTCAAGCGAAGAATATCATATGTGGCCATTTGAGCAAAGGACAGTACGGCAGAGTGAGTGCTTTGGAGACAGCAAAGCTTATCTGGGATAGGCTGTCCAAGGTCAACGAAGGAGTCTCAAGTCAACGTGACTCTCGAGTTGACGTTCTTCGCAATCTCTTCAACCGCTTCAAAAGAATCAACAATGAAAATGTTCAGCAAACCTTTGATCGCCTCACTAACATCTCAAATGAGCTTCAAGCACTTGGTGCCACTGACATCACCGACCATGAGGTGGTGAAGAAATTGCTGAGATCACTTGATTCCTCATTCGACACACTTGCACTGATGATTCAAGAACGTGGAGACTACAAGTCACTTGATCCTGCTGATATCCTCGAGAGGCTAAATACTCATGAGTTCCAACTTGCTGAGAAGAGAGATCTCTACGGACCAAGCTATGGAAGATCATGTGCACTGAAGGCCAAACTAGTCTCCGAATCTGAAGAAGAGGATTCTGGTAGCAGCCTTGGTGACCCTGAAGAACTGAGCCGGGAGCTAGCAATGCTCGTGAGGAAATTCCAGAAGTTCTCAAGACGTGGTCGCTTTGGAAAATCTTCAAGAGGTGATGACATGAGATCAGATTCCTCATTCCACGATTACAAGAAGAGGACTTGCCACAAATGCAAGAAACCAGGTCATTATGACTGATTGTCCTCAGTGCGCTAAGGAAGCAAAGAAGAAAAAGTACAAGGATGACAGTTCTGATGACTCGAAGAAAAAGAAGAAATCTTCAAAGTCATCATCATCAAAATCTTCAAAGTCTTCATCTCTCAAGAAGAGCAGTTCCAAAAAGGCTCGGGCTTTCATTGGCAAGGAAATGGACTCGGAAGCTGAATCTGAGGAAATTGAGGAAGAGGAGGAATCTGAGGAGTCAGAATCTGGTGTGGCGAGCCTAGCCCTCGCTACTGCATTCGTCAGCAAGTCCATCTTCAACACTGAGGAACATGGCAACACCAACACCGCTGAAGATGGCGACGATGACTACGCTCCCACCTATTGTTTCATGACAAAAGGTGCTAAGGTACTCAAATATCCCTCCTCTGAGTCAAGTGAAGACGAATCTGATGAAAACCTCAAACCCAGCTATTCCAAGCTTGCCAATATAGCTATTAAACAACAAAAGGCTTTGTAAAAACTTCAAAATTCTCTAGACAAAAGCGATGACCTGTTGGGTGAGGAAATGGATCGAACTCAAACTCTAACTAATAATCTTCAGCGACTATAGTCTAAGTTTGATAAACTTCAAAGTCATCATAACACTCTCTTAGCCGATCATGAGAAGCTTTCTTATGAATTTCTTCAAACAAAAGCAAGATCTTGTGAACCTAAGGGTGAGTCATGAAGATCTTCAGAAGGAAAATGATTCATTGCTTGCTCAACAGATCAGTTCCGCTCAGGAAGAATTCATTCCACCATGTTTGAAATGCATTGAATGTGAATCTGCTAATTCATCACCTGAAAGTTCAAATGCTTCTATTGCTGCAAATTCTTCAACTGTCTCTGTGGTCACAAATTCCTCATCTGAGGATACCACAAGTATCACTGACGATAATGCAGGGTTGAAGGAATTGTATGTGACAGGCATGTACAAAAGCCTCAAAGGACATCAGACTCTTTGTGATGTGCTCAATAAGCAGATCTTGAACAGGAACCCTAGGAAAGAGGGTATTTCCTTTGAGAGGAAACTCAATGCTGATGGAACCTACTGGAAACCTGAGCAGTATCCCAAAACCTCATGGGTTGCTGCAAAAGGACCTCCCGTAGATCCATCCACTTTATCTGGCTTTACATGTGAATCTTCATATTCATCTGATGAGTCATTTGACTCCAACTATAAACTGTTCAAAAATCAGAATGGTGAAGTATTTGCTAGATATGTTGGAACTAACTGCAGGAACGGTTCCCCTATGAAGAAAATCTGGGTTCCCAAAAAGTGCCTTGAAAGTCTTCAGGTGAATGTCATCATGACACCACCTGTGAAGAATAGGAACCCCAGATCAAATTCTTCATATGGACCAAAGTCTTCATATGGATCCAAGTCCTCATATGGACCAAATTCCTCATGTGGATCAAATTCCTCAAGTGGATCCAAATCCTCATATGATCATCATCATGCTAACACTTCTGTTTCGCAGGGAAAGTCTAAGGGTTATAAATATGTGCATTATTCTTCAAATCATTATGTTCATAAGTCCTCAAAGAATTTCTCTGCTTATTCATATGCTTACCCTAACCCCTCTTATGTGAAACGAAGTGGTCTGGCGTCTATGCCACCTTTCTCTTATGGAGCTCGCAGAACGATGAACTCTTTGCCACCCCTCCAGATGTGGTTGGTGAAGAAAATGAACTAATCTCTTATGCAGGGTCAGGTCTCCAGATGAACTTAAAACGTCTGAAGAATTTGCTGGAGACCTGAATATGCTTGAAAGGATGCAAGCTAATCATGAAGAAATGAATTTTCATTTCTCACGTCCTTATACTGCTTTATCTGTTGTATTGCTTGATGAAATTGATCTGATGAATTTGATGTCATATTCTTCACTGATGAAGTATATGAGTTCGTAAGATGCACTAATTCATCTGCAGGATGATCAACCCAAAGCTACTGAGTGGGTCCTCGACAGTGGATGTACAAATCACATGACTGGTGACAGGAACTTATTGATGGACACTGCTTTATCTCCATCACATCTGAAACATATCACCTACGCTGACAAAGGCAAAAGCAAGGTATTGGGTCTAGGTAAGGTTGCGATCTCAAAGGATCAACGCATGGACAAAGTCATGCTTGTCGAGTACTTAGGATTCAACCTCATGTCTGTCTCAATGCTTTGTGATCTTGATATGGTTGTTGTCTTTGGCAAATATCGCTGCTTAGTGCTCATGGAATCTGACAATTCCAAAGTCTTCGAAGGCTTTAGGAGAGGAGACTTGTATATTGTTGATTTCTCTACAGGACCATAGCCTGCCACATGTCTACTTGCAAAAGCTTCAGAAGGCTGGTTATGGCATCGTCGACTAGGTCATGCTGGCATGATGAACTTACACACACTCGCAAGGAAGAAGCATGTCATTGGCATCGAGGGTGTCAAATTCCTCAAAGATCATCTTTGTGGGGCTTGTGAGGCTGGAAAGATGACCAGAGCCAAGCACCCCTTGAAGACTATCATGACTACCACTCGTCCTTTTGAATTGCTTCACATGGATCTCTTTGGCCCTACTCATTATGCCACTCTAACAAATGCAGCATCTTTATATGGCTTTGTTATTGTTGATGACTATTCTCGTTATACATGGGTGCATATCATCACTTACAAAACTGAAGTGCAGGAAGTCTTCAAACGATTTTCCTCAAGGGCTTCAACGAATTTCGGTGTGAAGATCAAGCACATATGTAGTGACAATGGGACTGAGTTAAAGAATACTGGTCTTGATGACTATCTCGATGAACTTGGTATTACTCACGAGTTATCTGCTCCTTATACTTCTCAGCAGAATGGCGTCGTGGAGCGCAAGAACAGGACTCTTGTTGAGATGGCTCGCACCATGCTTGATGAATACAAGACACCTTGTCGCTTCTGGCCTGAGGCAATTGATACTGCATGCCACATCATCAACAGGAGCCCACCAAAGTTGATGAGGCATTTCTGGAGCCTGAGTGGATTCAAGCTATGCAAGAGGAATTGCATCAATTCGATCTCAACAATGTCTGGGAACTTGTCAAGCGACCAGATCCTCGCAAGCACAATATCATCGGCACCAAATGGATCTACCGCAACAAGCAAGATAAAAATGGCCTTGTGGTGAGGAATAAGGCTCGGCTTGTAGCTCAAGGCTACACACAGGTTGAAGGAATTGATTTCGATGAAACTTTTGCACCTATTGCTAGACTTGAGGCTATTCGCATATTACTCTCTTATGCTAACCATCATAATATCATCTTATATCAAATAGATGTGAAAAGTGCATTCCTCAATGGTAAGCTTGAGGAAGAAGTATATGTTGCTCAACCCCCAGGTTTTGAAGATCCAAAGCATCCTGACAAAGTCTTCAGACTAAACAAGGCCCTCTATGGCATCAAGCAGGCCCCTCGGGCGTGGTATGATACTTTGAAGGAATTCCTCAGGAAGAAAGGCTTCAAACCCGGTTCACTTGACCCAACTCTTTTCACCAAAACTTATGATGATGAATTATTCGTGTGCCAAATATATGTTGATGATATCATCTTTGGCTGTACTGACCAACGTTACAGTGATGAATTTGCCTATATGATGAGTGAAGAATATCAAATGTCTATGATGGGAGAATTGAAATTCTTCTTAGGTCTTCAGATACGTCAATAATGCAACGGCATCTTCATATCTCAGGAGAAATACCTCAAGGATGTGTTGAGAAAATTCGGCATGCAAGATTGCAAAGGAGTCAAAATCCCTATGCCCACAAATGGCCATCTATGCACTGATGAAAATGGTATAGAGTTCGATCAAAAGGTATACCGCTCCATGATTGGCTCTTTATTGTATCTATGTGCATCTAGGCCAGATATTATGCTGAGTGTTTGCATGTGTGCCCATTTTCAAGCTACACCGAAGGAATCACACCATAAGGCTGTGAAGCATATTCTTCGTTATCTAGCTCACACTCCAACACTTGGATTATGGTATCCCAAGGGCTCGGCTTTTGATCTCATTGGATATTCTGACTCTCACTATGCTGGTGATCGTGTGGACCGCAAGTCAATATCAGGCATATGCCATTTCCTCGGACGTCCCTTGGTATGTTGGTCCTCGAAGAAACAGAACTGCGTATCACTCTCTACTGCTAAAGCTGAATACATTGCTGCTGGTTTGTGCTGTGCTCAATTGCTATGGACGAAGAAAACCCTCAAGGACTATGGCATCAATGTGAAGAATGTTCCTCTCTACTGTGACAATGAGAGTGCCATCAAAATTGCTCATAACCCAGTTCAGCACTCGAAGACAAAGCACATTTAGATTCGTCATCATTTTCTTCATGATCATGTGTTGAAGGGCGACATCTCTATCGAGCACGTGAAGGCTGAAGAACAGCTAGCCGATATCTTCACAAAGCCCTTGGATGAGAAGAGATTTAGTAAGTTGCGGTGTGAGCTAAATATCTTAGAATCTTCGAATGTCCTTTGAAAAGGACACACATCCTAACACTTAAGCAAAATTGATGACTTAGATGTGCAACACACGAAGTAACATTTTTCTTCAATCAATGAAGACTAACTCTCTAAGTGTGAAGAAATTAACGAAGAATTTGAATCTCAGAGCCCTACGATAATTTTACGCGGCGTCTGAAATCATCATTCTTATACGGTGGGTCATGCCACCAACAAAAGTTGAAATTCTTCAATTTGAGTTTTTCTTCTTTTTGAAATTCCTTAGTTGTTCAAATTCATCAACTTTGAAAGTCTTCACTCTTTCCGTCTGTGTTCTTCATTGACTATATATATATTTGAGTTTTCTGTCCTCTACAACATTCACTTATGGCTAATCCTTTGAGTAGACTTTTCTGCTAAGTGAATGTGATCGGACCATTCCCCCTCTATGCTAAACTCAACCCAGTCTATTCACAAATTCTTCATGTGCGTTCTATTTGAAACCCGTTCAAAATCTTCACTGTGTCCTTGTCAGCTGAAGAATTTGCGAACACAACTTTAAAATACTATTATCTGAATTTTCGGTTTTTGCCGCTCAAACCGTTCCACATCCCACGATAAGACTTATCTATTCACCCACGATCTTACACGATCTACACCTCTTAGTACGTGGGTGACACATGTTGCTAGGATGAGAAGGGTCAGGGGCACGTTCGTCCATTTTCCTCGGACGAGTGGTTTTTCACCTCGGCTATAAATACCCCTCACCCTCCTCAGACCGCATTTACCCCGCTCGACCTCACTTCTCCTCGCTCGAGCTTCCTGACCTAGCGCCGCCGCTAGTTCCATCGTCGCCGGTGAGGAAGAGCTTCACTGCCTCGACCTCGTCGCCATCGTACTCACGCCGACCGCGGATTTCTTCACTCTGCCGCTGCCATAGCTGTCTTCCTCTGCCAAGTTAGGGCGTGGAAGATCTGAATTGACGAACTTCCAATCTACTACTCCTAGTTCGTCGTGTTCTTCGTCAAGGGTAATTAAAAGTTACTTTTACTGCCCTTGTTGATTCTGATGATTTCTACAAAATCTTCAAAAGGTGTTTATTCTTCAAGATCCACACTTTAAACACCTCACACGAGCATCTATTCTTGATCTGTTTCTCTAAGCTACATTTTTCTTCAAGATTCCTCAATTGTGTGGATTTTCAATCTATACAACTCTGGAACCTAAGTCAAAGAACGCTTAGTGAAATTCCTCAAGACACCTCTGGTCAAATTCCTCAAACTTGTTCATTTTGCAAAAACTTCTGAAAACGCATATGACCTCTCCAAATTCTTCGCACCTATACTCTGTTCACAGGTACACATGTCCACTACTGAATCACTAGGTTCTCATCAACTTAACTCATTTGCAGCGTTCCTCGAAGACAAATTGCATACCTCTTCAGAGAACTCGATTGTTCAAAATCCTCAGCTGAAGAAAATGGCAGATGGCAAGAAACCTCAGAAGGGAGGCAAGAAACTGGAATTCAACACAGTGTTTGAGATCCCTGATGACATTTATGAAGAATATTGTACTCCTGATGAAGCCAAACACGGCAAGGAGAACAAGAATCAGCGCAAGGTGCGCATACAGAGGATGGAACGAAGATGTCACTCCTAAGTACATGAAGAAATTCGCTCTTCACCCTCCTTACCCAAGACCTCCACTGGCACCTGGCCAAGAAGCTGATCCCACCAGCCTCAAGCGCGGTGAGGACTATCCTGATGAATGGGCTAAACAGCAAGCCAAGCTAGCCAAAATGGCTAAAGAAGCAGTGAGGAAATTCAATGAAGACTCTGCTGCTGCTGCTGAGACCTCTGCTAGCAAGCCTAGGACGGCCATGGCCAAGAAACCAGCTCCCAAGCCTAGTCCTTCTGCAATGCCCTCATGGCCCAGCTCATCCATGCCTTCACGGAAAATTCCTCATGTTGCTCCTCAAGATGCAAAGTCCTCAGCTCCTTTGACAATCCTCAACTGGTCCCACTCTGCTGAAGACAAAGGCTACTGCTGGATGAGGCTCAAGACCAAGTCCTCACAAGAAGCAGGTTGCCTTTCATGTGCCGTCCAGTGATGACAAAGCTGATGATGAAGAACTAGCTAAGATCATCAGAGATCGACAACAAAGGGCCGCTAGAGCCAAAGGCAGTGCTGTGCCCCTCATGCTGGATCTGAGGAAGATCCTCGACTTCATTGATCTATGGCATAAGGATCCCAACACTCCTTTGCCTGAATTAAACCTCACTCCTGGTCAAAGTCACATGTTGACGGCCTTTATTACTGAAGAAAAATGGAAATTTGAAAAGGCCAGACAAGTGAAGAAAGCTCAATACAAGAAGGAGCGTTTTCTGAAGAAAAATGTTGTAAACATGTCTCCTGATGAACTTGTAAATCTGCAAAAGGAGATCAAAGCACTCAGTGATGAATTTGATGCGTACCATGCAGATTGGCTAGGTGCCAAAGTCAGATTCGTCAGAATGGCAAAGGGATTCACTCCAAATGTTGCAGCTTCATCGCAACAAGAAATTCCTCAGACTGAAACATCTGCTCAGCCTACTGAAGAACATGCAAGCACAGCTGATGAAAATCAGACTGTTGAAGAAAATGAAAGCACCAGGGCTGCTGAAGAAATTCCAGTTCCTGAAGAAACTGCCAGGGCAACCTCCAATGTTGCGCCTGAAGAACAAACCAGGCCAGTCGAAGCAACTGCTACTGCGCCTGAGGAATCTGAGCATGTCAGGGTAACTGCATGTGTTGCGCCTGAAGAACAAGCCAGGCCAGCTGAAGCATCTGCCGCTACGCCTGAAGAAACTGCTCCAACGTCCTCTGCTCCTCCTGCACCAGCGACAAGTCATATTCTTCCTTCTGCATCAGAAGCGAAGAAAATTAAGGCTGCAGTGCGAGCAGCGGTGAAGAAAAGGAAAGCATCTGCCTCCTCAGAGTCTTCTGCTCCGAAGAAAGTGAAGACTTTGACAAGCTCCTATGAAAATCCAATTGATGTTGTTCCCATATCAAGCATACCATCAAAGGAGATTATTCCCTTTGGTGAGGAATATGTAATTCCAAGTGATTCTGATGAAGAAGATCCTTCTGCTGCTTCGACAGAGCAGTTAGATGAAGAAATTGAAGTGGACAATATCACTTCAACTCCTTTGGTATCATCGCCCATGCCTCAGTTCACAGCTGAAGAGGCAGGCGTTGAAGAAATGGATGAAGAAGAAGACGTGGACATTGGATGCACCACTCCAGTGCTGAATGATGACTATTGGGAAAGTCATCACCCCAATTCACCCATGTTCACCCCACTGCAACAGATTCCTCAGTCCCCAGTTCACACTGAAGAAGTTCAAATGGGCTCTGATGAATCTCAAGCTTCTCTGCTCACCATCCCTGAAGAAATTCCAGCCACTAGTGTTGATGCTCATGCTGCTGAAGAAGTGGAGACCCAGGCTGCCACTGAAAATATTGACTTTGAAATTCCTCAGCTTGCGGCTCCTGAGCCTGTGATTCCTGAGGCTGTGAAGACATTGACTGATACTCCTCAGCCCAAGCCGAAGAATCCCTTCATAAAGAAGCAGAAGTTCAAAGCTGATGACTTCTTTCATGAACATGTATTCTTCACTGAATACAACCCATATGACTCTGCTCGTCTTCAACGACAGTGCTTCTGGACAGCAAGTCAGATGAACATCTATTCTTCACTGTTTTTCAATAAAGACAAGATCTTTGACCATGAGCATATTCCTCATGTTGATATGGAGTCGCTGCCTTGCTTCACCCCAGTCCTCAGTGTTCTTCATGACGCTGGGCTGCTTAACTTTTGCACCGACATCGTTGATTGCAATGAAGAACTAATTCTTCAGTTCTACGCTACGTTGCACATCACCGGCAATGCTGAAGATGTGAATTCATGGGTGTTGGACTGGATGACCGAGAACACCCACCTCAAAGCATCGGCCTCTGAATTGCTTCATGTCGTTCCTCTCAGTCCTCTCGTTGAAGGTGCAAGGCTGATGTATAAAGAACCTGAGCTATCTGATCATTTCATGCAAGTATTGATGAAGCATCTGAAGCCTGGCCAAGTCCCAAGAACGAAATTCCTTGTGAAGGAATTGCTCTATGTGCCAAGGACGGTCTACGGAATATTGACCAAGACCCTCTGTCCAATCAAGGGCCACGACTCAAATGAAGAAGAGGTCATTGGCATGATGAAGAATCTACTATTCAACATCATCCATGGAGTGCCTATCAACTTCCATGATTTCTTCATAAGGACTATGGCAAATGTTGCGCTTTCACCATTCGAATTGAAGCCTTATGCTCCCTGGATCATGCGATTCATCCGATCAAGGTCTTCAATCAACTACAAGGTTGATATGCTAAATCATCACAGCTACTTGCCCCCAATTGAAGTCTTCAAACGACCTATTTCCTCATCTGATGAAAAGGGGAAGGCTGCTGTTATTGATGAAGGCATTCGTCCATTAGATGGACAGTTTCGCAAAGCTGCATCCTACTCCACCAATGATGACTCTGCCACTCATGATACTGCCACAAATGCTTCAAAGCCAATTCCTCAAGACACTGCTCCAAGGGTGCTGACTAATCGTGAGCTTCTCCTCAGTCTTCACCAAAAGGTCGATCGCAACGAAAAATGGGTCAAAAGACAGTTTGGTGCTATTCTTCAGAACATGACAGTTACTTAAAATACTTTGAAGAAGAACCATTACTATCTACATGAAGTATTTCATCGCACTTGGGCTATTCTGTCTAACCTCTACAGTGCTGAAGATCTCAAGGAGATGGAATTTCAACAAGACTTTGACTGGGCTCAGCCACCTCCGAAGAAATTCAAGAAGGTCAAAGTTCCTCACTTGGTGGCCAGCTCTTATTCTTCATCGCGCGAGACTAATGAAAATGAAGACTTGGACGACACTGCGGCAGGCCCTACTTCAACAACCGACCCCAACAACGCTGGCGCTCCTCCATCGACTTCATGATGTTATTCTTCAGGGGCGTTAGTCCTCATTTTTTGACCCTTTTGGTCATTCGATGACAAAGGGGGAGAAATTTGAGTTAGTCTTCAAGCGGGTCTATCCATATATGGGCGTTTTTTTTCTAAGTTACAACTCTCGTTCTTTTGAAGTCTTTATTGGATCGAGTTGTAAACTTAAACCCGATGGTGATCTGATACTTTTGCTATGTTCTTCTACATGCTATTTCTTCATATATGTTAATGCACGCATGCTGAATTACATCAGTCACCATATTTCATCATGCATTTCAAATTCTTCATAACATATGTTAAATGCGTGTATGAATTACAAGATATAGGGGGAGATCTCCATGATATTACTCTACAATGTGCATTTGCTATTCAAAGAATATTCCTCAAATATGCACATCTTCAGGGGGAGTTCTTCTATATCTTGCAATCAAATTCCTCAATTTTAGTATTTACACTTCACATGTTTATCCCCGTTGAAAACTTAACCTATATTGTCATCAATCACCAAAAAGGGGGAGATTGTAAGTGCATCTAGTGCCGCTTAGTGATTTTGGTGTATTGAAGACTTATAGGTTAAGGGACTAATGTGTTTGTGAGTGTACACAGGTCTATAAGTCTATGAGGAGTTTGATATTTACAGAGAAAGTCGACCCCTAAAAATGAATGTCTTCAACTGAAGACTTTGGCTTTCTGAAGACTTTGAAAGTGAAGAAATTGGTGTGACCTTGAAGACTTGATATTCATGCGAGGAATATGAAGCGTGAAGACTTTTGTTTTCGTAGTTTCATTTTCTCTTTCTTGAGTCATAGGAAACACCGTACTATTAAAGGGGGTCGAGGTAAAACTAAGGAAAAGTTTCCAAGTGATGCTCAACTCAAAATCCTACACCTACCAATCCCTTCGAGTGAAGCCATTGGAAATCTCATACAGTTCAGTCAATTTCTTCAGTGACAGAGACAAAGTTCTTCTGGTCTCTGAGGAATTTGTTCTGACTGAGGAGTTAGGAATTCGCCAGTGTGGATTGCCTACAAGTGAGGAACATGATAGCCCTGAAAAATTTGATAGTCAAATTTCCGACCATTGCTGTGCTATGCGCCAGCTGTCCCAAAATATCTACCCACCTAACGGTCATATCATTGAAGGGCATTTATGTCTTATCATGTCAGACTGCTCCCTAGGCTATAAATAGCCGCCCCTACAACCACTAGCTGGTTGGCTGCTCTGAGAGAAACTGACATTTGTCATTTAGAGCATCCCATACTCCGAGGACTTTGAGCGAAAATCATCAAGTGAGGAAAAACCCAAAAACCCAAACACCTACAAACCCAAAGTGATTGAGCATCACTGAAGAGATTGTTCCTGTGTGGAACCGACACTTGTTACCTTTGAGGACTGTGCATCCTCCAGACGGTTAGGCGTCATGGTCTAGAGCATCCAAGAGGAATTGTGGATCACCGAGTGACCGAGTCTGTGAAGGTTTGGAAGTCACCTGAAGACATACCACGAGTGATTGGGCGAGGTCTGTGTGACCTTAGCTCAAGGAGAATACGGTGAGGACTGTGTGTCCGGGACTGTGTGTCCTCAGGTTTAAATACCTAGCCGCTCCAACCAGACGTACAACTGTCACAGCAGTTGGAACTGGTCTACCAAATCACTGTCTTCACCGAGCTAACTGGTTCTATTTCCTCAACCCTTGTATTTCCTCATTACTGTGTTGTGTACTTGATTGCCACTGTTTGAAGACTTTGACTGAAGACTTTCTCTATTTCCTCAGTTCATTTTCTTCAGTCAGTTTGTCTTCAGCCTGCTTATCCTGTGTCTATGCTACCTATACTCTGTGCCTATTTCATTTCATCATGATGACTGTGCTTATGCCATGTTATGCATCTGAGTACTTATTCCGCTGCTAAGTAGTTCATTGCTTAGGAATTTCCTCACCTTGAAATTCCTCAGTGACGAATTTGTAAAAATCGCCTATTCACCCCCCCTCTAGTCGATATAACGTACTTTCAAAGTTACCTAGCAGTAAAGATCTGATAAATGCGGTAAATACAAGTGATTTCTACAGCGAAAGAACTCGAATAGGATGGATAGAAGAACGGGCTCACACTACACATACCCTAACTCGGCGATGTGCAGTACCTACAACGGCGCGGGGAGGAGGATGATCCGCGGCGGCGAGGAATGACTCCGGCGACCTCTTTCCGGCAGCAAAGGGTGAAGACGATCGACGGCGTCGAGCTCAAAGTGGAGCGGAGCGGTAGGTCTTCGGAAAGTGACGGAGGCGAATGGAAGTAGTGAATGAGGGAGCGGAGGCGATGCGGTATATATATGCGAGGAGAATAACAACATCGGGTGAATATGATCGGATGGCTACCGTCGAAGGACTTTTGCGATTCAACAGTTCAGAAAGAATGGCAGTTCATGAATAGCACGTGGCAACCGTCATCAAAGATTGTGGTCCTAACTTGGGGGGGAAACCCCAAACTTTGGACGGCTTTCGCCAAATCGAGTTATGTTCGGAACGAACCTTTAACATGGTCAAGGACACCAGACAAAGTTTCGTTATTAGATGAAGTTGAGCATTCATAACAGAACATCATAGACTGGAAGAGATAGAATAGAGGGAAAACAGTGTCGTAGGCATTTCACTCTGAGAAAGAAACACAAACACCCGAGAGAAAAGCTATGAGTGAAATACATTCGGACTAACACAAAATCCTTCAACCGAAGGGCAACTCAATGAAGGGAAAGTGTGGTGGCGTGACCCACCGTATAAGAACTGTATGACCCCAAGCATCGCACAATTATCGTGGTACCCAGTTAGTCTAGTTCTTTGTTAATGTATTCACTCTCAGAAATAAAATTTCACTTTGTCAAAAGTTTCAAACTCTTCGAGTGTTGTGCACCCATTCCTTCAAAGACGTGGAAGTGATGGTACGGGTGCCGAGTCCAGCTTACTGCATGTTTGCGGAATCCTGAATATTTATCTCACACTGTAACGCACAAAATCTTTTCTCATCGAGAGGCTTGGTGAAAATATCAGTGAGATTATCTTCAGTATTGATGTGACTGATAACAATATCCCCTCAAGCAACATGATCACGAATGAAATGATGTCTAATGGCAATATGCTTGGTGCAAGAATGCTGCACAGGATTGTGTGCAATTTTGATCGCACTCTCATTGTCACAATATAGAGGAATATTCTTGACCTTGATGCTATAATCCTTCAGAGTCTGCTTCATCCATAATAACTGAGTGCAACAAGCGCCAGCAGAAATATATTTGTCCTCAGCCATAGAGAGAGATACAAAATTCTGCTTCCTTGACGACCAACATACCAAAGATCTACTGAGGAAATGGCATGTCCTCGAAGTAGATTTCCTATCAACCAAGTCACCTGTGTAATCTGAGTCTGAATATCCAATGAGATCAAATTGTGCTCCCTTAGGATACCATAAACCTAAAGTGGGGGTGTGAGCCAAATATCTCAGAATATGCTTGACCGCTTGGTGATGCGATTCTTTCGGTGCACCTTGATAACGGGCACACATACAAACACTCAACATAATATTAGGTCTGGATGCACATAGGTATAGTAAAGAACCAATCATCGAATGATAGGCTTTCTAATCGTAATCCTTACCATACACATCTGCGTCCAGCTTACCATTCGTGGGCATTGGAGTTTTGTAGCCCTTTAGTTTGCAATCTTGCATTTTAAAATTCTTCAGATAATCTCTCAGATATTTCTCCTGAGATATGAAAATTCCATTATCCTGTTGAGGAATTTGTAGTCCGAGAAAGAACTTAAGTTCACCCATCATAGACATTTGATATTTCACAGACATCATTCATCCGAACTCCAAGTTGCAAGCATTGTTAGTACAGCCGAAAATAATATCATCCACATAAATTTGACACACGAACAGATCATCATCAACAGCGCGTGTGAATAGAGTGGAATTAGTGGATCCTGGCTTGAACCCTTTGTCGAGCAAAAACCTTTTCAAGGTATCATACCAAGCTCGAGGGGCTTGCTTCAGCCCATATAGAGCCTTTTTCAACCTGAAAACTTTGTTAGGAAACTGAGGATTTTCAAAGCCAGGGGGCTGCCTAACATAAACTTCCTCATCAATTTCACCATTAAGAAAAGCACTTTTCACATCCATTTGATAAAGCAGGATATCATTGTAGTTTGCATAAGCAAGAAGAATACGAATTGCCTAAAGGCGAGCGACAGGAGCATAAGTTTCAGCGAAATCAATACCTTCTACCTGTGTATACCCTTGAGCAACAAGACGTGCTTTGTTTCTCAAAATAATGCCATTTTCATCTTGCTTATTCTGGAATATCCATTTTGTGCCAACGATATTGTGCTTCTTAGGATTCGTCTTGTCGACCAATTCCCATACATCATTCAATTCAAATTGCACCAACTCTTCTTCCATGGCATTCATCCAATCGGATCATTCATGGCTTCCTCATAGTTGGTAGGTTCAGTCAATGAGACAAAGGAGAAACTGCCATAGTAGTTAGCCAAACAAGTGCGAGAATGAGTTGTGGGTTGATAACCTGGATTCTCGAGATCATCGAGAATTAATGAAGGGTCAACTCGATTAGCCATTCGAGGAAGAGGGTTTTCATCTTGATGAACATTTTCATTTTCCTCGGCATCAGCATCGGGATTAGCATTTGTATCACCATTTTCATCAGGATTGCCATTTTGGTTGGCATCTGCATTCTGGTTGCCATTTGTGTTCGGAGCGGCATTTTCTTTGGCAGTGGCTTGGCGTGTTCTGCTTCGAGTCATGGGGGCATCATCATCGGAAGATTCAGGTACATTTCCTTCAACTGGCCTGATGCTCCCAATGGCCATTTGTCGAATAGCATCCGAAATCGGTGGTTCATCTATCACAATAGGCAGGTGCTCCTTTTGAGAGCCGTTAGATTCATCAAACCGGACATTTACCGTTTCCATAACTTTCCCGTGGTGGGAGTTATAGACACGATAATTATGCGAGTTCGAGCCATAACCAAGAAGAAAACCTTCATGTGCCTTAGGCCCAAACTTGGAATTATGATTCATGTCACGAATATAGCAAGGTGCACCAAAAACATGTAAAAAAGAAACATTTGGTTTCTTGCCAGTGATAAGCTCATATGAAGTTTTCTTAAGGAACTTGTGAAGATAAACATGATTCACAACATGACAAGCAGTGTTAATAGCATCAGCCCAGAAGTGAATAGGAGTTTTATACTCACTGAGTATTGTTCTCGCCATTTCAATGAGAGTTCTATTCTGTCGCTCAACAACTCCATTCTGTTGTGGAGTGTTTGTGGCAGAGAACTCATGAGTTATACCATTTTCGTCGAGAAAATCTTCGATATGAGTATTTTTGAACTCAGTACCATTGTCGCTTCTGACATGCTTAATTTGCACATCATATTCATTTTGGGCCTTCTTGGCGAATCTTTTGAAGATGTCTTGGGTGCAGGTTTTGTCTTCGAGAAAGAATACCCAAGTGTAACAAGAGAAACCATTAACAATAACCACACCATAATGACTGCCTCCGAAACTTGCATAGTTTTAAGGTCCGAATAAATCCATATGAAGAATTTCCAGGGGTCTTGTTGTGGTCATGACAGTCTTTGATGAATGTTGCTTCTTGGCCAATTTACCGGCCTCACATGCAGCACAGAGACGATCCTTGTCGAATTTCACATCAGGAATGCCACGTAGATGATTTTTCTTCATGAGAGTCTATAAGTTTCTCATACCTGCATGACCAAGTCTTCGGTGCCACAGCCATCCTTCGGTTGCTTTTGCATGCAAACAAGTTTGGACTGAGGGACCCTTAGAGAAATCCATAATATATAAATCACCCTTTCTATTTCCCTCGAAAACGAAGGAATTGTTAGAGGCCATAAAGACAATGCATTTGGATATAGAAAATAGAACTAGCATGCCAAGATCACAAAGCTTGCCAACTGACATGAGATTGAATCCAAGAGACTGAACAAGTAAATCATCATCAATGCTCTTGTCTTTGGATATAGCAATTTTACCTAACCCAATTACCTTTCCTTTGTTGTTGTCGCCAAAAGTGATATACTTCAGAGATGAAGCAGTTAAATTGGGGTCGACAAACAATGAATCAGGGTGTCGGTGTCAAAACCGACGGATCTCGGGTAGGGGGTCCTGAGCTGTGGATCTAGTATCAATGGGGAACAAGGGATGAAGAACACGGTGTTTACCCAGGTTCGGGCCCACTCTAAGAGGTAAAACCCTACATCCTGCTTGGTTGTATTTGATGTGTATGATATGGTTACAGAGTCGATCTACCTCGAGATCAGGCGAGCTAAACCCTAGGTTGATGGGGTGATGGATGTTTCTCTAGCCCTAAAGACTAAAACCCCTTGGTTTATATAGACACCAGTAGGGTTAGGCTTAGATGCGATCGGTCACAATGAAGGAAAGAGCATGCTACATCTTGACTTGGAGGGCACACCACGACTCTGAAGATCTCTTGTCTGGCCACGGATCCACGCTCTAGCTTGGACCCATAGTAGCCCATCAGTCTGGCCCACATGTAATGGGCCGACGGCCCGAGGACCCCTTAATCCAGGACTCCCTCAGTAGCCCCCTAACTAGCCTCCAATGCCAGGGTTTGTGTCCAGCATCCGCACATCCGACAATTTTTGGCCTGCGAGGCGAGTTCTCATCCTGTCCTGTGTGTGCTCGGAGTTAAGTGGTGTTCGGAATCTAGAGCATTCAATTTACTTAGCCTTGAAGGCCAGAGGCTCAAGTATGAACAGTGCCCATATCTGACAACTTTTAGCGAAGGGTCGCGTCCAGTCATAACACCGAACGACTGGAAGTTCTCGATACACGGCTTGAGGCCGCCCCTCCATTGGCACATCTCATCAAGGCAGAGATCGCGCCCCATTTTTTAGGGGATATAATCAATGATTTCGATTCCCCCACCCGCGCATAACGTCGCGAGTGTATCGGGAAGTGGAGAGGCCCGCGGCATGGAAAGGGGAACCCTTGGCTCCTCCGCGGTCTATAAAAAGGGGAACAACTATGGTTATCATCTTAAGCCTTCTTCCACCTCCCGTTGTTGCCTTTCCAATCTCCAGAGCTCCAGCGCCCTGCCCTCTTCTTCCAGGGAGAATCCCTCCCCAGCTCTTCCCTAGCTTTGGCCATGGCCGGATCTAGCACCAATGGCAAGTGGGACGCTTCCATAGTCACCAACGACGACATCGAGGAGCTGAAGTGGGCCGGCTACTTATCGGCCAATATCGCCCACTGGGCCCCCGAGGAGGGTCAGGTCATCCCCACGCCCAAGCTAGGAAAGAGGGTAGTGTTCCTTCCGCACTTTATTCAGGGGCTGGGATTTCCTCTGCACCCCTTCGTGAGGGGGTTAATGTTCTTTTACAGGCTGGATTTCCATGATCTAGCCCCCAAATCCCTCCTTCACATTTCGGCCTTCATGATCATTTGTGAGGCCCTTCTGCGAGTCCAGCTGCACTTTGGCCTATGGCTGAAATTGTTCAATGTTAAGCCAAAGGTGGTCAGCGGCGCCCAGGCGGACTGCGGCGGAGCGTTGATCAGCAACCTGACCCAAGTCCAATGGCCGGAGGGCAGGTTTGTTAACACCGCCAAGGTGTGGCAGAAGGAGTGGTTGTACATTACAGAACCAAGGGATGCGGCCTAGACGGCAGCTCCCGAATTCAGATCCGGCCCCCCAGTGAGATTGACCTCATGGACCAAAAAAGGTCCTAACTGGGGGTCCGCCGGTGAGGTGAAGATGCTGCAGAAATGCGTCGTTAGCGTAATGGAGACCGGCACCAAGCTGACCAATGTGGTCCCGATAATGCTCCGACGTCGCCTCCTTCCTTGCCAACAAAGGGCCAGTCTGATGTGGACTCATAAGTCTGACGACCCAGCCACCATGCAGTACCTCTTCGGCACGACCCACGACAAGGTGTAGAGCCAGCTGTTCAAGTCCCAGGAGGACTGGCCGGCCAACAATGAAGACATCGGCCTTGACGTCGCAAATCCCCTGAAGAAGGTAACTGATCTCTTGCCTGGTATATATTAAGGTGATCATACTATACAAAATTTGGTCTAAGCTTCTTCTTGTGACCTTTACAGGGTTGGCTCGAGAAGGCCAAGAAGATCAGCAGTCCAGCTCCACTGCCCGAAGAGCCCCGATCGGCTCAACTGGAGGAGCTGCTGGTCGTGGCGCCCTACAAGGCGCCAGAAAAGAAGGAAAAAAAGAAGATGGATTTACCAGAGGCCAGGGAAGGCCTCCACAGAAGAGGTCGTCCGGACACCAAGTCCGAAGATGCTGCAGCCCCGTCAGTCCAGGACGGGGAGGAAGAAGAAGACGAGGAGGAAAATGCCTCCTCCCACTAAAAGAAGAGGGCGGCGTCTGAAGACGTCAAGGAGGAGCAACTCCCTCAGGCCCAGAAGAGGCAGTGCAGACTCAAGCTGGTCCTTCCTGATAGTTCGGACTCCGATGAGGAGTCCGTGGCATCCGAAGAGGTTCCGGAGAAGGAACTCAGGGTCAAGCCCCCCGCCATGAGGTGTGAACCTCGACATTTCCTGCTTACTTTATTTTACCAGCTTCTTACTGATGGGATCCGATTATGTGATATCACCGCGTGGCCACCCTGCCGAGCAGACCTCAGAGGGGACCTATCCGCCTGCCGAATTGGCAGACAACAGATTAGCGTCGTGCTCCATGCCTCCCCGTCCCCGATGAGGCCGGGGAGGTGCTGTCCCGAAGGACCCCTCCCCGTCCGAACACAGGGGAGGGGGGCGACACAGCCATGGCCGAGGCTGATGCCTCGATCACCGAAGACCAGGAAGGTGTATCCTTCCTGGCGAATACGGGAGGAGAGTCCGGGCCAGCCGGACCCTCCCAGCCAGCCGCACCTGAGCCCCCGAGGCCTTCGAAGGTGCCGGTCCCGCCTTCCGACGGAGGAGGGTTTGAGGTCCCGCCGCCCGTAATGAACACCAGCAACCAGGCGGCTGTGGGCTGGCCGGATGCGATGGAGGGGTTGGTGAACAACTCCATTATCGTTGATGAGCACCGCGCCCTTATGGGTGCGGTTCTACGGGGTGTTTGGTCTGTCCATACTAGACTGAACGATGCCGTCCAGGTACTTTTGACAAGCTTCGATGTGAGTCAAGCAATGTTCTTTCCCCGCAAAACGGTTTTGACTTTTTAGCCAAAGTTTGAGTAGGCCTTGTGTGTAACAGCCCCTGAGACTCTGTAGGATTGCAGAAAACATTACAGAGGGTCGAATGTCCGTAGGTCAGTATTTAAAGTGTCATGATTGATTTGATATCACAGGCATCATCCTTGGCTGCGGCTGCTAATGCTGCTGCCCTGGAGGAGATTGATCGGAAGCTTAGATGCTCCGGTGAGGAGCTTGACCTCGTCAACAAACGACTGGATGAGGCGCAAGGTAAGCTCCTATCGAAATGCATAGTTAACACCGCCGGAAGCTTTTCATTCCGGATTGTGTGCTGAGCACATGGTAATTGGTGACTGCAGCTGCCACTGCGAAGGTCGAGGGCTTCAATGCTGTGCTGAAGAAGGCCAAGGCTGAGGCGGCCGAAAAGAAAGCGGCTGCCGAAAAGGCGGTGGCCGAACTTGAGATGGTGAAGACCGCCAGTGAGAAGCACGAGGCTCGAGTGGCCGAAGTGCAGGTGGAGCTCAAGGATGTCGTCATGAAATGTCAGGCCCTTGAGCAGAAGTAGAAAGATTAGTCCTCCGAGCTATCCAAGGCGGACAAAGAGCTCCGGGAGGCAAGAACGGAAGTGCGGGGTGTCCAGGAGGAGCTCTGCCAAGTGAAGCAAATCGCATATGGTAAGAAATACTTACTGCAGAGTGTTTTTGGCGGCAATAGGTTTGCCTTGCTGACGCGGGTCTGGCGCTCCATAGGTGTTTTTGCCGAGCTTCCAAAGAGTGCGGTGGCTACGGCGGAGCACTAGGCCACGCGGGAGGAGGACTCCGAACAGCGGCTTTTCTGTTCGCAGTTCCAGGCGCCCGAGCACCCTTCCCTCCTCAGCAACCAGATGAAGCAGCTGATGGAGCTGCATCGGATGGCAGAGCCGGCCCTGAAAGATCTTTGCTTCTGGCTGTGGCCCACAGAGCCAATTCCGGACAGCTACTTCGGCCTGGTGCAGAGGCTACGTGATGTGTTGCCCTGGATTGATACCGTGAAGCGTTCTGCATGCCTTGAAGGATCTAGGCTAGCCTTTCTGAAGACCATGGTTCATTGGCCTAAGATCAAGCCAATGGACATGGCCACTGGTCCCCCGCCTGTTGGAAAGAAGCATCGCCGCCCTGAACTGTATTTCGCACAAGTTATGGATGGTGCTCGGGCGATAGAAGGCCAATGCTCAAAAGATGTAATCATTGACTGATTGTATTGAGTTGTCAACTGGACCTTGTGCTTTATAATGCGGCCCGTTTGCATGTTTTTAAACTATGATGATTTTATTTTGACTCATGTGCGACCGTTCATTATTCTAAATGTTACCAGTCATCGGCTTCAACCCCCAAGTAAATATTACGAGGGGTGTTTTGTCTCCGCACTATTACCCTTAGCCGATGTCTCGGTGCCCGAAGGCGGTAGTGCGTGAGAGAGACTAGGCAATCAGACTATGTGGCTTTATTGCTTTCACTTAGCCATAGGAGCTTGATTGCAAGAGCTAGTGACTAGCTCCCGGTGCTTTCTGATGTACGTGGGAGCTGAGGCATGCCTTTGTAATCACGTGGTTTATGCTAGGATGAACCCTGCATATGACACGGATAAATCGCCAATGAATTTTGAGTTTGACATTTGTCATCGGATCGCTGACTAGTTCACGCTTACTATGACGGTCAATTTTTGGCTTTCTCCCCTGAGGTGCTTAGCTGGACTAGCCAGAAGTACAATCACAGGGGTTCTCCCTTTACCTTCTTAGCCGAACGTGTGCAATGTAAGAAGGAAAGTACAGGAGCTGGGCAACCCAACTATTGACCCAAGACATAGTTCGGAACTAATGCATATAGTATAATATCTGAGACGCCGAACACACAACGAAAAGTGGTGCCGGACTTAGTACGTAGAGCTGATGGGAAGATCAAGCCTGTGGTTAATTAACCAATTTGTATTTGTTACACAATGTGTGCATGCCCAGCTTTTTGAAGTGCAGGAAAAACAGAAAGAAAAGGGCTAGACAATGCGAATGCCCGAACACCGTAAAAGATGTTTTTATTTTCCATAAGCTCTGAACATCTATCCGTACAAATCAAACTGTTGGGGTGTTTATGGTATGTAAGAAAAGAAAATTTTACAAAGAAAGGTTTACACAGGGCCTTGATGCATGGGTCGAAGCATCAACTGTGCCCTGCTGCATGTCTGCGCCTTTGCTTCTGCTGGGTAAGGGACTCGCCCATGTATAAAAATGCATGCCGTCGAGGGGGGCCTTGAATAGGAACCCTGATGGGTGGCCGTGTCGACACAGCTTGATGCTAGGTAAGTCCGGAGCCATCTGCTTGTCGTCCAAAGACCTGGCAATACCATAGTTCGATTGAGCTGAACACATGGTGCTATTTGCTTTGATATAAGCCCCCACGGTCGCCCATGGTATCTTGAGCGCGAAGTTGTCCTGATGAGGCACATAGAGCGCAATGATGGTGGGGGTGCCGTGGGGAGCGTATCCCTATTTGTGGCATACGTAGGCGGGTTCCCATGACGAGGACCGGGCTCGAGCCCGTTTATATGTATCTCTGGCCTTTACGGCGGGCTGATACACTGGCCTGTTGGTGACGGCTTGGTCTGAGGCCGCTGGGGCCGCGGTATGTTTCCTCGGTCCGGAGTGAGCGCTCCGTATTGCCATTGCTTGTTATGACGCCCGAAGGGCTAGGCATCTTCAGCTTGAGGTATGCATAATGTGGGACGGCGTTGAATTTAGCAAACGCCGTTCGTCCGAGGAGGGCATGGCAGCCACTGTGAAAAGGAGCAATATCGAAGATTAAGTCTTCACTGTGTTAGTTGTCTGCTGAGCCAAATACTACGTCCAGAGTCACCGTGCCTGAGCAGCGGGCCTCTACGCCCAGAATAACCCCTTTGAAGGTGGTGTTACTGGGTTTGATCCTTGACGGATCGATCCCCATTTTCCTCACTGTGTCTGCGTAAATCAGATTGAGGCTACTACCTCCATCCAAGAGGACTCTCGTGAGGTGGTACCCTTCGACAATGGGATCGAGTACCAGGGCCGCCGATCCTCCATGAAGGATACTGGTCGGATGGTCCCAGCTGTCAAAGGTGATCGGGCGAGCCAACCATGGATTGAACTTCGGTGCTACGGGCTCGACGGCGTAAACATCCCGCAGTGCGCGCTTCCGCTCCTTCCTTGGTATATGGGTGGCGTAGATCATGTTCACCATCTTGACCTCAGAAGGTAAGGGCTTTTGGCCTCCACTGTTTGGCCTGTGGGACTTCTCATTGTCCTTGCTTCGGGGGGCTTTTACCAGAGTCCTCGGCTGTGAGCTTGCCAGCAAATTTTATCACCCAACAGTTATGGTTGGTGTGGTTGGCGGGCTTCTCGGGGGTGCCATGGATCTGGTAGGGCCTGTTCAAGATTGCATCCAAGTTAGTTGGTCCATCCTGATTGCCTTTAGAAGGCTTTTTCCGTGAGCCAGACTTCGGATTTCGGAATCCGACATTTACTGCCGTCTCATCAGCTTCGCCGTAATTGTGCCGATGTTTCTTCTTGTTCTGTTGAGGCTTCCCGTTCCCGTCGCAGACTTCTGAGGTGTCGGGGGCTTATGGGTTGGTGCTTCTATGAGCCAGCCAACTGTCCTCTCCGACGCAGAAGCGGATCATCAAGGAGGTAAGTGCTGCCATCGTCTTCAGCTTGTCCTGGCCGAGCCATCATGCTAGCCATTCACCCCGAATACTATGCCTGAAGGCAGCTATAGCTTCAGCGTCCGTACAATCGATAATCTGATTTTTCTTGGTCAAAAACTGCTTCCAAAATTGCCGGGCTGACTCTCCGGGCTGCTGGATTACGTGACTCAGGTCATTGGCGTCCGGCAGCCGGACGTAAGTGCCCTGAAAGTTTGCTCGAAAGGCGTCCTCAAGCTCCTCCCAACATCCTATGGAGTCTTTGGGAAGGCTATTTAACCAGTGTCTGGCCGGACCCTTGAGCTTTAACGGTGGTACTTGATGGTGCGGAGGTCGTCTCCTCGTGCCATATGAATGTGTAGCAGAAAATCTTCGACCCATACTACCGAATATGTTGTCCCGTCATAGGGCTCAATATTTAAAGGTTTGAAACCCTCCGAGAATTGATGCTGCATCACTCTATCTGTGAAGCAGAGAGGATGAGCGGTGCCCCTGATTCGGGCTACATCGCGTCGGAGATCATCTGTCATCTGGACTCGTTGTTGCTCCCAAACTCTGTCATTTTGGTCTAACCAGGCTTGGTATCCGTCCCGTCTAATGGGAGGACTATCTTTGGGCCAGTAAATGGACCTTGTGAGACCTGCCTGAGCGTCCAGGTCGCGTCGTAGGTCGTACTCATTGGCTGGCCGTAATGGTTCCTTGCCTTGACGGCGAGGTTGAGCGGGAGGTGGTTTGGCTCTATCAGCTGTCATGTCCCGTCCTCGAGGGGGACGGTCCGGCTGTTCTGCCCGAGTATGCCTTGGAGGTGTGTGCTCTATGGCGTCGTGATCGAATTGTGACAATAGTCTGCGCATTGGGTAGCTCTTGGTTTGCCGTTCGTAGCCATACCCCTCTTCGGCAACCAGGACCTTAGTCCATCTATCATTGAGGGTATCTTGTTCGGCCTTTATTTTTTGCCGCTATTCCTTCAGGCTAGGCGCGGTGGCAATTAGCTTCCATTTGAACCGCTCTTGATCCAGCGGGTCTTTGGGGACGATAAAATCTTCGTCACCCAAACTGACCTCGGAGTCATTGAGGTCTTCACGGTTGAGTGGATCCTCGTGCTCCTCGTGATCGTCTTGTGGTTGTTCATCGGCGCCGAGGTCGTCGAGGTTGTCAGCATTGTCCGCAGTGCCATTCTCTCCGGTGTCCGTGTTGCTCACATGGCTTTGATGCGCCTTGGAGCGGCTCCATTGTCTGCGATGCTTCGGCGGCTCATCGCTGGGCCTGCTGTTATCCTTCCCGAGAGTGCCATCATCGTCTTTCGGAGTTTCCACCATGTAGACATCGTAAGTGGACGTGGCCGTCCAGCGGCCGGACGGGGGGAGCGGCGTCGGCATTGGCCGTGGCTCCACTGTCTTCGTCCATGGAATAGGCATTTTTCGAGGTGTAGTCCAACATGTTGGTTAAGTCCTCGACTATGGCCACTAGGTGGGTGGTCGGTGGGACGTAAAATTCCCTGAAATTTGCCTCAAGGGACTGCTGACTGCAGGCCAAGGGTGAGTTATCTTGAATAGCCATCATCCAGATTTGATCGAGTACCTCGTTTAACAGAGCGAGGCTTGCCAAGCTGGCGTTTGGTGGCCGCTTGAGATCAGACTCCATCGTGGCGGGGAGAGGGGTGATCCAGGTCCGAACTGAATCCTGGTCTTCCAGGGCCAGGTTGGCCTCGAGGCCTGGGGTCGGGCTTGTGGCCAGACAGACATAAGAGACCGAGGACATGACCTGATCTTCGGACGCTGTCTCCGTATTGGGGCTCAAAGCCAAGTTGGTGAGGGGGAGTTCGACCAGGGATGATTCCTGGCTTCTGAACATTGACCCGTCGCTGGGGCTCAAGGCCAGAGGCGTCAATATAGGAATCAGGTACTTTGCAGTCTGCCATGGCAGACGGCAAAGGACAGGTTCACGGATGGCAGATGTCTTTGCCATCAGCTGGCAGACGACCCCACTTCTAGCACAGAAAACCATACTAAAGGGCTGCATTGCCGTCTGCATAAATAAAGTGGACGACAAAGACCTTTGGCGTCTGGCATACAGGCCAAGCAGACGGCCAAGTGCATGGACGGATAGAACCGGGGTTAGCCCCGTTAGGTGGCTAACGGCAGGCTTTGCCGTCTGTCTACTGACGGCAAAGAGACAAGCTCCTTTGCCGCCTGCCAGGTGACATCAGCTGACCTTAGGTGGGAGCTGGTAGACTTTGCCGTCTGCCACCGATGGCAAAGGCACACCAGCCTTTGCCGTCTGCCACCGACGACAAAGTGACCAAATGGGTCAGACCCAGTGCTCCTAGGTTGCATAGGTTGATGCCATGTGCTCCTTTGCTGTCAGTGGCAGACGGCAAAGAGCCCTTTGCCGTCAGTGGCAGACGGTAGAGTGCCTGTATTGCCCCTTTTTATTCTATTTTTTGTTATATCCAAGCATTTTCATAGCAAATATATGATATATATATATATATATATATATATATATATATATATATATATATATATATATATATATATATATATATATTTCACAGGGCAAACAATATGTGCAAGTCTCACAGCAAATATATGATATCCAACACATAAGTTTCATCCATACATACATAGTTTCATCCATAGGTAGCATGTTCCACATTGTTCATCGATACAAAATCAAAACAGAAAGTAAACACAAGCACTCCATCAATGTAAGCTTTCGTGAAGTGAATCAAATCTACAAAATGGGAAATAAGAAAGTTAGAAGAAGAAGACTAGAAGAAGAACTAGAAGAAAAAGAAGAAGAAGAAGAAGTATATGACATTTATGAGGTTACAAAGGTTATGATGCCATTTTTGACCTAAGTAAGCTAATTATGCCATTTTTGACATAAGTAAGCTAAGTATAGGTCATTATTGAGGTAACCTAGGTAATTATGCCATTTTTTAGTTAACTAAGCATATTATGTCATTTTGGAGGAAACAAAGCTAAGTATAGGTCATTTTAGAGCTAACTTAGGTAAAATAGGTCATTTTGGAGCTAAGTAAGCTTATTATGTCATTCTGGAGGAAAATAAGCTAAGTATATGACATTTATGAGCTTAGCAAGGTTATTATGCCATTTTTTTTACCTAAGTAAGCTAATTATGTCATAAATGAACTAAATAAGCTAAGTATAGGTCATTATTGAGCTAACCTAGGTAATTATGCCATTTTTGAGTTAACTAAGCATATTATGTCATTTTGGAAGAAACAAAGCTAAGTATAGGTCATTTTAGAACTAACTTAGGTAAAATAGGTCATTTTGCAGCTAAGTAAGCTTATTATGTCATTTTGGAGGAAAATAAGCTAAGTATATGGCATTTATGAGCTAACCAAGGTTATTTTGCAATTTTTGACCTAAGTAAACTAATTCTGTCATGAATGAACTAAGTAAAGCTAAGTATAGGTCATGATGCATTTGTTAAGCAAAACACTAGAGAAAACATACCGTCATCATGGAGGTGAAGCACTGGGGTTGCTCGTGCCGGTACCACCTGGAGAAGGATCGTGCGATGCTTGTCTGGAGTTACGCTGCACCAAAGATCATTTGCAATGTCTCGTTAGCATGATGACACTCAAATGTTAAGACTAGTAAGTAATGACCATTCAAATGAAACTCACCGTGGTCACCAGAGCAATGACTAGTATCGACGGAGGGGTCTGACCGGTCTTCTCGTACACAGACTGCACATTTGGTTTTGATGAGTCAGTCATATTAGTTAGTAATGAAACAAACATTACATGCATGATTTGGCTAATATGCAGAAGAAACTTACCACGAGGAGCTCGTACATGGCCCGGTGAGCCACGTCATTCCGTGCCCTCTCCTCCTCCAACAACATAGCCGTCCTCTCCTCCAACTCCCTCTCCTTCTCTACCGCTTGTCGGTCCCTCTCCTGCAGAAGCGCCTGGGTTGCCACTCTCTTTCTGAAGAGCAGCCTGCAACAGCACTCCTCGTTAGCATTGTAATTGTAATCATTGATGGCCGCACACACAATGTAATGGAGGAAAGATATCTGAGTCTGTATAACTAACCTCGATGGTGAGCTCGACTGGCCGTGGATGAGGCCTTATCTCAGGACAGGAGCTCGTTTGGCGCGCCTTGATCTCCGAGAGAGTGCGAGGACAACGTATAAGTCCATCTCCAATGGCTATGAGCCACGGGGCCTCCCGCCACTAGATATCATCACCAGCTCTTGATCAATGGGACCCTGGCTCAGGTTAAAGTCCTCCCCTTTCCTCGCCTTCCCCTCATCTTTGTACCTCACGAGCTTGTGGTGGGAGGAGATGTTGGTGAAGCTCTCTGGATGATCGAGGTCAGACACAGAGAATGCCTTGGCCTTCTTGTACGAGGCAGTATGGGCCATGGCATAGAGGTCGTACACCTCTGGCACCTCCGCGTTATTGTGTCGTGCCTAAAAGAGAGGAACAGAGTATTAGTAATTAAAGGGCTCAACCTAGCATGAAGAATGAATTGCATGAATCTTGAAGAAAACCACATACCCAGTTCCGCCCGAACTGATATAAGTTGGCGCTGCCTTGATGGTGTGGCACACCAACCATTTTGGCACACCAGTCCTTGGCATTGTTGTGGACGGCTAGCCATTCGTCTGAGCACCACTCATCCACCAACGCCTCCCAAGAATCCATATTATCCACACACCATCTCGGGGGCACCTAAGTTAGTAAAGAGAAATTTGAGCGCTACGCCTACGAATCAAATCAAGGAAACTAAGTACAAGGCCTTAAGAATAGGTAATTACCTTCATGTACTGCTCCTTCTTCAGAAACTTTGCGCGGCACGACGGCTTGTCCTTGTTAACACCACGCGAGGCATAGTAGTCTCGAACAGCCTGCGGCCGAGCATCGTGCCGTAAGTTTTGTAGTAGGCGCTTCCACTCGGCATCGATAACCTGTGCCGCGGCCTCCTTGTATCCCTCCTCACACCTGTAGAAGGTCTGCAATGAAATGAGACAACACTGATTAGTACAATAACTAGATATTGTTGATTTTTAATTGTGTAAAGGAGAAATTACCCAAAACTTTCTGATCACCATGTCGGCCCTCGTGTGGCATGAGACACCGTCGATCATCTCCTCCGGCAGGGCCGGGGCAGCCAAGTACTGCTCCCAGCTCAATCCTAGCTGTGGAAGCTGACCTGTAGGAGATATGCCCTAGAGGCAATAATAAATGTTATTATTTATCTCCATGTTCATAATTATGTTTATGTTCCATGCTATAACTGCTATGGTTCTCGAGTCTGCAATAACACGAGGCTCGGAGGAAGACTCATATGCATGGGTCGAATAATAAACGGTAAAATGTATTCCTAGTCTTGCCTCTAAGACTAGCTCAAGTGTTGCATGATGGCTCTGTTTTCCTGATCATGGGCATGACTATGCCAGCAACTTTGAGGGCACAATGTTAGGAGAACACTTGTGTTGAATCGACCCGATTGATGTTATGCTATGAGATTTATTCATCATAAGGTTATGGTTAATAACATAGATATAGTAAATGTTTGCATAAATTCCTTAGACCATGAGAGTATCAAGTTTCTTCATGCTTGCTTCATGAACTTTGGGGTTTGTTAAACGTCATCCGTAAATGGGTGGCTATTACGGCGGCTTACGGGTTCATGGAAAAGTATATCAAGGGATTTGATAGCTCAAGATTGGGATTTGCTCCCCCAACGATGGAGAGATATCTCTAGGCCCTCTCTGTGTTACGGTATCCATCATCGTCTGGCCAGACACAGGGTGATTTGATCATAGGGATCCCGAAACACGGAAACGAGAAAAGAGAACAATACCGGTAACGAGGTAACTGGCATAGTGAACAAGTTGTTGATTCACAGGGATGCCGATAAATCTCACCTCAGGTATCTGTAACATATCATGAAGCAACAGGAATAGCACACAGCAACTCGAGGTTCACTCGAATATTTATTCGTGTGGGTATAGGGGTCAATATGGGTGTCAACGGCTCCGATGTTGATCATTGATCGGAAAGAGTTCCGGTCATGTCTATACTTCACCCAACCTATAGGGTCACATGCTTAAGGGTCATCTATCTGCTGAATACTAGACAGGGAGTCTGAGAGAAATTCATCAAAAAAGTTTCGGAGTCAACGGAAATGTTCCTGAGAGAGAACACCGGAATAGTTTCAGTAAAACCGAAAATTTGTTTCGTGGTATACCATTAAGTCAAATTGGTTTCGGGACACGCCTGATAATTCTTGGAGGGTACCAGAATTATTCTGGAAACTTCTGGGAATTTTCTGGGATAAAAACCAGAAATGTTCCGGAGCAGCCGGAACCGGTTTGGTTGCTTTTCGCAGATGAAAATCACTAAACTGAAAAGTTGTTTCAGAGTATATCATTAAGTCAAAATGGTTTTGGCACATGTCTGGAAATTCTTGGAGGGTGCCAGAATTGTTCTGGTAACTTCTGGGATTTTTTCGGAACAAAAACCGGAAATGTTCCGGAGCTGCCGAAACCGCTTTGTCTGCTTTTCGCAGATGAAAATCACTAATCTGGAATTGTTTCAAAACACGTTGAAAATTATTTTAGTGGTTACTGGAAATGTTCTAGGCCCACATAAATATTTTCGGTTCGAACAGACGCTGAAAAATGTCATCATGAATAGTGAAAGTGCTTTTTGGGCGGCTTCTTGGAGAAGCCACCTTGAGGGCATTTTGGTATTTTTCCCCTTGGCTTCATGGAGAAGCCACCCTTGGGCTTGGCCTATAAATAGGGGTGGAGGGGCTGCCTAAAGGATCATCCCTTGCTCTCATACACATGCCATAGACTTGTTTGGCTTCTCTCTCCCTCCCAGCGAAATAGTTTCATAGAGCCGAAAGGCTGTCTGGTTCCGGCAGGAACTAGTTCTGGACGGCGAAGCCCTGCCGGATAGAAGACACCGTATGTGTGCAACTATGTAGAGAGATCGTAGTTTCGGTCTTAGTTCGAGAGTGCCTCCCGAAGGGCTGTCCGAGTGACCGTCCGAGTTTCGAAGGTACTCCCGAAGGGCTGTCTGAGTGACCGTCCGAGTTTCGAAGGTCCTCCCGAAGGGCTGTCCGCGACACCGTCCGAGGGACTATCCAACCGCCTCCTGGAGGACTGTCCGAGGGGCAGACGAGGGAATACATCCCCGCGGTTGGGAGGTTGTAAATCCTAGCTGCGGGGATCTGCACCGCCGATCATCATCGACTCTACTTCCGCTGCGCTACGAGTCGGTAATGATAAGATCAAACCTTGTATGCAGTCTCCATAGTGATCCTGGGCTGTTCGTAGTGCAGAAATTTTTTGTTTTCTGTCGCGTTACCCAACAGTGGCATCATGAGCCGTGCTATGCGTAGATGCAGGTTGCGATCTAGAATACATAGAGATGTATGGGTGTTGCACAATATAATTAGGTAGTAGATGAGTTCTATTACTGAAAATTATTTGTGCGGGTAGCAGATGAAATCTGTTACCCAATGTTCTTGTTGCTTCCCTTGAATTTTCGTAGTCCTGATCTTGTCAGCATTGTGGAATCTCACAAAGTTCTGGCAATCCGTGATCCTTTCATGCTGCTGCTGAGTATGCTGATTGACAGATTAACGAAGTGCTAACAGTTCTTTGGGTTCCACTTTAGTTAAAGAAAGATGGATGTTTCGTAGACTAAAGGGCAATGCAGATATGATCTGCATGGGGGTCATGCGTATGACGAAGTTCAGTATGGGGCTCGAGATTTTGTTATCTCGTGTTTCATACACCCCGCAAAGTTAATCTAGCAACTTGAATAATCATGCTTGATGATGAACGTTGGCAGCTTCGGTTTGTTTCGAAACCTTAGAAGCCACGTAAAATAAAATTTTGCATAAACCGATTAGAGGCGTCTAACTTGGTTTTGCAGGATGTGCATGTGATGTGGTATATCAGTGCTCATATTAATTTGATTATGTATGAGATGACTATACAATGTAAATTAACATGACCTGCGTGTCATGATTCGGCATGATGGCTGGAGCCATATGATTGTCACTTTAATGACCTGCGTGTCAACCTTAAGTAATGCACTTCCTTTATTAGCTATAGAAATAGCAATATTATCTGGTGCATCGACAAGGTGGTGGAAATCTTCGTGAAGGTGAACACCGACGCGAATGCCGAAGACGAAGAAATGAAAGACTTCTTCAGAAAGGGCTATACCATATCATGCTATTGTGAATTGCCTGAGATGTTTATCCCTTATGATGCACCCTTTTTTGATTGCGCGGTAGTCGCTTTTATTAGGGTGATCTCTCACAAAAATATCAAGTAGTTAGTGTTCTCCCAAGTGTAGCACCGTCACGGCACCTATCTCTTCGGGGTATCACATGGATGCATGGGTGCGAACGATTAGAGAAGTGTGAGGCGGGTGAGTTGAGACCACGCAGCGAGATCACTTGGTTGTCTTGACGTTCAGGCATGAAAGTCATGAGCTCGGAACACACGCTCGAAAGATGAACAAGAGTCACATAGAGATGTGATTGGCAAGTTGGCCTACCGATTGCAATTCTCGTCACTTGAGATGGATGCATCCTTGGCCTTGAATTGTAATATGGGTCTTGAATCACTCACAATCAATTATGAGAGATATTTATTTGAGTGGGAGTGCACTGTAGAATTAACTTGTTTAATTCTCAGTGCAATAAATTTTGAACACCGTCTAAGTGTGTTTTGCATAATAATTGTAGAATATTGGCTCGCGTTTTCCACCTTCCCTATTAAAATTGAATAGCTATTAAATATCTGGTTAAAAATTTACGGTTGGTAACGTAATGTGAGGATTGTCCTCAAGAGTGCCGAGAAGGACTTTGTCCTATCACATGCTTTCCATATACTCCCACTAAATGCTATGGATGATGAGACTCTCGTCCTTCGATCCAAAAGCTAGAATTCCATTACGGTCAAGTGCAATATGTTTGCTTCCATCAGACCCGAACTTCGAAAGTTTTGGGATAGCTATGTGATATTCATGGAACTGAAAATCATTTTCAGACACAAACAAAAGCTAAAAGACATGTGATGTCCAAAGCAATGTTTGTTTTGCAAACTATTAGTAAAAGTGTTTACTATGCTTTTGACTAATACAAGAGGGATCCAGAAGAACGCCTGTCATATGATGATGGTGAATAAAACAACAACTTAAGAGAAAGGAAATGTCCGAAGGGTGTTAGTATGACTTGCACAGCTAGGAAGTCCGGGGCTGACGCCACTCTTCAAGTTGATGCTTCTTCTAAAAGTAGGAGAATTATTGGAGGTAAAACTGTTAGAAGCAGAAAGGCAACAAAAAGGAAGACTGGAATGTCCAGCTCATGTATGAATGTCATACAAGTTATTGATGTATAGAAGGCTGGTCAAAGAAATAGTTCTTCGGAATTGTGATTAACATTGTTAGTCACTGATTCTTGGGTATTGTGAGTTGATCAAAGGAATACCCGTTCGATTGCATTCTCTTGCAACTCGATACAAGAACTACTACGGCCTAAAAGACTTACCGGAGTGAGGTTTAGATACACGCTGGGAACATAGCAAATGTTACTATACCTTCCATCGGTATATTACCTTTGTATTTATTTCATAATTCTTTTTTGGAGTTTCATACACTCTATCCCATTGCATAGGGTATCTTGCAAGAAGGTTGTTCATAAGAGAACTTTTGATGTTCGGTGTTATGAATAACACAAGGGCCATACTTTCATTATGAATGAGATGTATGTTATGAATATTGATAATAATCCATTACCTCTGTATTTACTTTCATAATTCATTTTAGATTTTCATACACTCTTGCCCATTGCACAAAGTTGTTGCAAAAGGGTTGTTCATAAAAGAACAATTGTTGTTCAGTATTATGAATAGCATAAAGGGCCATGCTTCCATCCAAGATGGGAGGTATGTTATGAATATTGATGGTAATATGATACATCCATAACGCTGACGCTAAATGTCGCAAGACTAAAAGAATACCACATAAGTGTGGCACTGCATTTGGTCACATTGGAGAAGCTCGCATGGAAAATTCCATTATGATAGATTTTGAAGTCGTTTGATTTTGAATCATCTGACACTTGCAACTTTCCTCCAAAAGGGGAAGTGACTAAAATACCATTCACATGCCATAAGGATTGAGCAAAGAACTTATTGGTGATCATACATTTTGATGTATGTAGTCCGATAAATGTTGTTGCAAATAATGGATTTGTCTACCTTCAAAAATGACTCAAGTAGATATATGGATATTTGCTTGATGAGATGTAAGTCTGGATATTTTGAAATCATTCAAAAGGTTTTCAAAATGAAGAAGAAATTATTGTAACAAGAAAATTATGTTTCTGCAATTAGATTGCGGAAAGGAATATTTGAGTTACAAGTTTAGCGAATGTCTGATGAGTTGTGAAAAGAGTTTCATAACTTACATCTCCCACACCACCACTGTGAGTGGAATGTCTGTGAAGATGTAATCGAACCATTTATGACATGGTAAGATAAAAGATGACATAAATCAATTTGCCATTATCCCTTTTAAAAGTAATGCTTTAGATACTGCGGCTTTTACACTGAATGGAGCACCATCAGATCTATTGAAATAACTCCATGGTATGGTAACCCCAACCATGTTATGTATTTTCTTAACATTTCGAATATGGGGCTTGTGTAAAATATTTACAAACCTATTCCAAATCAAACAAGTGCTACTTTGTAGGTTATCCCAAGTAATTGGGTATTCCTCCCTCACTATACCGAGGCAAAAAGGTTTGCCACAAAGAACGGTATGCTTTTAAAGAGAATGTTCTTTCAAAAAGGTGAGTGGGAGGACAGTGCAACTCGACGAGATATCAGTATCTTCGTCATCAGGTCAGAGGAAAGAGACCTTGGAAGTGATTCCAGAGTTTCCTACTGCGACTGATATGGAAGCCTCTACATGAGATGTATGGACTTCGGTCGAATTTGTAGCTGAACCACGTAGGCAAAACTCGTGCAAACCTCTCAGGTGCGCAAGCGAGATATTGTTGTTAGACAACAGTATACCTACAACACACAAGGAAGCATTGATGGGCCTGACTCCGGAATTGGCTAAATGCCAATACAATCCGAGATAGTTTCCATAAATGATTCAAGATTATATCTTGATGAAACCATCGATATACTTAGAGTCTAACAAACATTAATGGAACTATAACTGATGTGAATAAAATGTTTTATCCATAAAGCTTGACTTGTTGCAATAACAAGTTCAAGGAGTTGACTATGATGAGGTTGTCTCACCGTAGCGATGCTTAAAGTCAGATCAGGTTAAACTAGCAATTAATACATATTTCAATCATGAGATATGAAACATGGATGACAAAAGGATTTCCATGAAATGGAATACAAACTAGGACTTGTATTTGATACAGTCCAAAGTGCTTCTTTTGATCCAGAGGATGCTAGTGAGTGTGCAAACTTCAGAATTCTAGCAATGGATAGAAGAGAGCAAAAATGGTGTTGGAATCTTCATTTTTGATGAAAAAGTCAAAAGAGTTTGATTTCATCAATGGATAACAAAGATGCTTGTGGTTACAAGAAAGTAAGTGGGAGCATAGTAATATTTCTGAAAAACCTTGTGTGCTTGACACATTGTTGATTGGAAATATTATAAATTTCTTGACACAAATTAAGACTTCATTGAAAATAGTTTTTTCAATGAAGTGCTTAGGCTAGGTAGCCTCGATATTAGGCATAATTATCTACGAGATAAAATTGCCTGATAGGGCTAAGCCAAAGATAAATATTGACAAGATGCTAAAACTTTTTAGCATTAAAACCGCCAATGAGTGATTCTTGCCGAAGTCACATGGAAAGAGTTTTTTGCAAGACTCGGTGTTCCAAAACATTGATGAGCAAAATACATGATGGAGATTCCACACACTCTTATGTTTGGATTAATCATGTATTCCATGGTATGTAAAACAACCAGATATATCCGATACTCCCAAGCTGTTGCGAGTATAAATACCAAAGTGATCAAAGTACTGATCATGGGACAATGGTGAAAAAGGGTCATTGAGTACTAAAGTAGCACCGATGACAAGTTTTCCCGCAAGGGGAGATCATGAAGATTTCGTTGTAAAAGGTTACATCGATACAGTCTTCATCAATGGTCCAAGCAATTTTTGATTTAAATTAAGGGTTTTGTGTAATACACAATATGGTGGCATGGTAGTTTGAAATTGTTCCAAACAGGTTACTGTGGCGAATTCTATAACAAAGGCTAAGTATGTTGACGCTTTAGAAGCGACAAAGAACATGTTGAATCATATACTTCATTCATGAACTTAGTATGGTTCCAAGAAGGCTTTGGTTAATGGGACACTATTACAGATAGTTGCTCCATAGCACAGTCTGAGGAATCAGGTTTCGACCAATGATTCACATATATACAAAGCCAAGTCCACACAAAATATGAATTTTGTGAAAGCGCGAAAATGCGAGGATATGCAAAAGATACACACGGAGCTGAAGTTGTCGGATCCGTTGGACATCAGGCTATACCACAAGCGAAGCATATTTTACACCGGTATGCCATAGGTGTAAAGTGCTTTACCATTGACTAGATATTGACTCTAGTGCAAGTGGGAGTCTGTAGGAGATATGCCCTAGAGGCAATAATAAATGCTATTATTTATCTCCATGTTCACAATTATGTTTATGTTCCATGCTATAACTGCTATGGTTCTCGAGTCTGCAATAACACGAGGCTCGGAGGAAGACTCATATGCACGTGTGGAATAATAAACGGCAAAATGTATTCCTAGTCTCTCCTCTAAGACTAGCTCAAGTGTTGCATGATGGTTCTGTTATCCTGATCATGGGCATGACTACGCCGGCAACTTTGAGGGCACAATGTTAGGAGAACACTTGTGTTGAATTGACCCGATTGATGTTATGCTATGAGATTTATTCATCATAAGTTTATGGTTAATAACACAGAGATAGTAAATGTTTGCATAAATTCCTTAGACCATGAGAGTATCGAGTTTCTTCATGCTTGCTTCATGAACTTTGGGGTTTGTTAAACGTCATCCGTAAATGGGTGGCTATTACGGCGGCTTACGGGTTCATGGAAAAGTATGTCAATGGATTTGGTAGCTCAAGATTGGGATTTGCTCCTCCGATGATGGAGAGATATCTCTGGGCCCTCTCGGTGTTACGGTATCCATCATCGTCTGGCCAGACACAGGGTGATTTGATCATAGGGATGCTGAAACACGGAAACGAGAAAAGAGAACAATACCAGTAACGTGGTAACTGGCATAGTGAACAAGTTGTTGTTTCACGGGGATGCCGATAAATATCACCTCGGGTATTTGTAACATATCACGAAGCAACAGGAATAGCACACAGCAACTGGAGGTTCACTCGAATATTTATTCGTGTGGGTATAGGGGTCAATATGGGTGTCCATGGCTCCGATGTTGATCATTGATCGGAAAGAGTTCCGGTCATGTCTATACTTCACCAAACCTATAGGGTCACATGCTTAAGGGTTATCTATCTGCTAAATACTAGACAGGGAGTCTGAGAGAAATTCACCGAAAAAGTTTCGGAGTCAACGGAAAAGTTCCAAAGAGAGAACACCAGAATAGTTTCGGTAAAACCGAAAAGTTGTTTTGGGGTATACCATTAAGTCAAATTGGTTTCGGGACACGCCTGATAATTCTTGGAGGGTGCCAGAATTATTCTGGAAACTTCTGGGAATTTTTCGGGATAAAAACCGGATATGTTCCGGAGCAGCCGAAACCGGTTTGGTTGCTTTTCGCAAATGAAAATCACTAAACCGAAAAGTTGTTTCGGAGTATACCATTAAGTCAAAATGGTTTTGGCACACGTATGGAAATTCTTGGAGGGTGCTAGAATTGTTCTGGAAACCTGTGGGATTTTTTTGGAACAAAAACCGGAAATGTTCCGGAGCTGCCGGAACCGCTTTGTCTGCTTTTCGCAGATGAAAATCACTAATCTGGAATTGTTTTGAAACACGTTGCAAATTATTTTAGTGGGTACTGGAAATGTTCTAGGCCCACATAAATATTTTCGGTTCGAACAAACGCTGAAAAATGTCGTCATGAATAGTGAAAGTGCTTTTTGGGTGGCTTCTTGGAGAAGCCACCTTGAGGGCCTATTGGTATTTTCCCCCTTGGCTTCTTAGAGAAGCCACCCTTGGGCTTGGCCTATAAATAGGGGTGGAGGGGGCTTCCTAAAGGATCATCCCTTGCTCTCATACACATGCCATAGACTTGTCTGGCTTCTCTCTCCCTCCCAGCGAAATAGTTTCATAGAGCCGAAAGGCTGTCTGGGTTCCGGCAGGAAGTAGTTCTGGACGGCGAAGCCCTGCCAGATAGATGACACCATATGTTTGTAACTCTGTAGAGAGATCGTAGTTTCAGTCTTAGTTCAAGAGTGCCTCCCGAAGGGCTGTCCGAGTGACCGTCTGAGTTTCGAAGGTCCACCCGAAGGGCTGTCCGAGTGACCGTCCCAGCTTAGAAGGTCCTCCCGAAGGGCTGTCCGCGACACCGTCCGAGGGACTGTCCGACCGCCTCCCGGAGGGCTATCCGAGGGGTAGACAAGGGAACACATCCTTGTGGTTGGGAGGTTGTAAATCCTAGCTGAGGGGATCTGCACCGCCGATCATCATCGACTCTACTTCCGCTGCGCTACGAGTCGGTAATGATAAGATCAAACCTTGTATGCAGTCTCCATAGTGATCCTCGGCTGTTCGTAGGGCGGAAATTATTTTTTTCTGTCGCGTTACCCTACATGACCCTCACCGGGCAATGTGATAAACCCCGGGAAGTTTTGCCAGCAAATCACACCAAGGAGTTGGTTGGGCCTGCGAACATCCTTGGCATGTAGCCAACCCCTGCAGTATGACAAGGCCACCACATTAGATATTTCAAGAAACGGGAAGGCAAAAGGTTAAAAAAGAGTAAATGCACTTACCTCTCCCCATTAGGCCTAATCAACCACCTCTGCTCGCGGGTCGCCGGCGCGGGCGGGAGCCGTGTACTACCACACTGGTAGACGGTGCCCTCCCCAACCACCTCGCCCTCGCTATCAGAAAACCGATCCCCGCCACCATCAGCATGGCCACTCGGTCACTCAGGCGGATCTGGCCAGGTACCCCATCCGGATGTCTCCTGGGACATACCCTGGTCCGGAGTCTCGTGTGCCAAAGTCTTGTGGGCCGAAGGCCCATCGACCCAAGGCTCATGGACCGGAGTTTGTGTAGCCTCCTCCTCAGACGGGTCCACCCTAGCAGTCCTGTGCTTGGGTGAATCAGCTGGGGGTGGCGGTGAGGAAGGCGTAGCAGCATGCCTACCTCTCCCGCGGCCACGTGCACCTCTACTACCTCTCTTCTTCCCTCACCGACCTCCACTTCCGGAGGGCAATGACGCCGACAAAGAAGCGCCCATCGATGTCTGCATACTATCGAGCAATGCTCTCCGGAGAGACCGGGGTGGAATGGAAGTACCCCTCCCACCACGCGCCAATGAAGAAGGAGCCTCTAAGCGCTCTGGACCCGCGCCCACCATCTTTCAACACCTACCATGACAAAGAGTAAACAAAATTAGTACAACATAAAAAAATTGAATCCTGACATGAATAATAATATGTATATAATTTAAGTGTATCATCATCATGTACAACATAAAAAAATTGAATACCTAACATGAACTAATAATATATATGTATATAATAAAAATTGAATACCTGACATGAACTAATAATAATCTTGATCGTCTATATATATGCTCCGGGATCAATAAATGCATCATCATCATCACTATCATGAATGACGTGCTCATCGGGTTCAGCGGCATCAACATGTGGAAGGCCTCCTTTATGTAATCAGTCAAGCATTGATAGGTCATCCACAGTAGTAACCTCTTCTTGTTCCAGTTCTTCTTGTTCCGGCTCAGTGGTGAAGTCGGATTCATTGTTGCTATCTAATTCAATATTCTGGGGTGAAGTAGAGCGGTTCCTGAAATGTTTTTTGGAAAGACGTGTTTCTTGGAAGAATTGTCCTTCATATGTGTCTGGGTTAATGTGAAGGTCATAATCCTCTTCATTGGGGGGAGTGGTCTAACATGTGGGGGCACTTCGTAAACGACATCCCAACCATTCAGATTTGGATCAGTTTGGCAGGCCCATGGTAGATAGAAAACTTGGGTCGCCTGTTGAGCCGTAATATATACATCGGGAACATCTAAATGGGTGCTTTGTTTGATTTCAACTAGCCCTATATGTTCATGAGTCCTTCTAGTCTCCTTCAGCTGGAACCAATAACATTTGAAGACTACGACGTTCGGTGGGTTTTCACCATAGAATAGAAGTTCATAAATTGCTTCAACTCTTCCATAATACTCGGTACCTCGTTCGCCGATAGCAGAGACACAACTATTTGTAGACTTTCGGTCGGCCATAGATAGCTCTTTGCTAAAGGTACGAAAGCGATACCCGTTGATGTCGTATTTGTCTCAATTCAGCGTCCATAGACTATGAATTAGCCTACAAGTTTAATACGAGAGGATTGTTGCATTAGCCGCAAATTAGACGAAGAAATGAAATGGTCTAATGGAAATTACCGTTTGTTTGAACCAAGAGATGAAACCGTGATAGCCGCCTCCATGCTTTGCCAGAAGCTCATACTCTTCGATGGAATCCTTTTGGATCACCACTCCATCAGAGAATTTGGCGACGTATCGACTGTATCAAATATCTGGGAATAAGAGAAGTTCAAAGGAATTAGAAGTTGTGAAACAATGTACCGAGAACTTATTCGATGTACGAACGCACTTCTGTTAGGTTGTTGAAGATATACAACGAAATGGTCCGCCATTCTTCAACATCCAACGATATTGCTTTCGAAGCACCGTCTGGTGTGAGCATCCCTTTGAATAGGCTGAGGTTGGATCCACCTTTTTTAGGGTCGCCACCATTGTACCGAGGCTTCGGATTATGCAAATGACAATTTTTGGTTTCGTAGTGTGCTGTCATGAAGTTTGCCGCCTCCTCAGTAATGAATGCCTCGGTCATCGATGCTTCAATTCTACATTTATTTTTACATTTTGCTCAAAGCGTCTTCTGCATCCTCTCAGTTGCGTAGCACCAACGATTTTGCATGGGCCCCCCAATCTTGCCTCGGTCGGGAGATGCAAAATCAAATGCTGCATTGGATTAAAGAAGCCCGGTGGAAAGATCTTCTCTAAGTTGCAGATCAACTCCGGTGCCAACTCTTCCATTTCATCTAGCACGGCAGGCGATAGTTCTTTCGCACAAAGAACACGGAAGAAATACCTCAGCTCTGCCAGTACTAGCCATTCATCCTCAGGGATAAAGCCACGCAACATCACCGGCATTACCCGCTCAAGCCATATGTGCCAATCATGACTCTTGAGACCAAATATTTTCAATTTTTCAAGACTCGCTCCCCTCTTTAGATTTGCTGCATACCCATCAGGGAACGTCAAGTGCATTTTCACCCACAAGATAATTTCCCTCATAGCTGGCCTTCCAAGATTGAACCATGCCTTTGGCTTTCTCCAGTTCTGCTTTCCTTTTGGTTCTTGCCTGTTTTGTAATGGTCTATCACATAGAGCCTCCTGATCGACCCTAGCCTTATTATTATCCTTTGACTTCCCTCTATGCAGAACAATGTACCAAAAAGGGCCTCGGCGATATTCTTTTCAGTGTGTGTCACATCAATGTTGTGTGGGCAAAGGAGGTCTTTGAAGTAAGGCAGATACCACAAGCACGTCTTGTGAGTCCAGGCGTGTTCCGAATTATACCCCTTGAAATACCCTGGACGCTCTGGATCAGGCTCGAGAGTGTTTAACTGGTCCAGGGTCTGTTGGCCTGTCAATGCAGGTGGTGCAGAGTTTTTAACAACTCTACCTTTGATGAAGTTCTTGTCTTTTCTAAACTAATGGCGAGGATCCAGGAACTGTCTATGCAAGTCAAAGCAAGAAAACTTGCGACCCGCCTGCAGCCAATGAAACTGAAGAGCTGCCTTGCATGTGGGGCACGGGAACCTTCCATGCACACACCAGCCAACGAATAGCGCATACGCCGGCAAGTCATGTATCGAGTACATGTACCAGACACGCATTATGAAGTTTTGTTTGCTAGCGGCGTCGTATGTCTTGAACACATTATCCCAAGCTTCTTGCAATTCATCCTTAAGCGGTTCCATGTACATATTCATATTCTTCTCTGGATAGTTGGGCCCTGGAATTATCAACGTCAGGAAAATGTTCTTTCTTTGCATAATCTGTCCGGGTGGGAGATTGAGTGGAATGACAAATACAGGCCAACAACTGTATTCGGTTACCGTCAGACCAAACACATTGAAACCATCCGTGCTGATGGCGACTTGAGGATGCCTTGGATCTGCCGCTTTTTGCTCATGTAATGCATCGAAGTGCTTCCATGCAGAACCATCCGATGTGTGTACCATCATCTGATTCCCATCTGCATCCAGTTCGGTTATTTTGCCCATTTTGTGCCATGTCATCTGTCTGGCCGTCTCTTCGACCATGAAAAGACATTGAAGTCTTGGTACAATTGGCAAATACCGAAGAACATTAACCGGGATTTTGGTCTGCCTCTTCTCACCCATACCGTTGTCTACCACAACATACCTGGAAGACTTGCAAATGGGACAATAGTTCAAGTCCGCATACTCAAGCCTAAATAAAGCACATCCTTTCTCACAGGCATCTATCTTCTCATGGGGCATCTTAAGTGCACGAAGGATTTTGTCTGACTGGTACAGGTTTGCAGGCATTACATGGCCTTTGGGTAGAAAGCGTCCAAATATTGTCATCATCGCGTCGTAGCATTCTCTGCTCAAGTTGAATTGAGCCTTCAGAGCCATTACTTGTGCGATGGCATCCAGCTGACAAAGCTTAGTGTGCTCATGGAGAGGACGTTTTGAAGACTCCAACATTTCATTGAAGGCCTTCGCAGATTCCTCCATCTCATCATCCGAATCTCGAGCATCATCAAAGTCTTGCACCATCTCTTCGATCCCGGTACCATGCTCGCGTTGCTATGATGAACCACCTCAGCTCTGGCACGTTGGGCAGACTTACCATGAAATGTCCACACCATATAATCAGGCTTAAAACCCCACTTCCATAGGTGTTTACCCATTTCACCCTCTGTCCTCTTCTGAAAGTTGTCACACCAGACACAGGGGCACCAGGTTTTTCTCTGGCCATTTGCAAATGCAGCTCTCACAAACCCCTTGGTTTTTGTTAACCATTCATTGGTCATGTCTTTCTGACTAGTGTGACCGGTGTCCATCCACGCACGATCACTCATCTTGCCTAGCTACTGGACACACAAGAAATATATATATAATTCAGCATATATATTCATCAGTTAATCAAGTTTGTCAGTTTTATTACGTCCATGCAACCTACACGCTAATAGGTAAAGATAGGCCCTAATCCCACCCGAGTATGTGTAGATTGGGTTCGTTTTCCCATGCTCTACTTCAGATCTGACGCAAAATTTTGGCAGCACCTCCCCGCTGTTCTCCTGATACACTTCTCGGCAATAAACAGAGAGGATGTGTACCCGGAGAACAATAGGGAGGCCCTGATGAAATTATGCATCGGATCCGGAGCAGAGCATATGGGAAAACGAACCCAATCTACACATACTCGGGCTGTCCATGGATAACGTTGGACAATTCAAAAGAATCACGGTTATAAATATGCAAATGCATGCATATTTATACATGTAACCCTTTCAAACGGGAGACGCATACCGGTCATGCATACTGATGATTGAAGACACCTATAGCTAGCAAGTTTCATCGGCATGAAGACCGAAACAGAGCAAATAATGAAGGGGGAGGAGGAGATGTCATTTGTGCTCACCCACGAACGTAGGGGAGGAGCTCGTCGAACACCAGACCCTTGCAGCGATGAAACAACTGCACATTTAAATCCAAAGATGAGTAACATAGCATTATTGTTTTTTCCGTCAACGTAATTAATATTTACAACAGGATGCCACCGCCAAGTTGTAAAAAAACGAGGTACCCGCTAACCTAAACAGCTATCATTTATTGTTCAATCGACGCCGAGGCACCCCCTAACCTAAATAGTTGTAATTTAGGGTTCCATCGACGCCGAGGTATGCCCTAACCATAATTGATGTTATTTAAGGTTCCATCCACGCGGAGGCACGCCTACCAGAAATATATGTCATTCAGGGTTCCGTCGACGTCGAGGCACCCCTAACCTATATAGATGTCATTTAGGCTTTCGTCGACGCCAAGGCACCCCTAACCTAAATAGCCATCATTTCTTCTCCTCCTCCTCCTCCTCCTCCTCATCTTCTTCTTCTTCTTCTTCTTCTTCTTCTTCTTCTTCTTCTTCTTCTTCTTCTTCTTCTTCTTCTTCTTCTTCTTCTTCTTCTTCTTCTTCTTCTTCTTCTTCTTCTTCTTCTTCTTCTTCTTCTTCTTCTTCTTCTTCTTCTTCTTCTTCTTCTTCTTCTTCTTCTTCTTCTTCTTCTTCTTCTTC